>CM060371.1:168546889-169136164 GCA_030545235.1 Helianthus tuberosus | reverse complement strand
ATCAAGCTCGGCCTCTGTGTACAAACCTGTATAAACAAATAATATTAAATAAACAAATAATATTAAATAAACAAATAACATTAAATAAACAAATAATAATAATAAACAAATAATATTAAATAAACAAATAATATTAAATAAACAAATAACATTAAATAAACAAATAACATTAAATAAACAAATGATATTAAATATAAAATAATAAATAATATTATTTAAACAAACCTGTATGGACAACAAACTGCCGCACACTCATCTGAAACTCCTGACCGGCGAGACGGAATGTAACCTCGTGGACTGGAAAATCCGGGTCCTCCACGTAATCCGCCGGATGCGGCGCGTATGTAAACGTGGAAAGAAGCTCCCACGTAAGCTCAGGGTACGAGTCCTCCATCGCTAACTCAAATAGGCGCGACCAAGGAGTATCTAGTCCAACTATCTCACGCGCCCGCGCGGCCTCTCCCACGGTCTCCAGCAGGCCCCAGTCTATCCCTACATGCTCCCCAATGGGGATGGCGCGCAACCTCGCGCATCTCCCCCTCGCCCGTGACCCCGGCGGAAACTGCAGGTACGGACATGTCGGCTCTTCCTGCTCTCCCTCATCTCCCACCTCTCCCTCAGCCTCCATATGCTCAATCTCGTCATCGGAGGAATCCATCCCTGCACGTTGAAATAAACAAATAATATTAAATATAAATAATAAACAAATAATATTAAATATAAAATAATAAACAAATAATATTATTTATAAAATTTTAAATACTAAACAAATAATATTAAATATAAAATAATAAACAAATAATATTATTTATAAAATTTTAAATAATAAACAAATAATATTAAATATAAAATAATAAACAAATAATATTATTTATAAAATATAAATAATAAACAAATAATATTAAACAAATAATATTTAAAAAAAATAAACATGAACCAAGGCGCCGCGCTTTGGCCTCGGCGCGGCGCTTTGGTTCTTCGTGATGAAGAACAGCCCAACAGATCGATCCCCACGCCCAAATCAAACAAATATCAAACAAACTGAAACACATAACTTGAACCAAAACAAGAAATGAAGTCCGATCGTACCTTTTAGCGGTTGAAAGCGTGAAAACGTTGATGATCCAGCTCAAGTGTGTGTAAATCGCACCTTGTGTGTGTGTTTGTGTGTTGGGTTTGAAATGGGGGAGAAGGCCGCCCCGCTTCAGCTAAAGCGAGGGATCGAAGCGCCCCGCTATGGCCATAGCGCGGCGCTTTGAGGTCAAAGCGGGGCGTTTAAGGCCTTTTTTTATTTTTTTTAAATTGTTTTTAATTCACAAACGCGTCGATAATAGTCTAAATTTTACGTTTTTTCCATTATACATCATTTTTTATTATATATGGACTATACTGCAAGTTCCGGATCAAATCGGTTACGTGTGATGTCTTATTCCGTTATATCGTATCATTTTGGTTTGAAAGCACAAGTACTCCTGTGAGAGGTGTTATGTGTATCAGCCGCCTACCGTACATGAACATGACGTATTTTTTCATTAATTGTAGTATTATGATGTATATTGTCATTTTGGGTCGTACAAGTGCGTATTGAATCTGATTGGGTCGCGTCGGTGACATTCGGTTATTATTAAACACATTTAACCTACATCGTGAACATATGGGGTTACATTAAGGTCAGGGGCACGATACGTAAGCATTTCGTACGTGTTGGTCTGATCCCTGTATAATGTATGCCAGGCTGCTGCGCGCTCTGTTCTGTGTGCTGTCCAGAGTGGGTTTGGGGGAGGCATTGGATAACAACCTCCAAGCTCTACATGTATGAAATGCCCATGGTCGACGAACACAACCGCAACCACCAGGTGAGATTCCTCAGCTTCGTTTGGCCCGCCCAGCAGAGGGAAAATTGTACAGCTCCCACGCATGTCGAAGGTGTGAACAATCACACCGTATCGTTGGGCAATAAGAAACCCCGTCTCAGGCATCGTCATGTAATTTTCGATATCTGCTCGTCCCACCCCCTTGAAATTGATCCGTCTAAGCAGCGCATCATAATGTCCTATGTTTTCCGGATCGAAAAACTGCCTCCAAAGCGATTCGTTCGTACGTAACTCCTTTATAAGTTGTTTCCGGATCATCAAATATGAATTTTGTTTCACTCCTAACCCAACAGCCACCGATCGAAACCCACAATGACCATCTGGTTTCACGTCCTTTATTCTAACGATGTATGGATGGATCACTTCGGGAATCTGAGATGCGTAGTTGCGGATCGCTATATCCGTCTTAGGACCGAGCTTGATCATCGGGAAATCAGGGTGCAGGTTGATCGGTTTGGTATTCTTTTGTCTTCTAGAATCTTCGAGTGATATGTACGAGCTGTGACGGGGAAGATCATCTGAGGCCTCGACCCAAGTTTCTTCCGACGGAATGTACGAGCTTTTTCTAGCGGCTTCAACCTTTCTTTCTTCCTGCGTTTTCAATGTTGGGCGACCATGAGTTTTCTTCAGAACAGCAGGAGGTTTTTTGTTATTGTTCCCTGGATTGAGGATTTGCTGAAACTTTTCAAAGAAGCTCCTTTTCACTTGAGGGGGTGTTGGATCGATCTTTTGTTTCAATTTTTCAAATTCCGCGTCTACATCGATATCCTCTATGTTTTTCTTTGCAGGCTTGAAGTTAAGCTTCTTCCAGAACACATCTATGTGTGTGATCCGGAGTTGCTGACCTGTGGATGAAAACAAATTAGGTGGCAGAATCATAACGAGAAAGGTCAAAGATATTAATTACCTTTATTTTCCAACTTTTCCAAACGACAGGCACATGGCAAACCACAGCTGGTAAAAAGTTGGCAACCACAGCTTGCACCGTAGGCTCTCAACCTGTCTTCCTTACGTTTTAGTTCCCTACTCAAAAGCTCAATCGCATATATTGAAACCTTTCTGAGAATATATGCAAGCATGGGCTGCTTCTTGTGGTGCGTCATCACTTTTCGGAGGCTTGTTTCAAAGCTTGTACTAATCTCGGTGTATTGTCTATCAACAACATGATCAACATACAGTACAAGTTTATCCAGTGTGTTGCGATGACTTGGAAAGTGACTTTTTAGTGTTGCATGCATGCCCTCAACCCTGTTGGTCATAGTTTGGTGAAAGTTGATAGTTTTGTTAATCCAGCATGATACAAACTTTTCACGGTACGGATCCAACCAGGATTTCTTCAAATAATCAAAAACCTCTAAAATTAAAAAAAACGTAAATAGTCAGTTTTTGTTATTATATAAAATTTGAACATAATTATGTAAGAAATACCTACGTTCACGGTCATCTTCTTTCAGCTGTGCTTCAAGGTTTTCCAAGTTATACCTGTATATTTCCTCGGTCGTAGACTCGCACAATAACCAAAATCTACGTACGAATTCTTTCCATTCCTTGTCAGAGAATTTCTTCTTGCTGTTCTTATTAATATTTTGTTGAATATGGAACCGACAAAGATACTTATGCGCTTTTGGAAAAACTTGTTCACACGCGTTCATTAGCGCAAAATCCCTGTCTGTTAAAATCACGCGCAGTTCCATACATCCTACCAGCATAGACTTGATCATCTGCAACACCCATAGGTAGTTCTCTGACTTCTCAGCGGAAATTACCGCACAAGCAGCCGTAAACGATTTGTTTGTCGACGTCATGCCTACGACCTGAACAAATGGCAGGTTGTACATGTTCGTTTTGTAGGTGGCGTCAATCATTAGCACATGCGGGAAGGCACACCACATATTGAATGATCTTTCGTGAACAAAGAAGACATCTTCAACTTCGTTTGATATCTCATTCGTGCGCATGTAATAAGTGTAATTTTTTTCGAGAAGAATGCTTTCAAGTTTTTGCATCGGAGACTTACCGACATTTTTTTCGGCGTTGATCTTCTGAACAGCGTTGTGTATATCTTTCGGAATAAGCTTTCTAGCCGGATTGTTTTTTGTCAGAGTTCGCCAGATACTTTGGTTGGGAATGTCTTGCTCTGCCAGCTCCTTAACCAGTTTTGTATCCTCCGAAGAAAGCCTTCTCGCATACGCGTGACCCTCTAAGTTTTCAATAGGAGTGTGGTTATGCTTCGCCTTCGTCACCTCGATCCTCCAAACACTTCCGGATGATTCCGAAAACCCGATCATCTCGAACGGGCAGCCTATTTTCTTGCTACCCGTTTTCCTCTGTGTAGCTATACTCTTATGCTCCCACCAAAAGTACATTGAAACCAAATCTTGTAATTCTCTCCTCTTTTATTCGACCTCTTAGTCACAATGAGGTAACCGTTGTCTTTTGCCGTGTCTTGTACCCAACGCACCAACTCTTTACGTGACGTAAAGGTCTGCGTTGTATCAAACGAAAACGTAACCGGGTAACAGCCTTCCTCGTCAACAGACACATCCCCCGGCTCACCATCGTCACCGAGGTCCGAATATACTTGATGTTCAAAGTTGTGCTCGCCACCGTAACCGAAATTCGAATAACCTTGTAAGCTCTGTTGACAACCGTAACTGTCGTTTGGACCACACTCCTGCTGTACAAAGCTGTACTCGCCACTGTAACCGAAATTCGAATAACCTTGTTGTGCGTAAGGGTCCTCCACAGGGGTATTCAAATCCAGCGTCACCGTGTTATCACGATAACGAATGCCAGATACAACCTCTGCCTCCCTCAAGTTGGACGAGACCGGTTTCTCATACGAGTCAGAAATAGCGGTCCCCTCGTAAGAATCAGGAACAACTGTCTCGTCAGAATATTGACCGAAAATATAGTTGTTTAACCACGACATCGTTTTTTGTAAACAACAAACAACAAAACACTCGAATACCCACGTATGTTTGTAAACAACGTGAAGAAGAAGAAGACCGAGTTTTTGCTAAAGAAGAACCTCAATCAGTAGTTTGCTTTTAAAAGTGAAAATTTGGATCGAAGCGCCGCGCTATGGCCAAAGCGCGGCGCTTAGGGTTAACGACAAAACATGTCAATCAGCTTTATGTCTGTCAAACAGTAGGGAATGTCTCAAACGTCAATCGAAGCACTTTTGTCGATCATAGCGCCGCGCTTTGGCCATAGCGCGGCGCTTTGAGGTGTGAAAATAATTTTAGCCGTGTGTTAATAGCATGACCCATATATATATTGATGAATGATGATGTAGTTGTTGACTAAAGTTGATCCCCTCAAAACCCTATGCCTCCGTCACGTGACTATCCTCAGATGTCGCCCCCCCCCCCCCCCCCCCCCCCGTTTTTTTTTATGATAATGATTTGACATATGAAATCACTTTTTAACTGCCCGGGTCGTAGGTTACGAAAATACCTCGTAACTTACGAATCACAATTTCTGTCCAACTTTGCAAAAGACACCCAGAACTCGTAAGCTACGAGTCTAAACTCGTAGCCTACGATCGTGATACACAAACTTCCTTTCCTTCTTCACACCACTTTCAGCAAATGTCATTTAGGCCCCTCAACTTTATATCTTCACATTCCTTTCATATTTAGACATATATTGACTTTCAAATAAGTACCGAATGGCCCCTCAACTTATAATCTTCTTATTTCTTGCATATCTAGGCTTCACACAACTTCTGAAAAATACCAAATTAACCCCTGAACTTCACTTTTTCACTTTTCTTCCACTCGAAAGCTTTTATATCACCCGAACAACTTCAAGACTCCCTCTTGAGCCGCGATATCCCATCATATGCTCACACTTGCATCTTTAACCCTCGTAAATGCACCGATTTACGTATTTTACCTGCAAAACACCAAATTCTCATAGTCACTTCATTCCAAGCAAATAGACACATCAAATACACATAATTCATCATATTTAAACACTCTAAAGCTCGGGTTTCACCCTCTCCATCAGTCTACATTCCCTGAATCCTCGTTTCTCGCTCATTTCATGCGGAGAAAACCTTAGCGGAGAAGTAAAACCATTTGTGGGCCTTGTTTGTTGGGCTTGTATGATGGCAGCCCAAGTCGGGTAAATGGAGCAATCCATTGGCCCGTCGTCAGTTCTTAACCTCGAATGATGCAAGTGGGAAGAATTTATGTTTCAATTTATTAATTGCTTAAGCTCGCCGTTAAAGAAAAATCACTTTATGCTCGAAATGTCTCACAATCCTAATATGAATATGATACGTAGATATCTTTCCAACGACATAAAAACACATAAACTTAACTTATGATTATCTTCTATTAAGGATTCAAAGTCTATTAGGGTGAAGGGGGTGGGTACGGCAAGGTGTACGGGGTGGTTGTTTGCCGCATGAGGGGTGCATCGCCAACATCAATTGCCGCGCGGTGAAGGTGTTTTGCGGGGAGTTGTTGCCGCATGGGGGGAAGAGGAGGGAGAGGGGGTAATGGTGGGTCACACTCTCTTTCAACCAATCATGCATTTTTTTAAATGGTTTGGGTGAAACCATTCCTTATGTTTTTTTGGGAAAAAGTGGTGTATGAGAGGAGAATTGACATTATACATCATGATTGGGTGGGTGGAAATTTCCCCCCAACTCGACGGGTGCACCTAGGGCTGTAAATGAACCGAACAAACACGAACAAGGCCATGTTCGTGTTCGTTCGTTAAGGATTTTAACATGTTCGCGAACTGTTCACGAACGCATACCGAACATAAGTTTATATTCGTGTTCGTTCGTTAAGGAAATTCAGTTGTTCACGAATAGTTCGTGAACACTGGCCTCGAACACAAACGAACGCAAGCAAATAAAAACGAACACAAACGGACATTTAACTTGAAAATAATAAAAATAAAAACATTGTTATCCTTAAACATTGGATATAAGTAATTAATACAACCATCAAATGATAAATCAAAACACAAGAAGTCTACTACACCACCAAACGATGAATCAAGTTTAACTAACTTAGATGTAATTATCCCCAAAAATGTCTTAGAATGTCCAAATTTTAGCTAACTAGGGCTTCAAGTTTTCAATATGTTTAGATTAAAGGTTTATTATTTTTTTAATATAATCAAACGAACATGAACGAACGTAACTGAACATATTACTGAACGTTCACGAACGCAGTCGAACGAACGAGACCTGTGTTCGTGTTTGTTCGCTAAGCTATCCGAACAAAAATTTTTGTTCGTGTTCGTTCGTTAAGCTAATCGAACGAACATAAACGAACTTCCCGCCAAACTGTTCGCTGAACGTTCGGTTCGTTTACAGCCCTAGGCGCACTCAAGTTTTCAATATGTTTAGATTAAAGGTTTATTATTTTTTAATATAATCAAACGAACATGAACGAACGTAACTGAACATATTACTGAACGTTCACGAACGCAGTCGAACGAACGAGACCTGTGTTCGTGTTTGTTCGCTAAGCTATCCGAACAAATTTGTTTGTTCGTGTTCGTTCGTTAAGCTAATCGAACGAACATAAACGAACTTCCCGCCAAACTGTTCGCTGAACGTTCGGTTCGTTTACAGCCCTAGGCGCACCCCCTTCACCCTTAACCCAATCTATTTTGTAGGTTATATTTAACCAAATCTTTACACAGGATAATTCCAATTCTTGTATTTGAACAAATTTAACTTGTCCATTAGCAACTTAGTTGATGCATCAATTTTGACTCTACATATTTGCATGCTTATTAACTGCTTAAGAACATCCATAGAATTATGTTTCTGTGGGTTTTAACCATTTAAAGATATAATTTAATTAGACTTTTTATAATTAACTTCATATTTTCATTGTATTTTCATTTATTATATTAACTTCATCATAATTAAAGATATATTTAATTATTGAAGCTTTTTTTTTACTTTATTATAATGATAATAGATATTTAATTAGATTTTTTATAAGTATTTTCATTGTATTCTTTAACTAGTATTAAGCCCCTGTGTTGCAGTGGTTATCATAAAACGGTGTTAAGTAGTAGCAATACTATATCATTGTCAGCGACCACCAACACCGGAAAAGTTCGTAAAAACAAACGGGAAAAAAATAACGCCGAACGAAAAACAGACGTAAAACCTTTGAATCACGCACGCTCGTTGCTGAGAAATTAAACCAAAACGTAAAACATAGAAAAAAATAACTAAGTCCAACCAGGACCCGCGTGTTGGACGAACTTGTCAAACGTAGAAAAATAGATGTGAAGCGACGGGCCATTCAAACAGGAAAAAATATATGAAAAAATGTTGAACCCCACACGCATATTGCGGTGCGTTAACTCACAAAATTTAGAACGAAACGAAAAACTTGGGAAAGATGAAAAGTATGGTGGACCAAAATTGAAAATAAAAAAGAGTTGTGATTAAATTGCAAAAGATGAAAACTTTAGGTTAAAAGTAAAAAAAAAAAAACAAATGGTCTAAATTGCAAAATTGAAGTTATTTATTAATTTTAGATAAAGATAAGGATAAAAATAAGTGATATCTATATATTGGTTATTAGTTATTAATATTAATATTAAAAGAAAATTTATTAAACAAAAATAAATAAAATTTATGAGGTTGAAAGAGAGAATGTCATCTGTCATTATTTGAAGTCTTTTATTATAATTTAGATTATTTTATTATAATTTAGATTATGATGAAGTTAATATAATAAACCGATAACAAATTCTATCTATAATAATGAGTAAACTACCTCTTTCACTTTCAATAATTATGCCGTTTACTGATTTACACTTTGTTTTTTATTATCTGTAATAACACTTTCATAAGAACTAGATGTAAGATCCGCCGCGTTGCGGCTAGGGTCTTACATATTACGACACAATGAATCTACTTTATACGGCTAGGCCTTTACAATTTACGGCGCAATGAATCTATTTTATACTTTTCTATCGACCCGCTCGTTGCGTTTTAAAACCACAAACCTAAGGATTAACTACACACATTTGTATCAAGTTAGATATCCAAACGATCACATTGTGTTTCCAAATGTCTTGTCGAAGGAAATACAAATACTTGATGTTGATTAGGGATGAGCACGATACATGTTCAGCATTGAACCGGTACCGGTACCCAAAGTATCTGTACCGAAAAACGGGAAAAGTTGGTACCGGTACCGAATATACCGGTTCGGTACCAGTACCGGTATTTACCTGTAAATACCGGTACCGTTCCGATACTGGTACCAAAAAGCGGGGATAATGGGTACCCACACAATTAAAGAGAGTTGGCCCAAAACAATAACCCACACCACCTAGTTGTTTTGTAAAAAAAAACAATGTCCAAGAATATATGCTTAGAGTACAACTTCTAATGCACCATAATGTTAAAAATAAAAAATTAACAAGGCTTAAATACCCACAAAATGAAAATAACTTCCAAAGCCAAATGTACAAACATACCATGCACATTAAAACAATATTGCATGAGGTACAAACAACAATAGCAAAAGTCTATTGCAAATTGATAGTATATAAATAACTACTTTTTCATATCTATTCTCACACTAATTGGTACAACTTCACCAAAAAGTCATCCACTAATTAACATTTCTTTCTTAGTTTAGCACAGCGGCGGAGCGGCGGATCTAGAAAATCCGTCAAACCGTAACGTTTTATAAATAAGCCGTAACGAAATCGAAAAAACCTCAAATTTTTCCAAAATTTACACTAATTTTTCCAAATTTTTTCGCGCCAAGCCGTAGCGGGCGTTGCCCCCCGGCATAAGGTAGCTCCGCCACTGGTTAGCATTAAGAGAATATATTGATTTATTATTAAATAATCACATATCAACTTCTTGATGTTACAAATATGTGCATGGAAAGATGGAGGTGATGACTACTTGGATTTTGCTACCATATACGCGTAAATATATTTGTGATTTAACGTTTGCTAGATGAAATCTTAGCGGTTAGATGAAATCTTTAGTGATGATTAATCGCAGTTAATCTTGACGCAAAGTGTGAACTATCATAATACTTTGATGCTTGCAAAGATTCCAAACATCATGTCACATTTCATCTACAACACTAGAAATTGGTTTTATCTTGATGGTAGATTACAATGATAATTGACAACCATTATGTAATAATTTGAAACGTATTGCAAAAATCATGAAGTGTCTTGTACACCATCTAATTTGTCCATCACTTCAACTCCTACTTTTAGTGGCAATTCATCATTTCATATCGTAAACTATTGGTAGGGTATCGTGACAAAATATAAAGAATGTTTATGACGTTAGCATTTACGTAACTCTTATAATATGAAAATTACTATTAAAATTTTTATACAAAAGTAACAAAAAATGTTCAAAAGGTATCGTAAATGGCAAAGGCGGAGCTTGAACGAAAACTCAGTGGGGCCGAATTCTCAAAATCTAAATCGTTGGGGGCTGGACTTTTAAAAACCCAATATTTACACTACAAAATATAATATTTTGGTAAAATTAACACAACGAGCGAAAAATCGGCGAGGGCCAGGTTGGTAAATGGTCTTCTTTTATATTTTCAAACATATTTCTATTGCAACTAAAATTAAAAAGACTGCCATGAAACAACCATTGAATACAACTATACAAACCCTAGAAATACACCAAACACTTAGAACACAACTAATTTATGTAAGATGTTACCATATTTCATGAACCAAGTGGGATAATAACGTTTTGTTTGCTTGATAAACGCGCGTTGTGAATCATTGTTAACACCGTTGTTTTGAAAGATAGTTGAAGCATTAACAAATTGACAAGAAAGCACCAAAGAAAAAAATAAAATAAAATAAAATGAGAAATAGATTTTTATTAAATTGAGAGAAAAAATACGAATTTTCTTTTGATATTAAAATCTATCTATTGGATACAGAATAACATTAAAAACTAAAATAAAAGATAACAGGCCACTAACACCATTTTTTTTTTTTCTTCTTTTTTTTTCTTCTTCTTCTTTTTTTTTTTTTTTTTTGAACGGCATACTAACACCTTTTTTTACTTTTTAACTTTTATCATTTCTATTATTGTTGTTGATTCATATTAGTACTTCCATTATTATAACACTAACCATCCAAAAAGTTGATATTAGTACTACCATTATAAAACTAACCATCCAAAAGTTTCTTTTTTTTTTTATGCCATCAGCTTTTGTAATCAGATTTTTCACCTCAACGTTTAGCCGCCACATATAATTAAATTCATTATATTATATTATACTAGTTTAGAACCCCGTGTATTACACGGGTTGAATAAATGTAATTTTATATACTAAATTAAAACAGTTATTCTTTAAAAATCTTGTTTATTACACGAGTTGAACAAATGTTATTTTATATATTAAATAATAAAAAAAATATATCTCTAAGAACCCCATGTATTGTACTGAATAAATGTAATTTTATATACCAAATAATAAAAATCCGTGTATTGTACGGGTTGAATAAATCTAACTATATATACTAAATACTAAAAAAATTATATCTTTAAAAACACTGTGTATTACACGGGTTAAATAAATGTAATTTTGTAACCTTGTATACCGCAAGCGGGGCGAATATATACTAAATAATAAAAAAGTTATATCTTTAAAAATATCATATATTACACGGGTTAAATAAATGTAATTTTGTATAATAAATAATATGCTATTGGATTCATTTAAAAAAAATCATAAATTTGGTTCGGTTTAATTCGAATCAAATCACAAACTTGGTTAAGTTTAATTCGAATTGTTTAGAACCCCAATTTAAAAAATCAAAACAGAATTATATTATTAGCTTCTCTTCCTAATTAGTGTTTTTTTTTAAGTTTGATCTAATGTCTAATAAGTTATTTTGTATATTTTGTTTGTACTTTAAATTTTTTATATGAGCGTATTATTGTTTTTTTAAGTTTAAGATTATTGTTTTGTGTTATTATTTAAAAAATATCTTTAATTTATAACTTAAATTTGAAGATAATATATTATTAGAAAAAAATAGAATGATTATATCCGACATTCAAAGTAAGATAAGATTTAATATTAATTGATTATTTATTATTTAATTAATTAATATAAGATAAGCACTGTTGTAGAAATCGGCCTAGGCGGCCGATTAATCGCCGCCTAGGCGCTAGGCGCTAGTCTACTGATTAATTTTAGCCTAGTCGGTCAATTAATCGGTAATCGGTCCTAGGCGGTCCTAGGCGGCCCTAGGCGGTCCTAGGCGGTCCTAGTCGGTCAGAAATCGGATTAAT
Organism: Helianthus tuberosus; assembly: GCA_030545235.1. Lineage (NCBI taxonomy): Eukaryota > Viridiplantae > Streptophyta > Magnoliopsida > Asterales > Asteraceae > Helianthus > Helianthus tuberosus. Next base: position 169,123,987 of record CM060371.1, on the reverse strand, counting down.
CGGCCTATAATTAATCGGTCAAAATCGGAAAAAATCGGGCCTAGGCGGTCCTAGGCGGTCAGAATTGGTCAAAATCAGTCAAAATCGAACCATACTATCTGAAACTTGAAGTATTTATGTGAATTTTGAAGTATTATTTTTATATTATTGGGTATATATATATAATTTTGAAAAAATACATATAAAAATCCCATTCCGATTAATCCCGATTAATCCCGATTAATCCCGATTAATCCCTAGGCTGTACCTCACCGCCCGACTAGCGCCTAGCGCCTTCTACAACACTGAAGATAAGTATGAAAAGATAGGAAATTACAAATGTAGACGCCTTCAATGAATGAAACGTGTCACTTATTGGTTTCTTTTATTATAGTAGATAGATTATATATTAATTTGAAGGAGATGTACAGTAGCAATTCTTTTTCTTCTTAAAAAAATTCTTATAATATTTACTGTAATTAGCATTAATATTTTACACTTTTATATGAAAGTCTTTTTAATTTAACCTATTTCTCTATCGACCCACTTCTCTAATTATCTTTTTAAATAATATACAGAACCTTCACTATACTAACTACTAATGCAAATAAACTGTATTCTCTCTAACCATTATTTCCTATAAATTTAAGTGAGTATAGAATGTTCACTCCACTAACAAAATGAGCAAACGTTAAATTTTAGTATTTTTATGTTTCTCTTTAACAACTTGCTTTCGTTATCTTAAAAAAAACTAAATACATGGTTAGTTTTTGCTCAACTTTTGGATACAAAATTTAATCAAAACATAATTATATTTCAAATAAAACATTTTTGTTAAAAACAAAACAAACTATGTTGTTTTTTGTTTATCATAATGCCGTATATATGATAATTTGTTATAAAAATGTGCTCACATTTCTTACAAGACACCCCCGCCGCGTAGCACGGTGTCTCCCCTAGTTACATTACAAATTGCAACTTTGAATGTATACAAAATTATTATCATCTAATTAATTATCGTCTAATTAATTAATTTTTAACCTATCTTATTTTATAGCTTTCAAGATATAATATTTTACAAAATTTCGAATATGTTGTTGTGACGTGATTATTTTTATATACGTCTTGATATAAATGTTTGAAACCGAGTTGTAAATACTAAAGATGCCTCATGGTTTAGTTTTTTCTTATATAAATTGGCGTCGTTTACCCTTTTCGTATTTTAATAATATAATATAATGTGTTATAAAACTCAGAATACACTGTTGCGACTTGTTTATATTTATCTATGTTTCGATAAAAGTTTTATTCAATACCAAATGGTTCAAATATAACTGATTTTTTAAAGTGACGAACCACATCGATACTGTCCGAACTTTGGTACCGATTACGTATTCGTTTTTAAAACTCTTTTTACGTTCTGTATAAATTTCATATTAAAATGGAATTGGACTAACGATTGAGTTTTTTTTGGTATCCTAAGTTATATCGATTTTCGTACCGGTACCATGACAATCTAAACTGATACAATCCAGACAATATCGGTACCGTCTTACCAGTATCCGTTTTTATGATTTTGGATCGATGTAAAACATGTATCGATTGCTACACCGGACGTTGATATCGTACACGTAAAGCAACAAACCAAATCAATACCGACAGAAAACCCACTGCGTACTGCATTGCGACGCTGTAACGCGCTTTAACTCTTACTATTATATTATATTATATTATATAACTATTAATTTGTAACATAGGTAGGCTTAATGTGATTGTACTTGATGCTTGAATGGTGTTTTGTACAATTTAGACAAAAAGTATAACTATTAATTTGTAACATAAGTAGGCTTAATGTGATTGTATTTCATGCTTTAATGGTGTTTTGTACTCTTTAGACAAAAAAGCAAAGTGAAAACATTAAAATTTATATATATGTCGAAACGTAGAACAACTTGAATTTATACTAAAACGTACATAAAAATATGCACGTAAAATGAGTTTCTTTAAATGAAAACGTAATATATTTGACCTGACTCGTCTATAAATAAAGTTTACGTCGGAATATAGAACAAATCATATTTATACCTATCCGTACATAAAATATGCACGTAAAAATAATTTTTAAGTAAAGAAAGTATAGGAGTAAACCGAAACAAAATATTAGTAAAAATTTAATAGGTTAAAAACGTTCGTAAAACCGTGTCAAGTTTTACGCCCCCGTCACAACATATGGGTACTTAATATTAGTTTATAACAAAATGCAACGGGGGTGTTAGGTTGAACTCTAACATGGTCAATAGTTTATTTTTTCAATTTTTTTAATATTCAGTTTTCTTAATAATAGATTCTATAATTATATTTCATTTATCATTTAACTTGATTTTCATTAATAACTCTTGTTTGTTAACTCTTTCTAAAAACTATAAATACACAATCACCTTTAACTTCTTAAGCGGTAAATAGAAAAATATAAATAAATATTAAAATCATAGATTTTCTTAAGAGAGCTCCGAAAACCATTCATTTTCTCTTAGGGGTTGTTTGGTAGCCTCTGAATGGTCATTAAGAGGCTACCTCTTAATGGAACCATTAAGAATTTTACCAATGAGAAGGTAGAAGAATGTGACATGTGATGATTTACCATTCAGATGTTACCTCTTAACCATTCAGACTTGAGGTTACCTCTTATTCATTCAGAGGTTTTAAATCATTAAGAGGTAGCATCTGAATGGTCATTAAGAGGCTACCAAACAGCCCCTTACTAAATAACCGTATCAAGGAACAATTAAATATATAGTCTTGTGATACATGAATCCATACTCCATAAACTTGTATCAACTTTTGTTTGCATTTGTCGCACAAAATACCACTGGTATATCATCAACGAAGGTACAATCAGTAAAAATTGATGCGTATACGACAATGACTCACATTGTATTTGTTTACTTCATGTACATGATGTTAAAGTGACAACAAAGGACTTGATTTTATCCTATTTAAGGTGTGAAATTTAGACAACTAGTATCACTAATTTACAATGCATCTACACACACAAATATATATGTGTGTGTACGTATGTATATATTTGTGTGTGTAAGTGATATTTTATTGATGAATAAGACATATATGATGTATTCAGAATCACACGATCAATGTGTGTGGTTTGTTCGTATGATGAGTCATGCAAGTGGTTTTAAACAATGTTAACAACTTATCAAAATGTGAAGCATGACTGGTGTCACATTACAACCACATGTATTAATGACACCTAGTATAACATGATGAGGTCTTCATCTAGTTTGGTGCACATTTACAAAAGGATTGACTCTTCATGCCTCTTAATGAATTTGAAGTTGCATCATACATGATCACAAATTGACAACACCCAACAGCCATACACTTGCAACATACATATTCAACACTTTACCTTAAACACGTTATTAGACTTCGTACGTTTTCACATTCTACTAAACTGACAGCTTCTAGAAACTATTCTAACCAAATTAGATTATTTTATGATAACATTGGTAGCCTACAATGCTTATCAGTTATTATCTATCTATCTTAAAGAAGAAAGTCGGTGGCTTTTATGCCACCGACACCCCACACTTTCAAACTTTGACACCACAACCCCCTTTACTTTGAATTTCCGTAATCACACACTCATATTTCAGACTTTTCCAGCACAACCCCTCTACTTTGCTTTTCCACCATCACCCCCCTCAACTTTTACACATGTACGCCACCACTCCTCTACTTTTACATTTTCACCACCACTCTCTCATCTTTTACACATTTCCGTCACTACCCCTCTGCTTTTACAATTTACCTTTTTTAGACTTTGTGTTTTTACCCCTTGCACTATTACTCTATTTTTACATCCGCCCAACTTTAAAAAATTACAATTGTAACCCCTAGACTACTACTCATACTTTTGCAAATGTCAATGCATTGTGTTTTACGAAATGTCTTAAGCATTGTGTTTTACACTTCGTGTCTGCCATTTTGTTTTACATTTTTTTTTTGTAATTGTCTTTTACATATTGTGTTTTGCACTTTTTTGAAATTTTCTTTTACACGTTGCGCATTTACGAATCGTGTATTATCTTACTACAAGTTTCCATCCGCCGCGCGCCGCATTCTAACCCTCAAGTTTGAATTTCGCCACCACCCCTTCAAGTTTTAAGTTTTATATTTTACTCCTTACACAATTACTTCATTTTTTTTACGCCACCATGCCCTCAAGTTTTAAACTTTGTGTCTTTACCCCTTGCACTCTCACCCTCTCAAGTTTTAAACATTGCGTTTTTACTCCTTGCACTATTACTACATTTTTACTGCCACCCCCCCCCCCCCTAAGTTTCAAACTTTGCGTTTTTACTCCTTGCGTTGTGTTACTCTATTTTTACACCTCCTCAACTTTAAAAATTTCATAAGCTTAACGCATCATAAAACGTTTGAACTAATTCATTCGATGTTTGCAATGTATCCCTAGTTACTAATTTGTAATGAACTAGTAAGATTACCGTGCGTGTTGCGCACAAAAATTCAACTGGTATCTGTTCGATTCCGTTTATTACGGTATCAGTAGAGTACCGACACTCAAGCAACCACAAGAGAAGCCAAAAAGTATGTTAACACGTTTTGTATTTATCGACGAATTGTACACGTGTTTTAAAATTTATAAACCTTGGTTTCCACGAATTGTACACGTGTTTTAAAAAGAAAACGTCAAAACGCTAATAAAACTAAGTATGTTGAAACGATAAATCCAAAATTTTACAAAATGCGTATGTAAGTATTAAACATTTTTAGTACGATATTTATGATAAGATAAAAAAAATACAGTATTTTAGAATGAGATTAAAAGAAAATACTTGAAAATCAATTTTCTCATAAAATAAGATATGAGTTTCAATTAATTTGTCACCTCCGTTATATATATATATGTTTCTTAGACCAAACGTAATGGGGCGGTATTTGCCCGGAATCTCTCCCGATCACGCCGGATCACGCCGGCACCTCCGCTACGGGTGGGGCGTGTTTGGCTCTTTTTTGTTTGGGCGTGTTATAAAAAACGCCGGGTGGGGGGAAGTTTGGCCAATGAGATTTTTTATTTATTTATTTATTTATTTTTACTACAAAACATAATGCCCAATAATGTCTCATCCTCATTACATCCATTTTAGAAAACGCCCAATAATGCCCCATTGCTGACTGGGCTGTCCCATGGCGTAAAACGTCCAAGTGTGAATATTGCCCACTACACATGGTCTTAGTTTTGTTAATTTCTTAAAAGCATTTATTAAGAAATGGTGGTGTAATAAATATTTTAATACAAGATTTGATCAAAGAAATTAAAGCAGCTGATCCTGAATCTTATTTATTTTGGTTTAAGAACAATAATACTAACTTTACCAAAGACCACTATCCCAACCTTTTCTATTTTGGTTATTCTTCATCCCTTTAATTTAATCCACCACCAACCATGTCTCTTATCAACCCCTTTAATCCACAACCAACCCCTAAACCAGTTAGTCCCCCTGACGTCATCACCCCCACCATTGCCTACAACACCAAAACTCTAGATGAACCGTTGTTTTGTCTCAAGACTCATGTCATAACTGAGACCTTTAAGGGTTCGTTAAGCGGCGACTCGACGGGTGTTGCATGTTGTAGATCGGGAACGAAGGAGGCGATTCGAGTGCAAAACCGCCGCTGCCATGGCTAACCTTTTAGGGTTCCAGCGACAGCAGCGGCGACCTGTCGTCGCGTCTCCGATTATATATCTTCTCTCTCTTGTTCGTTCAGATACCTTAGTCGGCGCGGTTAGTGATTGTTAGAGGTTAGGAGGTGGCCAGCAAAAACATGACACCAACTCTTTCAGGCCGATGCTTTACTCTAAAGTAAAAAGGTTGAAACTTGGACCAACTAAACACATGGTTGTAGTACTGGTGGTGGTCGGTGCAGGGGCTGGATTTGGAGCAGGGTGTTGACAACCGTGGAATAAGCGGTTGGGTAACATGTGTTTGGGGGTGGTAACCAAGTGTGTAGCGGTGGTAATGACCGACACTTACAGGTTGGCAAAACCTGGGAACGGGAACTGTTCCTAAGAACATACCCAAATTGTATATATTGAATAACTAGTAATATTCTTCCGCGCGTTGCGCGGTGAATTCCGTCGGTTCAGCTCATAACGTTATTAATACGGTATCTACACTCGGTACGATAAAAAAAAAAACCGAAAAACAAAATCTTAATATGCCGAAAAAGGAGTCGAAATTTCATTGATCCCAAAATAAGCCATAACATGCATTAACTCAAATTATAATGTCTGCTTTATGAATTCAAATTGTACTGTCTGCTTCATGAATTGTAAAAATCGTTCTCGACTTCAACTTGTACTGCCTCCTTCATGACTTGTAAAGATCGTTCTCAGTGAACACTAAAGACAGTCACAAGTCACATGCCGAAGTTGAGTAAATATAGTATTATGTAATGAGTCATGTAAAATATGTTATCACATAGTTTACTTTTATTTCATAATGACCAATTAAAAGTTAAAGTGCAATCATAAACTTTTTAGTGTATTTTTAGGAATACAGATGTAAAATCTTGTATAAATATACTTAAATAACTTATAAATAAACATAAATTTGGTTTTCTTGTAAAATCTTGCCTAAACATACTTAAATAACTTATAAATAAACATATTTTTGGTTTTTTATATCAATACGATTAATAAGTGTATTTTTATGAATAATTTTGTTTTTTAAAATCAAACCATAGAATTATTTAAATACAATTAATACAATGATTTTTCCAAGATTTTGAGACCTTTAATGCTTTGTGGCAGCATCATCCTCTACCATCTTCATATGAAAAACACCATTACTACTCACCACCTACACTTTTGATATTTTCTGCAAATCAAAATCACCATCATCAACTTCGTATCTGAAGATCAAAAAACCAGAAATCAAAAACTCAACATTGTTTGGTACTTTATTTCTTAAAAAAAGTACATAAAGATAAAACCCACACAATCGTCACTTTCTCTCTCTCTCTCTCTACAAATCAACACTTGTTCTTCGTAGTAGCTTTCTAAGTAGTCTACGGCGGTTGTTTTGGGTTCACCGGTAATGTCTTCATCATTACCGCTATTCTCTTCCGCAAAGATAGTACCTAATGCATAGCAAGTTGTATTTTAGGAAGCAATCAACAGTTGAAATAAAGCTTGTGGTTCGTAAAAAATCAGCAAATGAAGCTGGTACATAAAGAAATCCCCCGACGCCGGCTGCAACCACCATAAATCACCACCGCAACATCATTAGCCGTCGTGCAGACCACCGCCGTTACTCTTCATCACCGAAACCAGGAGGAGTACATCGCCGACTCCTCTTCCGGCTTCCTTTCACTCTACTCTACTCTCATTTTACTTCTCTGTCTGTCTCTTCTTTGGTATCTCCTTCTGTCCATTTATTTTAACTACAATAGCTGGCATCCTATCTCTGTTTCAACCACAACAGCTGGCACCCGAGGAAAGGAAATTCCTAAAGTGCCCCCTTAACACTGTAGATAACAATCGACGTTTCACGTTTCAACCACAACAGCTGGCACCCGAGGAAAGGAAATTCTTAAAGTGCCCCTTAACACTGTAGATAACAATCGACGTGAATTGTTATATACTAGTAAAGAATCCCGCGCTTCGCGGCGGGTTAGTGTCAAGAGTGTTCCTAAAACAACATAAGATAAGACTTGAAACGAAAAGTCACTACTATACCGATAATCACCGATACCAATGCTACTCCCAGGCTTGATCCTTTGTCCCTTGACTTTTACCTAACTTGAGTCGTAACCGGATAACTTGCAATACAACATGGTACTTTTAGCACCTTCGTTAGTTGATTAATTATAAGATCAAGAATAACTATAAATAAGCATGAAGAAATGATCATTCCATAGAACATGCATGTATCATAAGTATGATACCATGAAGTTTCTCAATTTATAAAGCTGCAAGTCAAACACAACTTTCAGAATTATATATATAATAATATTTGTGTAATCTAACCTAATGAGTACTAACAGTAAGTCCTAAATAATAATTAGTGGGAAAAATACAATTTTAAGAACTCCCTTATCATACATGAAAACTTATATAATTAAACACAATCACGAATATGGAAGTCTTGTTGCCAATTGGTCGTACAGGCGCATCCGAACACAATCTTTATCATAGAACTCGTATACCCTTTGTATCTTCATCGTTGTCATCGCCTATAGCACAATAAAAAAAATGAGCTGCACAAAAAGATTAGATAAGCTTTTCCGATCTAGCCTTGACTTGGTTGTATTAAATTGGCTGAACAAAGAGCCTTTTTTCTGCCAAGAACAAACAAAAAAACAAACGCCGAAGGCCAAGCTGGCCAACGGTAGTAGTATTCGTTAAAATTACCGCCGAAGATTTGACCACCGAGGTAGAAAGTTTGTGGTTGACGAACGGTGCCAATTTGAGCAACGCTGGTTGGCCTCCACAACTACCTGAATACCTTCAGATCTCCCCTTCGCCCGAATCTCCTTGTTTGTTTAGACATCCACTTGATATTCGTTTGTTGAATTGTTTTTTTTTTCACCTGGTCAAATTTTGATCACATATTAACAACCACTAAGTTCAACAGCGGGTTCTTTTCTATACTTCCATTTGGTTAAAGCTCAATATAAATTCACATGTCTCAATTTAATCATATTGATTTGAAAATTAGTTTACCCATCTAATTAACATTAGTTCATAATCGGTTCACATTAGTTCACAATTGGTTCCCATTCACATGTGAATAGTTTTTGTTCATATAAAAAAGTTGTTTGAGACATTTAATCAATATATACAGCGTCACACACATGGTCGTAAACGAAGCAATAAGGTCAGAACTTACCACACTGTCGGTACCTCGGTATTTGCCGATCTAAACCAAAACGGGACATACAGGACAGATCTGAATCGCCGGAGTTCTACTGGAACCCTAGGCTCTACCGGTAACATCGCCACCATCATGGTCTGCTTCAGTTTGAGCCCATCATCACTATTCAACCTCTGGTATCTAACACACCCATCACCGTTGGAACAGGGGAAGAAGATAGAGATGGTCACCGGAACAGGGTGGCTGGTCGTGGCCATGGCCGGATCCCCTTCCGTCACGCTTTCTCTGTCGCTTCGATTATCTCTGTAAACAATTATCTGGCACCTGCTCTCTTTATTGGAACAGATAAAGAATAGTGGCAATACCGTAAATAAGATCCAAACTTTGGCTAATTGTTGTACTGTTCATAAGGCCCAACGCTAAATGTTATATAGAGTAATAATAAATAAATAAATAAATAATAATAATAATAATGAATAATGGGCATAGATGCTATAGACATCAGTGTCGAAAATAAAAAAAAATACGCTAAAAAAATAGCTTAAAGGTTAGAATGGTAATTTACACCATAGGGGTAGATTGGTAACTTCACTACATTACATTACATAACCGTCAATCACCTCTCTTTCCCTAACAAACTAACACAACATCCCTCACCCATCATTCTCTCCAAACTCCGCTGGAAAAAAATGGCTGGAGAAATCGCCACAGAGCTACTCAAAATGCTAATAAGCATAACACGCAAAGCTTGTCTCTGCAAACCAAGCGCCGAACAACTAATCCTCACAATCAACGAACTCCTACCGATCATAACCGAAATCAAATACTCCGGCGTCGAATTAACCGCCGTCCGGCAGCACCAGCTTGACTCAATCTCCCGCGCTCTCAACGACGGCCACGAACTCGCGGGAAAAGTCCTCAATTCCAGCCGCTGGAACGTGTACAAAAACCTCCAGTTATCGAGAAAAATGGAGAAATTAGAGAATAAGATATCCAGATTTGTTCAAGGTCCGCTTCAGGCTCACGTGCTTGCTGATTTGCATCACGTGCGGTTTGAAACTAGCGAACGGTTTGATCGGCTTGACGGCTCAAATCGCCGGCTTGAACAGCGGCATGAGTCGATGCTGATCGTCGGCGGTGGTGGTGGCGGAGAGTGGTGGTTGGAGGAGGCGGTGAAAGTGGATGAAGTGGAGATGTTTGAAGGTGAATTGGTGAAGGTGGGGATGGAATTGGGGAAGAGGAAAGTGAAAGATATGGTTGTTGATAGAGATGATTTGGCTGTTGTTGGGATTAATGGGATTGGTGGAAGTGGTAAAACAACACTTGCTCGTGAAGTTTGTAGAGATGATGATGTTAGAAGTATGTTGATTTTGTCCCTTTTATGTTGCGGGTTAAGTGTTCGATGAAATGTCTCTGTGGTGTTATCTGTTTTGTGTTGCCTGTTAAGTGTTTGATGAAATGTTTTGTGTGTGTTTTAGGTTAGTTTAATCACAGAATTTTGTTACAAGTATGTTAAGTTTGAACTGTTTTTATTGCGTGTTAAGTGTTCGATGAAATGTTTGTGTGTGTTTTAGGTTAGTTTAATCACATAATTTAGTTAGAACTATGTTAATTTTGTATCTTTTGTATTGCGTGTTAAGTGTTTGATGAAATGTCTGTGTGGTGTGAGTGTTTTGTGTTTGCGTATTAAGTGTTTGATGAAATGTCTAAATGTGTTTCAGGTTACTATAATCACAGAATTTTGTTCCTGACGGTATCACAGTCTCCAAACGAGGAGCAATTAAGGCAGAAGATTTGGGGGTTTCTGTCAGAAACCAAGTTTAACGGCTGCTCCGACATAGTCCCACAATGGACACCTGGATACAATAGTTGGAACACAGTGACACCCATCCTTGTTGTGTTGGATGATGTTTGGTCACTTTCAGTTCTCGAACGGCTTATCTTCAAAGTTCCGGGTTGCAAAACCGTTGTCGTTTCGCGTATTAAGTTTCCGCCTTCGGTTATGAACGCAACTTATGAGGTGGAGTTGCTCAGGGCAGAAGACGCAGTCTCACTTTTCTGTCACACTGTTTTCGGAAGAACATCAATTCCTCCTGATAAAGATGAAGATCTAATCAAACAGGTAATGATCGTTTCTTATCTGTTATATAAACGATAAGTTTATTAAATTGTAATCGAATAAGTTAACCGATTCATGGGTTGAAATGTTGAATAGGTTGTGGAGAAATGTAAAGGGCTTCCGTTGGCCCTTAAAGTGATCGGAGCGTCACTTCGAGACCGGCCCGAAAAGTACTGGTTAGGAGCCAAGAATCGACTATCGCGAGCCCAACCGATAGACGACTCACACGAAAGTGAATTACTTAATCGAATGAGACTAAGTATCGATTACCTTTCTGAAAAGGTGAGAGATTGTTTTCTGGATTTGGGTTCTTTTCCAGAAGACAAAAAGATTCCTTTAGATGTTCTCGTCAACGTATGGACTGAGCTTCATGACATCGATGAAGAAGAAGCTTTCGCCATTCTTCTCGAACTATCGACCAAGAATCTCGTCACACTTGTGAATGATTCAAGGTAATGTATACTTGTATAGTGTATATGTACACATGACTTGTTAAAAACTTAAAATATTAATTGATCTTTATGTTAAAATGTTTTAGGGCTGGGGATAAGTACGGTAGCTACTGTGATATCTCGGTTTCGCAACACGATGTGTTACGAGACCTTGCTATTCATATGAGCAATGTCGGAAGTGTAAATCAGCGAAAGCGTTTGGTTATGGCCCGGAGAGAAAACGGGGTGCCCAAAGAATGGGAGAGAGATACCGAAAAGCCGTTTCTCGCAAGAATCATTTCCGTTCATACAGGTAATATTTTCAAACTTAATCTAAATAACAAGTGTTTGTGCTTAGGGTTTCAAACGAACCGAACCTACACAAACAAGACCTTGTTCATGTTCATTTGTTAAGAAATATACGTGTACACGAACTGTTCATGAACACTTTCGTTTGTTAAGGAAATGAATGTGTTCGTGTTCGTTTGTTATTTTTAGGCAACGAATGAAAACGAACATTGATGAACACAAATAAATACAAACTAATGTTCATGAACACAAATGGAAACAAAGGAACACAAACAAGCGTTCATGAATGTATATATAATACACCGGCACTTATTAAATATTTTACTTGTCGGAAATTTGAAGTATTTAAATAAAATATAAACACTAATGAACTATCGAACATAAACAAACACGCTCACGAACATAAATGAACGAACACGGCCTCTGTTCATGTTCGTTTGTTTAATAAACGAACAAACACAAATGAACTTCTCGCCGAACGGTTCACGAATTGTTCCTTGAACCTTTTGTTTCGTTTGCAGCCCTAATTGTGCTCATATTGTATTTTGGTAGCGGGTTCTTGTGGTTACCTAAGAAAATGCTCACAGGAAATTCTTTAATGTTGTAGGTGAAATGAGAGAAATGGATTGGTTGCAAATGGAATTTCCGAAAGCCGAAGTCTTGATATTGAATTTTGATTCAACCGATTACTTTCTGCCTCCGTTTATAGCGAACATGCCTAAACTTAGAGCGTTAGTGTTAATAAACTACAGTACCAAAACCACAGAGCTTCATAACCTATCGGTCTTGGGTACTTTAACGAATTTAAGAAGCCTCTGGTTTGAAAAGGTTACCGTTCCTCAACTACCCAAAAAGACGATATTACCTCTCGAAAATCTCCGCAAAATCTCATTACTACTTTGTAAGATAAACCTCCAAGACGAATCCGAACTAGACCTCTCTCATTTATTTCCTCGCCTCACAGAGCTCACAATGGATCACTGTATTGAAATGACGATCTTACCCTCGAGTATCTGCCAAGTGAAAACGCTAAAGAGCTTAAGTATCACCAACTGTGAAAGTCTTGAAGAACTCCCATTGGATTTCGGTAAGCTGATATTTTTACAAATCTTGAGACTGAACGCATGTCCGAAGCTGAAAACGCTTCCCGTTGGGATAAAGAATCTTGTATGGCTAGAACATATTGATATTTCTCAGTGTGTTAATCTTCATTGTCTTAATGAAGAAATCGGTGATTGTTTGAGTTTAAAAGAAATCGATATGCACGAATGCCAGCACATAAGACGGTTGCCGAAATCCGTAATGGGTTTGCGATCGTTGAGACGCGTTGTATGCGATGAAGAGGTTTCATGGCAGTGGAAAGAATTAGAGCCAGAGTTACCTGGTTTGTTTGTTCAAGTTGCGGAACAATGCTTTGATCTAGACTGGCTTACAGAGTAAATAATCTTTTTTTTTTAACTTTTTGTAGATATTAACTAGATAAATAGATGAAGTTAATATAGAAATAAAGTTGGTTGTTGGTACATTTTGGGTTAAGTAGAAATAAATCTAATTGAGCCATTAGTTATATATATAATATATCTACAATTAATTTGTTATTTTGTTAGCCATTTGTTTGAAGAAATACTTTAGTCTATATTGGAATGTGAAATGAAGAAAAACGCGTTACTTGGGTCAATGTTTGACCAGAAGTGTGATAGCAACAATCCACTCAATAAAAGATGAGCGATAATAGATGCCAAAATTCGTGAGGCCCATTGCTAATTGACAAATGAAAACAACCTATGATTTTTTTTATTATTTTTTTGAAAACATTGTTCTACCTTCTCATTTGGGTTGATACTTTAATCATAACCAGGGTTGATGTGACACGAAACTAAAATAAAATTGCGTAATTTTCGGTTCGGTTTAAACAGCTCTTGATTAGTTTCGTGTTAAAATTGTGAATACATTAAGCGGAATGGTCTCTTGTAAGTTTGTGTGTTGGCCCGATACATTGTCAAAACTTAAAAATTTAGTACGGTCAAGTATTTTATGTTAAACTTAAAAGTTAAGCATTCACAATCGATTCCTTATCTCAATCCCTGTAATTTAGCTGTAAATTTCTGTCTCCATAATACTTAGTACATGTTATTCTCTATTTCTATTTAATTAAATAATATTTTTATTGTTATTTTTTCATTTCAGAAACATTAGAAAAATTGATGAGAAATGTACAATGAGTTCCTAAATATAGGGAATTGAGAAGTTAGTCTTTAAATTTCATCCTTATTTTCATGGCTTGTTGGTGTATATGAAAGATGAGAAATGAAAAAGTCTTCTCAAAGAGGCGTGTATCGCAAAAGTTGTGGAAGACATGAAGCTCGGCTACCTTTGAATTAAAAATAAGTCCCCTCTTAAAACGTTGTCTTGGAAAGATTGATGTACTTTTTCTTTGTAATGTTGTTTGTTGTTTTGGCTCTAGCTCCTTGCTAGTGTCCTTTTAATGAAAGTTGCCATTTCAGAAAGAAAAAAAATCCTTAACCTTTCCCTCAAATTATAGGGATTGGGTTTACATAAAGAATATAACCAGGGGCGGACCTAGGTGAAGCCTAGGGTGGGCGGGCGCACCCCTTGAAAAAAAATTTAGTGTATTTTTTAGGCAAAAAACCAGACCGCACCATCTGAAAATATGTTTGAACCACTCATCCGCACTAGCAGCAAATAATTTCTGGGTCCGCCATTGAATTTAACATGAGTGCCCTTAAAAAAGAAATAAGTGTTACACAATGTGTTAAAAGTGCCTGTAGCTTAGCAAGATCAAATGAGTATTTAAGCTACAAGATCAAATGAGTATAATAAATATGTGACTTTCCAAGTGGTTTGATGTATTTCTCTACTAGTTTAAGAACCCGCAAACTTCGCGGGTTGGTAAAAGAAAATATCTTCATTATCATCATTGATATAAATAGTATGATTTTATACACAATAAAACACAAAGGAATATATTAGAGTACAACAAATTGAAATACATGAATATGCAACGATCACAATTCGTTGAAAATCTCGTCATAAACCATATTAGTTGTTCTATCTGTAGGTTTGTCGTCGTCGAACAAACAGAACAACAAACAATTACATAAATTCATCAAACTATCACCAATTCTGCCAATTAATCGCCTACTCCTTCGATCTGTTATTGACCCATAAGTATCCCATAACTTTAGTCTCTTCAACCACTTTGCCTGGTCAACAGTTGAGCTTGATCAAACAGAACACTATTCCTGAGATGCCACCGGAAAACTGTATTCAAAATAGCTTGAATAGACTTCTTCCTTTTAAAGGAACCTCGTGAAAGTTATGAAGGTTTAGAAGGTCTGTAACTCCAAAAGCAAAAATAGGGTTGAGCCGACAGCCTGAAAATCCCATTCCTAAGTATCTCCAGAACCCGACATGACCACACTCCATAACACAGATTCCCAACTTCTCAGATAGAAGTTACCTAAAGGGGGACTGACCATAGTCGTGTTAGCGTAATTTGAAGAAAGTTCACCTTGTAAAGCTCATGCACACATCTAACGATCCTTGTGCAATAATTCCAGTATCATGGTCCCTCACTAAGGCATCTTCATCGATCACTACACGCCGTGCCACATTGATGATCTGGACTCCTTTCTTCATCTTTGCAAAGGTTACATCATTAAACACCTTTGAAGTAGCATAGATAAGCGACATATGAAGTGAGATAAAATCTGCAGTTGAAACAACCTGATGAAAAGAGACCAACATAAACCTTTTATAAAATAGTGAATTAAAAGATTTAAAAAACATCATCGCTATAATGATAATCTAAATCGTATGGTTGTATAGAGACTGCTTTAAATCTACACAAAAAACAAAGATCTAAAGCCAAAGTGCATTTAGATCAAATTGTTGATCAAATTATGTGGCTGAGGCAACTATTGAGACCTAAAAAAGTGGTTTAGACTTTAGATGCCCATTTATAACAGAGAACATTGTTATATCCCAAAGCAAACAAACCACGAAGAGTCGTTCTTCCAACCTGTTAAAATTTGATCAGAAAATTTGTGTAAAGAGAGAATTTGGTGAAAAGAGAAACTGGTAGTCTTGGTTTTATAAAGCGCATCAGGAGGTATAAGGAACTCAAGGAAGTCTAAAAAATGCCTCAAGGTCGGGCGCTTCATGTAAACTGTGTAAAAGTAATTGGGCTTGTAGAAAGCTAATATGTAAGAGCGATTAAAAGGATTAGGAGATCATGAATGGTTTGCTTAATGAAAAGACTTTTAATTGTACAAAAAACTTATTTGGTTGTACAAAAAACAACGCCTCGTGTACGTAAAGCTCTCGCTTAACGCCTCACATCTCGAATTTTAGGAACTAAAGCTAGTAATACAACTTTGTTTACCTCAAACTCAAAACCTAATAATGAAATTTTTGACAACAATTCTTTGGTCACTGAGTGAAAGATAGTATCTAAAAAGAACTAAATTTGAGAACAACGGATTCTCTAAAAATACACAGGAGAACAATAGCTGTCAGAGAATGTAAAATGGTAACTTGCCTGACCTTTACATGGACTTATTTACCTAAAAATTGGTGTTTTGGTTATTTTTTTCTCAACGGGTCAAAATAAAGAACTAAACAAAAAAGAAGATTAGTCAAACTGGTCAAATACAAAAAATCATAAAATTTAATTTATTTTTATTAAGTATTTATAAAAAAATAAAAAAAGGGTTAAAAGTTTACATGTGAACCCGACTCATTTTTGCCATGCACCAAACAGTGACCATATTAATCCAAACCCATTTTGAGTCACTATTCAACCCGCTTCTTAAAACAGATTTATATATTGTAATATAATAAAAAATAACGTGTTAAAAAATCTCACCGAGCCGATAACGTCTAACTTTATGCTCGTAAACGTGCAAATTTAAATGTCTTCTTCTAAACATAATTCACATTATAAGCCTGTAACAAACATGTTGAAATGATTAGAGAAAATAAATTTATTTGGTAATAAGCGGAGATCAGGAGGACATTGTCGATGGGACCTTTGATAAAACTCTACGCAGTTTGACATTAGTGAAGGACCTTAGCACTATGTAAGGGGCCCTCACTCCATCCACTTCCCTAAACTACCCAATTTGGTGACACCACTACCCTAAACTACCCCCCCTATTTTTTAAAGAAATACACCATTATAGCATTCACATTCATCTTCTGCCATCGGGTTCTACCACCCTCAAAACCTACCCGTCGACCACTACCGGCTGGGCCGGCGGCGTTGTACCCGTCAGGGTAGCGCCTACCCGAGGCCAAATCGGGTAGTGGTCAGTTCCCTAACCATGGTGCTCAGTGTTCTCTAAGTTCAAAAATTAATACACAAGTGCAGTTTTGACTTTTAAAGTCAAAACAGATTGAATTCACAAACCAATTTTATCTCAGATTTGCAAATATTAAATAAAAATCTTGATGATGCATCATTTGAATTTTGTATCTTTCTTTATCAAATGGTCTAAACGGATATATAAAAGTTTCAAAAAAAAAAAAAAAACTATAAACTTTTTTATGTTTATTTTAAACTTAGACACTGGATGGATGAATTGAACTAACCAGACCAAACCAGCAATTTTGGACAAATAAACTTTGGATCAACCCAGCTAAACAATCTTGACTTGCACATCAACCGATTAAAACAAAAAAAATAAACAGTTGAAAAGAAATAAACAGTTAAAAAGAAAACGGGTCGAATATCACATGAAGTGTATTTTTAGTACGGTAAGACCTACTTTTTGAAAATGTTTTTTTCTCTTTTCTTAAAACAAAACGTGAGCACCAATAAGGAATTCAAAAATGTTTGAAGACAGTGATTACCAAATGAAATGGAGAAGGGTAACACAACACTTAAAAAAAAGGATGAAGCCATTTCCAAACAAATGAAAAACTTGTATGATGAGCATATGTAGTGAATTGAACAATACTCTCTAAGAAACAAATGATATCAATCCAAGTAGCATTCAACAAATTTAACATACTCATTCGCATTGTTCCACATATTATTTAACTATTTACACTATCCATTAAAGTACATCCATAGACTGATTTAGATTAAGTAATATACTCATTACTTATATTTGTGTTAAAAATGTCATTTTAATCATGTTTTAAGATTATAGATAGGTTAGTTGATTTAGAGGAAAAAAGATTCTAACAACCAGTTAAATATTATTGTCTTCAGATGAATAAGATCTTAAAGGAGCAACAATTTTTAAAACTTTGAAGATCATAGTTATGAATGATACAAACAACCAAAGTTGTATATGACAACATGGTCAGCATTGAAGATCCCATATATGCTAGATTGAGATGCTAATAAGGACCAGAAGAGAAAAAGGCAACGGAATCGACTTATAACAATCGATTTAGATGAAAAAGCATAGATGCAAACAATTTCAACAAATCAGTGGTCGTACCTGCTGAGGGCGCCAGTTGCTTCGCCGGAAAACCTTTTCAATCAGTTTGCCTCTTTCCACCTTATGCGATGCAGCCAAAATCTTGTCGGCCACCACTACCGACATAAAGCAATCTTCCAATTTCAGTTTTTGTTCTCTTATTGCAATTTGAAAACCTAAATTAAATAGCAAACAGGTGTCAGGTATGATGATAATAAAAAGTGAAAGAAATCCATATGAAATCAAAACATAACTGCAAAAGGCTTATAAATAAACATATAATCCAGTGAGTATGATGTTCTTGAACTTTACCACCACGAAATAACACAACTAAACTGTTGTTTGTGAAACATGCATAACTCAAATAAAATCAAACAGTAAATATGGATTAATAAAAGCAAAATTTAAATAAGTGAAACAAGTTTCTATTAAATAAACATCAAGAAGTGATTTAAATGATAGAAGCAGCAACTAATAACTGAGAAATTAACAATTAATCAACTAAACATGCCATAAAAAGGGTAAATTAACAAAATAACAACGAACAATGACATATTACGCAATAAAGAACATAAAATTAAGGCATCATCAGAATTCCTTAATCTACAGTGGATGAGATTAAAGTGAATCCTCTTTCTTGGTCAATTTGCATTCTCTCAGGACTTTCATCAAACACCTTTAAGACACAAAATCTGGGCAACTATAGGCATATAATCCCAAAACATACACAGAATCGGATATTATTCACATATCTATGTTTAAACGATGACAATGGTAAATCAACCTTACCAGTGACAATCGGCCAACCCTAAATCGAAACGAACCTTTGGAAAATTGGATGTGAAACGAACCTGCTGTAAGTTGAAAAGAGGAAGATGAAACAAAAGAATGAAAGGCAAAAGTTTAATAATCGCCGGAAGACGGATCTTACTCTTTGATAACCACCGATGACAACAACCTTGGAATCACTGTCGCCGCAGATTACTAAGAAAACCTTATCGCCGACACCAGTCATCGGAGAAGATGACCTCATCTCCCTTCTGCATCTCTTATCTGCTCCCTCTCTCTCTCTTGTTTTTCTTTTACAGAATCAAATATAAAGAAAACGATTAGACATAGGAAAAGCATAAATTTTGGGTTCTTGATAGGAAAAAGATGAATCAAAATGGTGAATGAAGTAAGGAAAATAGTATTAGAATGTGGCGGTGCGTGTATGAAATTGAAATTAGGGTTTTAAGGATTGATTGAAGAGAAAGGAGAGAGCGTGTTTGAGAAGCCGCCTGATGAAAGAAAATAAGAGGAAAAAATTGCCGCCCATGTACCAATTCTCTGCTCAAAGAGACATGCCACATCAATAAATGATTGCCTAAGAAAAGGACATGTGGCATTAAGTGTATTTTTTTAGTATAATAGGTAGATTTTGCCAAAACCATTTAAAATATACGTTATAAGTAGTTTTTAGTTTTTTTTTTTTTTATTAAAGCTAATTTATTCCTTTGTTTATAGCTTGGGATGGTATGTAGCCAAACTTTGTGTTTTATTGTGGCGTGGATTCAACAACGTTTGAAATATGAGTGATAAACTGATAATGGAACATGAACTTTGACCATATACATTGAATATGGAGGATTTCGAAAAGGATGTCATCCAAAAGCAAAGGTCACTACGTTTCATCCAAATTATCTTCCTTTATATATCATATAAAAAACATTAAAGGGGCATAGAAATCTTGAAATTTTGATTGATAATGAAGGAGCAAAACCTATCCAACAACTTATAATTATGGCTATTTAAGCCTAGTAATCATATCTCATTTGTGATAGTCTCTTATCTAGTGCCACTAGATGTTTATTCTTGAAGAGTCCTAATCCTTGTCGGTTAAGGAAGCTGGGAAGATAAGTTTGGTTATTAAATTAATCGGATAAATTTAGTTTTATTTTATATTTTAAATAGGAGTCTAGTTTGAGTCAAATACATATTTGTTTAGCTTTATTTCTAAGTTACTGCAGTATATATATATAGAGATAGGAACTTCGTAATTCAACATTGAGTTTTCTTCTTATTCAATAAAACTAAAAAGAGTCGAGGGAGTCCCCCCAAAAATCAAGTGTTTTCTCATGTGTTTTTGCTCGTACCGATTGTTTCCTCCAACAATTGGTATCAGAGCTTCAAGGTGATTCTACATTTAATCGAAGACCTTGGCTGTGATTGAAGGCCTGTTCAGTTCCGATAAAGACTTGGGGTGTTTAACCAAGTCACAAGTTGAACACAGTGGTTCTGGGGTGAATAACCAGATCACGCAACGTTCAAGAAGTTGGGGTGAATAACCACTTCAGGAGTATTCTTTCGTGAACAAGAACCATGGCAGACGGGGCACCACAACAGATCATCGTCCATCAAATGGAACCAAGTGCGGCAACCTTAACTTGTCCAAAATTAACGACTTCGAACTACAACACGTGGCCCGTAACGATGGAAGCAAACCTTGACGCTCAAGGTTTATGGGAGGCTATCGACCCTGTTACCGGTGACGCGGTGGATGAAAAGAAAAACAAGATGGCTCGAGCGATAATCTATCAAGCGTTACCGGAGAATATTTTGATGCAAGTAGCCACGACCCGGAGTGCTCGAGATATCTGGGAAACATTACGGGTTCGTTTTCTTGGAGCAGACCGAGTTCAACAAGCCCGTCTTTCATCACTTAGACGGGATTTCAATCAGTTAAAGATGACCGAAAAAGAGACAGTTGAAGACTTTGCAGGAAAGATATCGGAGTATGTGAGCAAGTTTAATGCACTAGGATCGACTGTAGAAGATATTACGGTTGTAAGAAAACTACTCGATAGTATGCCAACGAAATTCATAGCCATTGTAGCTACTATTGAACAGATTGCGGATCTAAACACAATGAGTTTCGAAGATTGCATAGCGCGCTTAAAGGCCTTCGAGGAACGAATAAAAGGGCATGAGGCCGCTGCTGAGAAAGAGGGCAACTTGTTGTTTGCTAAAGCCGAGAGTAGTAACAAAAATCACAACCCAAATCAAGAACGAAGAGGTTATGGAGGCCGAGGACGCGGTTCAGATCAACGTGGTCGTGGTCGTGGTCGTGGTCGAGGACGAGGCCGTGGACGAGGCCAGAATAATCGACCAAGTGACAACCAAAATGGAGACCAACACCGGAACAATAATAATCAGGGACGTGGAACCGAGAACAGGACTCGAGATAAACAAAGTGTTCGGTGTTACAATTGTAACATTCTAGGACATTATGCATGGGAGTGTACGAAACAACCTGAACCAGAGGCTAACTTGAATCAGGTTGATAACCAGGGGCCGGCCTTGATGATGGCATCGGTTGAAATCGAAGAAAACAAGATCTTGCTGAATGAAGAGAAAGTAAACCCGAAGATGTATGCGAGTGATAGTCATGACGACTCGATTTGGTACTTAGATAACGGTGCCTCGAATCATATGACAGGTGTCGACTGTCGAGTCTCACTTTACTGAGTTAAATAAGACGATAACTGGGTTGGTTAGATTTGGCGATGGGTCAAAAGTTTCAATCAAAGGAAAGGGTTCGATTGTTTTCGAGTGCAAGAATGGGGAACATCGAGTCATAAGTGAAGTTTACTACATTCCTGAATTGTGTAGTAATATACTTAGTCTTGGGCAGATGACTGAGAATGGTTGCAAAGTTTGGATGGAAGATAATCACTTGTGGCTTTATGAAGATAATAATCGGCTATTGATGAAGGTACCAAGAAGTCCCAATCGCCTCTACAAAATAGCACTAAAAACTGGTACACCGGTATGTTTCCTTAATTCCGTTGATGACCGAGCATGGTTGTGGCATGCTAGGCTCGGTCATTTAAATTTTCAATCTATTCAAGATATGAAATCCAAAAACATGGTGCGTGGTAAGATTCAAATAAAACAAGGAGAACACGTTTGCGATGCTTGCATGTTAGGCAAACAAGCTCGTGAATCGTTTCCAAAGCAAGCTACATACCGCGCCACCAAGCCTTTGGAGCTAATCCACACTGATTTATGTGGACCCATCAATCCCTCCACACTTGGAGGAAATCGGTATTTCATCTTATTCGTTGATGATTACTCAAGACATATGTGGATATATACTACCAAAAACAAATTTGATGTTTTAGATTTGTTTAAGAAATTCAAGCAGGAAGTGGAGCTTCAGTTCGGTCTAAAAGTTAAAGCGCTTCGAAGCGATCGCGGTGGAGAGTTCCTAAATAAAATTTTCCTCAACTATTGTGAAGAAGTCGGAATACGAAGATATTTTACCGCGCCATATACGCCACAACAAAATGGCGTTGTGGAAAGGCGAAACCGAATGGTGATGAATATGACTAGAAGTATGATGAAAGCTCTGAAGTTACCACAAAATTTATGGGGAGAAGCTGCCCGCCATGCCGTGTACGTGTTAAATCGAGTACCAACTAAAGCACTAAAGAATGTCACTCCGTATCAAGCGTTGTATGGGAGGAAGCCAAGTATAAGACATTTACGTGTGTTTGGTTGCAAGGCGTATATGAAAATACCATCGATGAACACAACTAAACTTGATGACCGAAGCTTGCCTTTAGTATACCTCGGTAGCGAACCGGGTTCAAAGGCCTATCGTCTTTTCAATCCAACTGACAAAAGAATCCATGTTAGCCGGGATGTAAAATTTAACGAAAGAGAAGGGTATGATTGGTCATTATATAAAGAATCGATGGGAATTGGTGAAGGACCAGAATGGGTTGAGTTTAATTTTCAACCTAATGTGGAGGTTATTGTGAACCCTCAACTGACGATAACAACACCTCAGTCCCCACAACATTCTGATAATTTAGAGCAGAATCTGAATGATGAACAGGAGCAGGTTAGTGAATTAGAAAACGAGACAGATTCGGAAGAATTTGAAGAACCAGTAGACCAAAGCTTGAGAAGGTCAACAAGACAAAGCGTAATTCCTAGAAGGCTTAATGACTATGTTTTGATGGCTGAAGAATGTTTAATGATCAATGATGAGCCACTAACCTACGAGGAAGCAAAACATAATGAGTTTTGGGTAAAAGCAATGAAAGAGGAATTATACTCAATTGAAGAAAACGAAACCTGGGAACTAACTTCATTACCCGCCGGGTCAAAATCCATAGGTTTGAAATGGGTTTATAAAATTAAGAGGGACGCTGAAGGAAATATAACGAAACACAAAGCCAGACTCGTCGCCAAAGGATATGTTCAACAACCGGGGATTGACTTTGAAGAGGTTTTCGCTCCGGTAGCAAGGATAGAGACAATTCGAGTAATTTTAGCTATGGCAGCAAAACAAAACTGGTCCGTATACCATTTAGACGTTAAATCAGCATTCTTGAATGGTGAACTCAAGGAAGTTGTGTATGTTAAACAACCGGAAGGTTTCTTAGTTCCCGGAAGTGAAAATAAGGTGTATAGATTGCACAAAGCTTTGTATGGGTTACGACAGGCACTACGAGCTTGGAATGAGCGCCTCGATAAGACACTAAAACAGCTTGGTTTCACTCGATGCCCTAGAGAACAAGCCGTTTATTTGAAGAATATTAAGGGGGAGTTGCTTATAGTAGGCGTGTATGTAGACGATCTTATTGTGACGGGTAGTAGAAAAGATGAAGTTGAACAGTTTAAGCAACAAATGAAGGCTGAATTTAAGATGCAAGACCTTGGTTTGCTTGTAAGATTAAATATATTATGTATTAATATTTAATCTATAGCCATTATAATCATTTACATAATATAGATCAAAATATATAATAACCTATTAAATAATTAGTTGGTAATTGTTGATGGACCATATTACCCTTATTAACTAATTAGGTTTCCTCCTGGGTGATTATATAAGGAGAATTATGTGGAGGTTAAGGGGTTAGACAATTACACATTAGAAACACCCCATAAGCATAACATCAAATTCGACTTCCTCTCCTAACAGCCGATACCCTTTTCGGTTTTCTAAGTTCCCATCATCAGTCAGCACCCTAAGGAGGAACCAGATCATGATGACAAGCATGTCGAACTCCATTACTGGATTCTCCACTGCACTATCTGCTGTAACAGGTACGTTTTACTGTTTTCCCTCATGAATAAACAGAACTGAACCAACATGTGGTATCAGAGCATATGTTGATTAGTCGGTTCTGTTTTTGTATCCGTAAATCTGGATTAAAACTGGAAAACAGGATTTGAAAAACCATAATATAATTCGGTTTTGTTCATCCGAGATGCCATCTCGGATCTGATTAAATGAATTAAAATTCGGATCTGTTCTACACATCTCGGATCGTTAGTTTCATCTGTGATCACTATTCCGAAATCATAATGTTCAAGAACTGATTAAATGAATGAAAATATTTCCAGATTTCGGATATATGATTAAGTTGATTTTATTTAGGGTTCATTAGGTTCTTAGTTAAAATTCGAAATATCCTATAAGTTTTGGAATGTGATTTGAATTGTTATATGTTTTCCTGATTTTGATCTATTTTTTCTAATAAGGATTTTCGAAATCTGTTAAAAGGATAAACAAATTATGTTTTCGAAATTTTATGATAAAATTAGATCAAAGTTATAATAGGAAACTATATCACAATTCTTAATTTCGAATTTTCAGTTGTTATAACCATAAACAACTGGATCGCATAAGATAAAATCACATAAGAGATGATCTGATCGCATAAGATAATCGCACAAGATCAGATCACATAACAGATGATCTGATCGCATAAGATAATCGCACAAGACTTGTGGATCGCACAAGACTTATGGATCGCACAAGGCATTACGGATCGCACAAGGCCTTATTAATCGCACAAGTTTACTTGGGCCTTACTGATCGCACAAGTTTACTTGGGCCTTACTGATCGCACAAGTTTACTTGGGCCTTACTGATCGCACAAGTTTACTTGGGCCTTACTGATCGCACAAGTTTACTTGGGCCTTACTGATCGCACAAGTTTTGGGCCTCACTGATCGCACAAGCTTTGGGCCTCACTGATCGCACAAGTTTTGGGCCTTACTGATCGCACAAGACTAAAATAATTGGTTTTGTAATTACTTAGCTAATTAATCAGAATCAGATAATGTTTTACAAAACCAAAATAGCTTAACTTGAATGAGCTTTTGATATATCATTTCTGGCCAAAGCTGACTTGATACATCTACTTATCATTCAAGTATTACGAAAGCTATGTTGTGTGTGCATCATAAGCATGAATGTCTTAATTTCTGGCCAAAGCTGATTTAATTCATTCATAGATGGCATACTCAACAAGTGCATAACTAAAGTGATTGTTTCAATTTCTGGCCAAAGCTGATTTGTTACAACCACTTTGCACATATGCTTAAATGATTACACTTCTGGCCAAAGCTGTTTTGTCTTCGTTTAAGTAGAATTTTTTAGCTAAGTCTATTATTTTGATGTTAGTAATAGACAATATCACAGCTTCATAATGTAAAATGGTCATTATTTATGCCTGCCTTAGTTTAACGTGCCCTTAGATCACATTAGGACTTCTTCATTAGTATCATAACTTGCTCATCTTATTTCCACTATCAGTACCAAATTGCGGAATTCCACCTTTGACTGGTGATAACTTTGCTGCATGGAAGGATGCTCTCATGCTTACTCTTGGGCTGCTGGACTTTGATTATGCTCTAAGAGAGAATAAGCCAGCGGACCTTACCATTCAAAGTACTGCTGCTGAGCAGTTAACTCATGATAAGTGGACTAGGTGTAACCACATGCCTCTCATGTTTATGAAGCAGTCCATAAGCAATGCAATCAGGGGAGCCATTCCTGATTCTGAAGATGCTAAAACCTACTTGGAACATGTGGAGGCGCAATTCAAGGGGATGTCTAAAGCACACGCTAGTACTCTTATTCTCAAGCTGGTGACAACTAAGTATGATGGGAGGAGCGGCATTCGCGAGCACATCATGATGATGAATGACATGGCCAATAAGCTGAAGGGGCTGGAAATGGAAATCAGTGATGGTTTCCTTGTTCATTTCATCATTACTTTGCTTTCATCCTTTGAAGCATTCAAGATCAATTACAACACTCAGAAGGACAAATGGACAATGAGTGAACTGGTCGCCATGTGCGTACAGGAGGAAGAGCATATGAGGATGGATCGCCATACTGATGTTGCAAACTTCCCTACCTCTAATCCTAAGAAGAGGAAGAACAATCATCAGAGGAAGGATGCTTCTAAAGTCCAAAGGCCTAATCCTAATCCTAATACAAGTGCACCTTCCAGCTCTAAGAACTCCTTAGGCAGTATCCGCTGCAAATTCTGTAAAAAGACAGGACACATGCAGAAGGAATGCCCTGACTTTAAGGAATGGCTGGCTAAGAAAGGTAACGATTATTTTATGATACTTGAGTCCTATAATTTAAGTGTTCCTGCTAATTCTTGGTGGTTTGATTCTGGTTCTATGGTTCATGTTACCAATTCAACTTAGGGATTCCTTTCAATCCGGAAGCTGGAAAGAAACCAAAGAACGCTTAAGGTTGGGGATGATCGAGAATTAGAAGTGAAGGCCATTGGAACATTACAATTAGTTATGAAAACTGGTTTATGTATTAAACTTTATGATACCTTATATGTTCCTGAGGTAACTCGAAACCTTGTATCAGGACCAAAGTTAGACATGGACGGTTTTATTGTTTCCCATGGTCATCGCAAACTCTCTATCCTTTATGATTCTGTTCTTTATGGTACTGGTATTCTGGATGGTGGTCTCTATAGATTAGAACTAGAAGATAACTTTTCCAAATCTTTGTTGTCATATAACATTAATGAATCACTCACAAAGATGGAAGAGAAACGAGACTTAGAAACTTCATCCATGTTGTGGCATCATCGTTTAGGCCACATCTCAAGAGAACGATTAAATCGTCTCGTAAAGGTTGAAGTCTTACCTCCTCTTGATTTCTCTGATTTTGGAACATGTGTCAAATGTCTTAAAGGTAAAATGACATTAGCAAATAAGAAAGGTGCCACTAGGAGCTCTAATTTATTAGAACTCATTCACACTGACATTAGTGGTCCCTACCAAATCGCTGGCATAACAGGACATACTTCATTTATCACTTTTATTGATGATTATTCTCGTTACATGTACTTGTATCTAATTAAGGAAAAATCTGAATCTCTAACAACTTTTAAAGATTATAAGGCTGAAGTTGAAAAGCAATTAGATCGTCAGATTAAAGTTGTGAGATCAGATAGAGGCGGTGAATATTATGGAAGACATACTGATGTGGGTCAAGCTCCTGGTCCATTTTATGAGTTTTGTAAGGGCCAGGGGATTGTGAACCAATACACCATGCCTGGTACACCTCAGCAGAACGGTGTCGCTGAAAGAAGAAATCGTACCCTTATGAACATGGTGGGCAGTATGTTAGCCAACACTAATTTACCATTATTCCTCTGGACTGAAGCGTTAAAAGCAGCTGTTCATATACTCAATAGAGTTCCTTCTAAGTCTGTCCCTAAAACTCCTTATGAACTTTGGACAGGAAGGAAACCGAGTCTTAAATATATGAAAGTATGGAGCTGCATTGCTGAAGCAAAACTTTACAATCCTTTCCTAAGGAAACTTGACCCTAAAACAGTTACCTGTTTCTTTATCGGGTATCCTGAGAACTCAAAGGGTTATCGTTTCTATTGTCCTTCCCATGTCACCCGTATTGTTGAAACCAAGCGTGTCGCGTTCCTGGAGGATTTCAAGGTCAGTGGGAGCAGTACCAACCCTTACGAAGAATTGCAAGAAGTACAAGACGCGGGGGGGAGAGACTCGTCGCTTACCATTACTCCGATTACTCCTCTTGTACCCAATGCAACTACTGTACCTGAAGCTACTGCACCAACTGCAAATTCACCTCTACAATCAGAACCCATTATACCTCATGACGAAGGCACATTAAACGCTTAAAACCAAGACAACGCTGAACCCGATAATCCACTCAGGAGGTCATCTAGGCAAAGAAGGCCTACTAATTGGGATGATTATGTTACCTATCTGACTGAAATGGATCCCGGAAAGCTCAATGATCATATCTCTTACAATGAAGCCATTAGCAGTGATCAGTCTTCTGAATGGAATAAAGCGATGATTGATGAGCTTGAATCCATGAAGAAAAATGACGTTTGGGATTTGGTAGAATTACCCAACGGAGCCAAACCCGTAGGATGTAAATGGGTATTCAAAACAAAACTGGATCCGAATGGTAACGTTGAACGCTACAAAGCGAGATTGGTTGCAAAGGGCTACACTCAGAAAGAGGGAATTGATTATCAAGAGACATTTTCACATGTCTCTCGTAAAGATTCATTAAGGACCGTCATGGCCCTAGTAGCTCATTTTGATTTGGAGTTACATCAGATGGACGTTAAAACCGCTTTCCTTAACGGAGATTTGGACGAAGATGTTTACATGAAACAACCTGAAGGCTTTAAACCTGAAGGTCAGGAGCATCTAGTCTGTAAGTTGAAGAAATCCATTTACGGGTTAAAACAAGCATCACGTCAGTGGTACCTCAAGTTTGATGAAGTCATGAAGAAACAAGGTTTTATGAAGAATCAAGTGGATCAATGCACCTACCTCAAGATGAGTGGGAGCAACTTTACTATACTTGTCCTTTACGTAGATGATATTCTATTGGCAAGTAATAGTTTAGACATGTTGCATGAGTCGAAGCGGTTACTCTCGCATAACTTCGACATGAAGGATCTTGGAGATGCTTCTTACGTCATTGGCATCGAAATTCACCGAGATAGACACAAAGGGATCTTAGGATTGTCCCAGAAGGCTTACATAGATCGTGTCCTTACACGATATAACATGCAACAGTGCAAACCCTCCGTCGCTCCAGTAGTTAAGGGAGATGTTTTCGGTTCATTCCAGTGTCCGACAACAGAGGTTGAGAAGGAGCAAATGAGCCAGATACCTTACGCGTCAGTAGTCGGGAGCCTGATGTATGCTCAAGTCTGTACTCGCCCAGATATCGCTTATATTGCTGGAATGCTAGGCCGTTATCAGACTAATCCTGGCCTAGATCACTGGAAAGCAGCTAAGAAGGTACTTCGATATCTGCAAGGGACAAAAGATTATAAACTGACTTATAGAAGAAGTGATCATTTAGAAGTGGTGGGCTATTCTGATTCTGACTTTGCAAAGTGCAAAGATGACAAGAAATCCACTTCGGGCTATATCTTTATGTTAGCAGGCGGCCCTATCTCATGGAAGAGTCATAAACAACAGTTGACCACAACTTCCACAATGATATCAGAGTACATTGCTGTTTATAACGCAACCTGTCATGGAATGTTGCTTAGAAATCTGATCACTGGACTCAAAATCGTTAATTCCATTTCTAGACCATTGAAGCTTTACTGTGATAATTCAGCTGCCGTTAGTTTCTCAAACAGTAACAGTTCGACTAGAGCTGGTTTATATCTCGATACAAAATATCTGTTCGTACGAGAACGAGTTGAGGAAAATAATCTTTGTATCGAGTATATTAGTACTAAAGATATGCTTGCGGATCCGATGACTAAAGGTCTCCCTCCTAAGGTTTATGAAGAACATGTTCGGAATATGGGATTTAGTAAAGACCTTGTTTAGCATATTGTACTAGCTTATGTTTTATGTTAATGAAATTTCCTCAGTTTGATTTTGTATGTCTCTTAGAATATGTTCAACCGGTATAATGGCATATAGACAAATAAAGTTACAAATCAAACAAAGGGCTTACGCGTATTTTGATCATGACGATTAGGTTTTAAATTAAGGCTATAGTATGATTAATGGGGGTCCTGAGTCGCATAATGATTCAACGGCTGTATTTCTCTGCTATAGTACTTGTTTAAAGCTAAAATGAGTGTTAACTCCTGATCAGGCTTATCTAATACTCATAGTAAATGATTACTCGGCTAAGTGGGAGAATGTAAGATTAAATATATTATGTATTAATATTTAATCTATAGCCATTATAATCATTTACATAATATAGATCAAAATATATAATAACCTATTAAATAATTAGTTGGTAATTGTTGATGGACCATATTACCCTTATTAACTAATTAGGTTTCCTCCTGGGTGCTTATATAAGGAGAATTATGTGGAGGTTAAGGGGTTAGACAATTACACATTAGAAACACCCCATAAGCATAACATCAAATTCGACTTCCTCTCCTAACAGCCGATACCCTTTTCGGTTTTCTAAGTTCCCATCATCAGTCAGCACCCTAAGGAGGAACCAGATCACGATGACAAGCATGTCGAACTCCATTACTGGATTCTCCACTGCACTATCTGCTGTAACAGGTACGTTTTACTGTTTTCCCTCATGAATAAACAGAACTGAACCAACATTGCTAACCTATTATCTAGGAATAGAGGTACAACAGAAAGATGGCAAGATAACTTTGAAGCAATCTAGCTATGCAAAGAAAATACTACAAATTGCTAAGATGGAAGAATGTAACCCAACGAAGTTCCCAATGGAACATCGATTACAGGTCGGTCGCGATGAGGACGATGAACCAGTGAACCCAACAGAATATCGCCGAATAATAGGAAGTCTCAGATATCCTCTTCATACGAGATCCGACCTAGCCTACTCAGTTGGCGTTATGAGCCGATTTATGCAAGAGCCAAAGGAGAGTCACATGAAGTTAATAAAACAGATTTTGTGGTATGTAAAAGGCACAATCAACCTAGGTCTCTCATACGGACGAGATGGAAATGATAGCATAGTTGGTTTTTGTGATAGTAGTCATGCTACCAATCAAACTGATGGGCGAAGTACTACTGGTATGGTTTTCTACTTTGGTACATCGCTCGTTTCATGGAATTCACAAAAACAAAAGACGGTGGCACTCTCATCGTGCGAGTCCGAATTTATGGCAGCCGCAGCTACCGCCTGCCAAGCATTGTGGTTGAGAGGGCTACTCAGTGAACTAACGGGTTGTAAAGAGAAGGTAGTTGTACTTCATGTGGATAACAAGTCTGCGATAGCTCTTATGAAAAATCCTGTTTTTCATGGTCGTAGTAAACACATTAATACAAGGTTTCATTTTATACGTGAATGCATTGAAAGAGAAGAAGTTCGAGTAGAGTATGTTCGAGGAGAAGAACAATGTGCAGATATCTTGACTAAAGCTTTGCCAAGAGTAAAGTTCGAAGAGATGCGAAAGATGCTCGGAGTGGTGGATTTGGGTGGAACGATACAAGGATCAAGGGGTGAATGAAGAGTCCTAATCCTTGTCGGTTAAGGAAGCTGGGAAGATAAGTTTGGTTATTAAATTAATCGGATAAATTTAGTTTTATTTTATATTTTAAATAGGAGTCTAGTTTGAGTCAAATACATATTTGTTTAGCTTTATTTCCAAGTTACTGCAGTGTATATATAGAGATAGGAACTTTGTAATTCAACATTGAGTTTTCTTCTTATTCAATAAAACTAAAAAGAGTCGAGGGAGTCCCCCCAAAAATCAAGTGTTTTCTCGTGTGTTTTTGCTCGTACCGATTGTTTCCTCCAACAATTCTCACAAAAGTAGTAAAGGTTCAAGTACTATAAAGTGGGCACCAATTTTAGATGTAGATTTTAAAGGGATGAGGTCGCGATTAAAAAATCATATCTCATTCATTAATAGGATTTGGAAAAAAAAAACATTTGGGATCATTTAAATGTACCCTACTCTTTCAGCGGAAATTTAGACGACTCAAACTAGACAACGTATTAAAACCGGTCACTCATTATATACTTGCTAACTTAAAATGAGTTCTAACGAGCGAGCAACACACAAGACTATTATTTGCCATCACCACCTATTGGCAGTCGCCTCCGCCATTTAATGGCCGTTGTTGCCTTCTCTAACACCACTACAAGCACCGCCGTCTCAACCACTATCGTTGCTGCCTCTTCCAACAGGTTTCAATCACCGCCAACATCACTAAACCCAATGCACGTCGACACTAGCTGTCATAAAAAATATATATAGTGGTTAGACCCAATTTAATATGTTATTTTTTAAGTGACATATCAATCCAAACAAATTTTAATATGAACTGGTTTGACTCAAACCAAAAAGGATTTTTTTTTTTAAATGATGCATCTCAACTCACATCATTTCACTCATACCTATTTTAACCAGACCCATCTTAACTCGACACCTTGTTCGACCCACCCGTATTTCCAAGCTTACATTTATTTTAGAAGTTTTCAACCAAACGGTTTTAGTTACAAAGGATAGAAATAGAAACTAGTAGATAGATAGATGTCTCGTGGGCCTAAAACATAATATATTAAAAAGAATTTTTTTTTTTCAATGAGAATTGTGTGAACTATCGGAAACAAGGGTCGTCAGTGTTAACTACACGACTTTGGTCGTTTTCCTTCATTTAAGGATGGTATTTTGAGCTTTTAGAAATTTATTTTTTTGGTATAAATCTACTTAAAACAAATTTTTTCAAACTTTGAATAGTCCAGTTTATCTTTTCATCATGAATAGTCGTAAGGCTAATTGCTTCATTATCGTTTTCTTCTATGTTAACATCGCCCATCCATAGTATCGCCAAAATTGGAATAGTTCGCCTATTGGTTTCTTCTCTTCATTCGTTCGTTTCAATCTAGAAGTTCGTCGTCATTCCAAATTTTTCTAACACGAGTGTGTGGACGCAAGGCTGGCCACAAATTATCCCCCTAGCATCACTATCAACATGATTAATGATTTATGCTAACCTACAAATGCGTATTTACATCTTGAAAACAAGTGTGAGCTAAGAAATTGAGTAACAAGAATGGACATGATCATAAAACAAGTAAAGGTGTTATATTAAGACTTCCTCAAATCATCTAGTTTACTTGTTTGTTTCTTATGATTTCAAGTCATGATTGAAGCAAACACAACATAAGTAGCTAATTAAGCTTATTATCTTAGCATATTTATATATCTTTACAACTTTTGTCTTTTTAAGCTTTGTATTTGTCAATTGTCATATTCTCTTGGTTTAATATATTATATTTTTTCGTGATTTATTTATTTTGTTATATCATATTTTCAAACCACATGGAGGTGGCCGTCATCGGATCACCATGACCACACATGGTTAGACCACATGCATCGGGTTAACTCTTTGAAAGAAAGGCACTACACCCGATTGCATCCCAAGTCCAAACACATAGACAAGAAACTTCATGTGCCGATGACTTCTTGTCTTAGTGACATTAGGTGTTTATCCCTATTAAAATGGTGCGAGTTCAAATCCCATAAAGTAATCAACAAATGATTTTTAGTAGTAGATTTTAAAGTGACGTACGTTCGATGTTTAAAAATTAAAATAAAATAAAAAGTAAAAGAACCCTTCGTGTCAGGCAAGAGATTGTCAAGAGAAAAGACGTGATGAGTACCAACAACGGGCAAAGTCACATATTAATTGACAAAATGAGTTAATGACTCCCTTAAGCAAATCGTGTCACCTAGGTCCACTTAAATATGATTCCTTTCATAAGACTATGGGGTATGGGGCGGGGTTAGGGTGTGGGTTGGGTACAAACGCCCAAGTCACCACCCCGGGTGGGCTTGGGTTTCGGCGTGGCCCCTTGGGCGGGGGTTTCAGCCCGGGCGTTGGGCGGGGCTATCAAGATGGCGGGATCTCATTGGCCAAGACAACTAGCCGTTTGGGCTAGCCGTTGGCCAACCTGCTATGTCTAAAAAAAATTTAATTTTTCACTATAAAACTCACACTTCTATTCATTTTTCACCACAACTACTCCACCTCTTCTATAATCATCTCTATCTTATTTTAAAAAAAAAATCTCATCCGCCCCACCATACGAAAAATGAATCCTCATAATCGTGGTTTTGACCCGAACAATCCGTGGGCATTACAAGAAACACCTAGCCCACCATCCAATCGTCCAATTGCTCCCTTTTTAATACACTCCCCTAAGCCGGATATGGCTGGTTACGTATCGTTTCTCTCGAATCGTTTGTATACTAACTTCCCTCACACCGACGATTCTATACCTAGCCTAATTCCACAAACGCCCATCAACCTTTCACAAACGCCCATTGATGTGTGCTAAACAGACTATAAAAATTAACTATATTAGACTCTCTAAACTAGACACTACAAAGCTTTAATTCTAGACTCGACCTAAAACTACACAATCGGCAAGTGTACCGATCAATGTAGTATAACCTAAGAAGTCCGGATATCGAACCACAGGACTCTATAAATCACGTAGACTAGACTCTGACTAGACACTGACAGACGCGACTAAGACTTGTTTAATTGTTTGGGGGGGGGGGGTTACGGAAAACTAAGGAAATCTATATTAAACTACTAAATTAAACTAGAACTAGATTAAAAACGAATTAAGATTGTGAACTTTTCTTATATGAGATCAAGACCACCTAGACAAGAATCCTGGATTGTTTTTAAGAGATTACCGATTAAGTTAAGTGCACGAGTTATGGAACCGGGATCTTATAATACTAAACCTATTAAGAACCAACGAGGCCCCTCGACCCTTCTCAAGGAGAAACCTGTGGCACTACCTAGGCCGTTAATTCTACCGGTTATTAGACTTCTTCCCAGTTGTCTAATTATTGTGTAAGTACCCTAATGTTGACCTATTCTTTCCCAATCCTAGATCTAGGGTAGTTTGAAGTAATAAATTTGACTTGATAGACTAATAAGACCGACAGGTAAACCAAGACATAACCTTTCCCAAGGCCTATCTAAAGCAATTCGCCGGGTAAGACCTACCAATAGCCCCTCACTTCCCAGGTATTAGGACTAGTAGAACACTAAGACTTAGCAAATTATTAGCACTTACTTCTAGGGGTTATTGCGCAATTATCCCTAAAGAGTGAAGGTTTTCTAACGTGATATAGACACTCACCGAAAGCCTAAACCCTAATATGACTCTATATTGTGATAAAGACCGTCACTAAGAATCATATGAAGCAAATAACAATAACAAACCAAATCAAAGTACGCATACACATCAAACCATTAAATCAAACCTCTTACTAAACACAATCACCCATAACAATCATGCAAATAACGAAAACGGTAAAATCTTTATATTAATCCATTCATCATAGTCTAGGTGGTTTATAAAATTAGCCAAGCATGTTAAAACGTGAAAACAAATCAAAGATGTCTAAACACGAATTCATCATAACAAGTTTCGTAAGAAAAGTCAAGAACAAAGAACTAGAAAACTCGATTAGATCTTCAAGTCTTCTTCCCCGAACTCGTATCGATGATTCCTATGCTTCAAGATCTCCAAAAGTCGCCAAGAATGCTCAAAGATTGCCCAAAGAAGTCCCCAAAATCGAACTAGGGTTTTTTCCAAGCTTAAGATGTATTTATATGACTTTCCATAACACCCCTTCATTAAATTCGAATAAATCTGCCAGCAACAGCCTTCTGGCGGGGCGCCACCCACTTAGGAATGGGTGGCGGGGTGCCACCTTGTTTTTTTTCTCATGTACTACATTCAGTCTCTCGCCGGGTGCCAGAAAACTTCCCACGGGGTGCCAGAGGGTGATTTTTCAGCCTTTTAACTCTATTTCAACTCCCCGACCTTTCCAACATGCTCCAAGACTTGACACTTCGATGTTTTAACTCGTTTCACTCGGTTTCCCGCATATTTAAGCATCAAGGCCTGCAAAACACGATTTTATCAATAGTATGCATATTCTAACGAAAAACCAAACTAAATATAACGAAAACTTTACAAACTGTACACGAATAAAAGATGTATTTTGCAATACATCAAACATCCCCACACTTACTCTTTTTTCGTCCTCGAAAAAGAATTATGCAACGGAATCAGAGACAAATAATCACTCGGGTCAAAAGCATAGGTATAATTAATTAAAAACCAAGACTTGCGTTAGCCGCGATTGCGAATATACTTGTCCACTTTAAACCCAGATCCAATCCTAAGCCCTTATCATGTGAATTTAATTTAAGTGCGGTCAATCCACCTAGGGTCTCACACTAGAATTTACGGTCCACCTACTCCCGCCTCAAGCTTATAGGACTAAAGGAACGATCACTGGATCAATTCCTAACCGTCTTATATCAAAACCAAGAGAGTTTACAATCAATTTTTTTTTCTTTTTCCATTTTTTTTCTATTTTTTTCTTTGCCTTTTTTTTTTCTTTTTTTTTCGTGAGTCTAGACGATGCTTTCCCTAACCAAGCGGTATTCCGGCTGTAGAGTCGCTATCCCCAACCACAGATTACTTAGGTTTCGGTACTTTTATTCGGCAATTCAATTTCACACATCCCAGAGGCATTCCGGCTGTAGAGTCGCTATCCCCAACTCGGATTACATAGACCTGTGTTACTTTCATTTAGTTTCTAGCTCACTTTTATTCTATTTTTTTTTTCATGACCACAAACTCTAACGGTTTTAACTTATAACGGTGCCCCTTATACTCTTATTGGCAGTTTTAGTTTCCCATATTTCCTAGGCGAGAACCCACTAGCAGACCGACAATTAAGGTATATTAGCTCAAAGGGACTTAAAACCAAACCCGGGCCTATCCACATATCCCAAACTAGACGCAAGCTCGATTTATTTTATAATCTCATATTATTATTATTCGACCCAAGCAACAATTCACCTTTTCTATCATTTTCCGTTTTAATTGCAAACTTCTTTTTTATTCGAAAGACATTTTCTATTTTTTTCAATTTTTTTGGATTTTTCAATTTTTTAATTTTTTTGTGTTTTTCAAATTTTTAATGACTCAAATATTTACAGGTATCCCATCCCCACACTTAGAGATTGCATTGCCCCTAATGCAAGAACGAAAATACGACTCAACAACTACCTAAAAATAAAAACTGCAAACGAAATAAATAAAATATACAACAACAACAAAAAGGGAAACGACTTAGCTGAGTATGTGAGACTGTCAAAGTGCCAGTCGTTTCCACATAAGCCCTCCAATTCGATACGCGCTCAGCAAACAGCTCCTAACCTCGGACACGCGAACGAAAACGGCTACAACAATCACCCTAATCAAGCAAACACCAAACACTAGCAAAAGATAATATGTAAGCTACTAAGTGTTAGTGCAAACATCCAACAACCAAAAGTCAACCATCCCCAAAATCCCAACCAACCTGTTTAACGTATTTAAGTACAAACCAACAAACGAGGATCAAAAACAGCATAAAGATAAAAATAAACAAAAGATATAAGCTGTCATCCTAGCTGCATCCTCGCCCAACTCCTCATCACCTGCATGCGTCCCACTGGGCTCTGCCTCAGTCTGCTGTACTCTGACTGTTCCACCACTTGCTGTACTGGTTCCGGTTCAACCTGCTGGACCGATTGGATGATCTTGCACCTGACATTCTCCTCCCGGCACTTTACTCGCCCTCGAGTAATCCCAAGAGCCGAATCATCAAACAAAGCTGAAGTGCGGAAGCAAAGGAAATGGGTCGAGCATCTAGTAAGAAATTACATTGTTATGTCAAAAAAATTGCGACCCGTATCCCCACACTAGAGCTTTACTACGCCTATATCAAGTATAAACGCAACATTCAAAACAACCTAATCAAATCATCTCGTCATTCATCTTAAAACTTGACCCGGCTAATATTCAAACAGAACAAACCAACCAGCCCCCTTCCTATCATTAATCATTTCCTAAATCAAATCAAACCAAGCAACTCGAACCAACCCATGCCACCCGCAACCATGCTAAACTCAAACATCAAACCTGCAAACAAGTGACACCAAATACGCGACAATGACATAGACGACTCGAACGACCTAAAAGGACATCTTTCAACTTGACATCACACCAATTGAACAAAGACACTAATATGTAGACACACGGACTTAAACCAATGACTCGAAGACGCACAAACTGAACGAACTAGCGACTCCACTAAAAAAAATCGACATCACACTAAACCCGTACACAGGACCGACAAATCTGAAACGACTTATACTTAACTAAAAAGATCAACTGACCTAACCCAAAACAATCGACAACTCAACTAAGTCAATTAAGACTCGACCCAAGACAGACGCACCAGACTGACCATAGTTTCTGAACAAAACAAATCTGACTCAACAGACTCAACATAACACAGACACAAGTAGCTAACCAACGGACTTCAATCGACACATAAAGAAGAGAATATACAAGGAACATACCTGAATCGATGAATTAAGCGAGAAAAAGATGAACTTTTTGAATGTTGTTTGGTCCTGAATCGGTGAGATATGGGTTACGGCAGTGGATACATGGTGGGTTAGAGGGTTATCGGTGGTGAAGGGAAGTGGTGAAGGAGTAATGGGTTTACGGTGATGTGTGCAGCTGGTGTCGGCTGTGTAGAGGGGTGAAGGTTAGGGATTGCGGTGTATCGGCTGAAGGGTAATCGGTGGGTAGTGGATAAAGGTTTACGGTAGTTAATGGTTGAAGGGGATGGGGGTAGAGTGGGTATGAATGGAGGCTAATCAGTGGGATTTACGGTAAAGGGAGAGGTCGGCTATGAATGGAGGAGCAGGAAAAGGGTCTATCGGTTAAGAGAGTGGAGAAGGTAAGAAAATTAGGTGGAGGTTTTGAAATTTGGGTTAGCAAATCAATTAAGTGCAGATACAACTTCTAGCGGCCTGCCAATGAAGGTCAATGTTGGTGGCGGCCCGCCACCACGAGATTAATTTCCGAAAAACTCCCCTACGTAGTGGCGGGGCGAGAGGTGTATTGAATAGGTGGGTGGCGGGGTGCCAGAGGCCCTTTTTAACAGAAAGAGTGTAATAAATTTTTTTTTACATGCCTTAGAAAATTTTATGTTTTTTTTTTCAAACCCATCAAAGTTAAACCTTGATTTTTTTCTAAGTATAAAACTCACCTGGAACCTTATTTCTCTCGCGAATTCCTTCAAATCCTCGGTGATGCCCTCCTGCAAACGACTCAAGACACAAACAAAGAACCGAAAAAAAAAAAACTAACAAAACGACCGTTAGCTACTAAAAATTACGAAAAATAAACGAAAATACAAACGGTACAAACTCTACACATGAGTAGCAACTTCTCACATACTTATGGAGGATCATGGAGATGCAGCTCACCTCCAAACATACTCTCACGGGCTGTAGCACCACTATATGTATCGCCCGAATCAACCCGAACACCCTGAGCTCTCTCAAAACCTCTCAACTCCTCATCTAGCGTTTTGAATCTAAATTCTCCATATCGAAATTTATCCCCACACTGAGGTTTTCTCAGTGTCTCAATCCTAGATTCTAAACGCTCCACTCTCTCCTCCAATTCCTTTAATTTCCTATCCGGTGGGTCCCCACACTTGAATCCTGTCACTTTTTCAAGACTCAGATCACTTACCACCTTCTCCTCATCTGTTTTATCCTTCTCAGATTCCCCCACTAACGAAACCGACTGCACTCTATCACTAGGCCCTTTCGAACTCATGACCTCAAAAACTACTGATTCCTCGCCCGCTCTCAGTGTGATGGTGCCTAAAGAAACATCTATTAGAGCTTTAGCGGTGTTTAAGAATGGGCGTCCTAAAATTAACGGTATGTTTTCATCGGCTTCCATGTCAAGAATAACGAAATCGGTCGGAAAAACAAACTTATCCACCTTAACAAGCAAATTCTCAACTATTCCCCTCGGGTGTTTTACGGACCTATCAGCTAAGGACAATGTCATTCGGGTAGGTGAAAGCTCGCCTAAGTCTAGCTTCTCATAGAGCGAAAAGGGCATCAAATTAATGCTAGCACCTAGGTCGGCTAAAGCTCTAGTGTTTGTGTTACTACCGAATAGACAAGGAATAGTGAACACACCGGGATCGGTAAGCTTTTCAGGAAGCTTATTTGAGACAATGGCTGAACACCCTCCATGCAACGGGACATTCGACAACTCACCTAATTTCTCCTTATTCCTAAGAAGGTCCTTCAAAAATTTTGCATATTTCGGCATGGACTGGAGTGCCTCAATGAAAGGAAGATTAATCTTCAATTGCTTGAAGATATCTAAAAACTGCCCGTATTCCCTTGAGTATTTTTGGTTCTTAAGACGTGAGGGAAACGGAACATACGCATGATTCACATAGGGTGAAGGTCTAACGTCTATGGGTTTTTTCTCAACTTTCTTCTCACTTTGAGACTCACCGGGCTGTGCGGTACTTGCTGGGCTTAGCCTCTTTTGCACTTTGCCGGGAGCCTCCATCTCAATCACTTCATCTATTATATCTCCATCCTCATCAACCTCTCTCTCTTCAACACTGGGATTCCCTACGGTTCTGCCACTACGAGTGGTAATGGCTTTTACATGAGCATTCGGGTTAGGTTGGGTGTTAGCTGCAAACTGACCGGGTAATCTTTCATCTAACTTTCTAGACATATCACCTACAACCCTAGAAAGGTCTTGGACCGCAGCTTGGTGATTCTTAAGCATGAGGTCATGTTCACTAAGTTTCTTTTGGGTATTTTGATCCCTAACAATTAGTTGACTCATCATGGACTCCATTCTTTCCATGCTACCCCCTAAATCGAAACTTGAACCTTGACCTGTTTGAACCTGGCTACTTGACCCTCCATCCTTAACCTGTCCATTTGAACTCCCACTAAAGAGTGAACCTAGACCCCTATTTGGATTTTGAGCTATTTGAAAACCAGGGGGTCCATTTGAGCGAAAATTGTTATTATTATTAAAGTTATTATTATTACTTCGCCAACCCGAATTAAAATTATTATTATTAAAGCCGCTAGGTTGACCTCTACCGAACCCTCCTCCTATAAAATCAACTTGCTCCTCACCAACTAGCAATGGACACGCACTCGTGTCGTGACCCCCTCGGCAAAACTCACATTTGTCTACCTTAGCCTTAATCTCCTTAAGTTCCCTAGTCATGTTTTCCAAAACAGCGGCTAAACTAGGATCCATGGTGACATGGTTCACCCCTCGGGCGGGTGCACTAGTAGTGGTATTAGAATTACCACTTTGATACCTCTGATCGGATCGTGATTGGGATTGAGACTGAGCAAATGCCTCAAAACGCTCTAAACACTCAGCAACCGTAAGAATACCCATCATATGCCCCCCTGCATTAGTATCGAACCTATCTCTAGTCTCTTGGGTAAGACCGTTATAGAATTTCTCACATAAAGCCCAATCGGAAAGACCATGCTGGGAGCAACGAGCACAAAGGTTTTGGAAACGCTCCCAAGCAAGGTAGTAAGGCTCGTCGGGCTCCATGCAGAAAGAGTGGATTTGGTCCCTAAGCCGTGAGGCCTTAGCGGGCGGGAAATACTTATTCAAAAAGGCTTGACGAAGCCCCGCCCAAGTGGTAAAGGTACCGGTTGGTTGAGAATCCAACCAAGTAGTCGCACGGCCGGCTAAGGAGAATGGGATAAGCTGTAGGTAGGTGGCATCGTTGGGTGCACCGTGAAGGTTAAAGGTAGCTAGGATGCGGGAGAAACGGTTTATGTGGGCCGGGGCGTCCTCATCGTCTCGGCCATGGAATTGGATGGTGTTGGTGATAGCCTGCATGGCATAAGATGGAATCTGCCATGAATTTTCACTAACGATGGGTGGAACGGTGATGGGTGAAGCAAGGCCGGTGAAATCCTGAGTGGCTTGCTGATGGACGGTTTGCCTAGGGTTTGCCATTGGTTCTAAGTTTGCTAGATTACTAGAGGTACTAGAAGTAGGGCTATCGGGTGGGGAAACTTTAGGTGAGGTTTTAGGTGAATGGTTAGGCGAAGGTGGTGGTGTAGGAGGTGGGGTGGGTAACGGGGTGGAATCGAATTTGGGGAAACGAGATGAAGATGTAGAAGTAACCTGTGGGCCTTCGCCGAATTGAGATGATGACTGCTTGACTGGTGGTGGTGGTCCGTGCGAGCGCAGATGTGGCATCCACTACGAGCAAAAACCTGAACACAAGAAAAGCAAACAATAGTTACTACGACTCAAGATAAAAAGAAAAGACACAAAACAAAGTAAACACGTAGCACGTATTTGTCAAGTAAATCTATCAAAGCTAATGAACGCAATTACCAAGAGTCCCCGGCAACGGCGCCAAAAACTTGATGTGTGCTAAACAGACTATAAAAATTAACTAT
Source organism: Helianthus tuberosus (assembly GCA_030545235.1). Taxonomy (NCBI): domain Eukaryota; kingdom Viridiplantae; phylum Streptophyta; class Magnoliopsida; order Asterales; family Asteraceae; genus Helianthus; species Helianthus tuberosus. The sequence goes on along the minus strand of CM060371.1, from coordinate 169,081,587 downwards.
ATTAGACTCTCTAAACTAGACACTACAAAGCTTTAATTCTAGACTCGACCTAAAACCACACAATCGGCAAGTGTACCGATCAATGTAGTATAACCTAAGAAGTCCGGATATCGAACCACAGGACTCTATAAATCACGTAGACTAGACTCTGACTAGACACTGACAGACGCGACTAAGACTTGTTTAATTGTTTGGGGGGGGGGGGGGTTACGGAAAACTAAGGAAATCTATATTAAACTACTAAATTAAACTAGAACTAGATTAAAAACGAATTAAGATTGTGAACTTTTCTTATATGAGATCAAGACCACCTAGACAAGAATCCTGGATTGTTTTTAAGAGATTACCGATTAAGTTAAGTGCACGAGTTATGGAACCGGGATCTTATAATACTAAACCTATTAAGAACCAACGAGGCCCCTCGACCCTTCTCAAGGAGAAACCTGTGGCACTACCTAGGCCGTTAATTCTACCGGTTATTAGACTTCTTCCCAGTTGTCTAATTATTGTGTAAGTACCCTAATGTTGACCTATTCTTTCCCAATTCTAGATCTAGGGTAGTTTGAAGTAATAAATTTGACTTGATAGACTAATAAGACCGACAGGTAAACCAAGACATAACCTTTCCCAAGGCCTATCTAAAGCAATTCGCCGGGTAAGACCTACCAATAGCCCCTCACTTCGCAGGTATTAGGACTAGTAGAACACTAAGACTTAGCAAATTATTAGCACTTACTTCTAGGGGTTATTGCGCAATTATCCCTAAAGAGTGAAGGTTTTCTAACGTGATATAGACACTCACCGAAAGCCTAAACCCTAATATGACTCTATGTTGTGATAAAGACCGTCACTAAGAATCATATGAAGCAAATAACAATAACAAACCAAATCAAAGTACGCATACACATCAAACCATTAAATCAAACCTCTTACTAAACACAATCACCCATAACAATCATGCAAATAACGAAAACGGTAAAATCTTTATATTAATCCATTCATCATAGTCTAGGTGGTTTATAAAATTAGCCAAGCATGTTAAAACGTGAAAACAAATCAAAGATGTCTAAACACGAATTCATCATAAAAAGTTTCGTAAGAAAAGTCAAGAACAAAGAACTAGAAAACCCGATTAGATCTTCAAGTCTTCTTCCCCGAACTCGTATCGATGATTCCTATGCTTCAAGATCTCCAAAAGTCGCCAAGAATGCTCAAAGATTGCCCAAAGAAGTCCCCAAAATCGAACTAGGGTTTTTTCCAAGCTTAAGATGTATTTATATGACTTTCCATAACACCCCTTCATTAAATTCGAATAAATCTGCCAGCAACAGCCTTCTGGCGGGGCGCCACCCACTTAGGAATGGGTGGCGGGGTGCCACCTTGTTTTTTTTTCTCATGTACTACATTCAGTCTCTCGCCGGGTGCCAGAAAACTTCCCACGGGGTGCCAGAGAGTGATTTTTCAGCCTTTTAACTCTATTTCAACTCCCCGACCTTTCCAACATGCTCCAAGACTTGACACTTCGATGTTTTAACTCGTTTCACTCGGTTTCTCGCATATTTAAGCATCAAGGCCTGCAAAACACGATTTTATCAATAGTATGCATATTCTAACGAAAAACCAAACTAAATATAACGAAAACTTTACAAACTGTACACAAATAAAAGATGTATTTTGCAATACATCACCCATCAACCTTTCCCAAACCGAAACCGTCCCCGATGTCACACCCTGACTTTTGCGGAAGCGTGATTATGGTGTGACTTTCTTAATACCATTGCATTCAATCATAACAATGACTATATGATAAAAAACCATAGATGTTCATCCATTAAATAAGTTCAAAACATAACATTGTTTTAAAATGCAGACTTTAAACACAAGTTTTACAGACCATACGAATTGTTTTAAGAGTTCACTAAGGACTCATCAAAAGACATTAAATAAAACCAAGGTTTGGAAGACGTGTTTCGTCCAGGAATAAGGCACCCAACCCAAACCTCAAAACCATGGATGGCATCTTTGTTCACAACGCAGCATAAAACTTCCAACGCCCGCCAGATCCACTTACTAATTCCCTGAAATACATGTATTTTGAAAACATCAACAAAAGTTGAGCGAGTTCATGTGTTTGTTTGTATGTATGTGTAAACCTTTAAAAGTATGTCAGTATGTATGTAAATCCTGGTATGAAAGCAACAAGGAAAACAGATCACCAATGGGTTGCAAAGCCATTGATATGTGTGAAGTGATGCAGGAAAACTCAAACCTAGCAGGTTTGTCTCCGGGAATAAGACGTAGTCACCACATGGGCCACCCTGGACCGCATGGGTGTGGGCTCGCTACACCCAAATAGATCTATCACTCATGTCCCTCGGTCCTACAACGAGGATTAATGGCCTTAAGTGTTGTACCCACCACTCACATGATCCAGTAGTACCCTTCCTTAGCTAACCATACCATGTATAAAACGTTTGTAAACAGTTGTAACATGTATTTCACCCCCGAAGTTATAAAACTGAAAACAGTTAAAAGAAAAGGGGGGTCATGAAACTCACAGTCTTGCGTCTTCAACATTCGTAACTCGTACTTCTCCGGTGAACACGACTACCTACAACATACTAATGTCTATTAGACGAACGGGCCGTATCTTGACTTAGTGTTAACGTTTCTGAGTTACGTTTCTTTTACGCTTCTGATATTATTCCAAGTTATATAATTTTGTCAAAATAATTAATATTTCAACTTAAATTATATTTATTAAATTTTGGAATAATTGTTGAATAATATGTATTAACTTAATACTTCCCAAGTATTGGTTCTTGTATTTCCTTCCCAAGGATGGGGGTATCTTATACATGTGTATTCGTATTCTTGTATTTGTACATTTTGCCATGTTTTGGTGTCGTATTCCGGTGTGTATTTATACCGTGAGAATACGTATTTTATGGTATTCATTAAGTATTCACATACTTAAATTTATATTAAACCTTCCGGAATATTATTTCTAATACAAGTCCACCAATATATATATATTTCCAATATATATTTAAGAAATATTACTTAGAAAAATTATTTATAATTTTTCTCTTGGCAAAATATTTATAGGTCCAAAATAATATATTTTCAAGTCTAACTTTAGAAAATATATAAACTTATTTTTATCAAAAAATAATGTATTTCAAGTGTACTCAAGAAAATATATATCTTTCCCAAAAATTATATATATTCTCTAAAAATTCCAAGAAAATATATTTTTACTTCCCAAAAACAATATATTTTCTCTTTATCAACAAAAAAATATGATATAACTTCGTAATAATTGCAAAAATCATATTTTCACTTCCTTGTGTCCAAAATATTATTTACCAAAGTATACTTGCGAACGTATTTTCTGGAATATTTTGTAAGTTACATTTCTTGTTCGGTTTCGCAAATATTTTGTGTGCAACTTGTATATTTATTCCTTGACATTTTGGTAATATTTTGGATTGTAATTATTGGTGTCTTAATGTGTTATATTATTTCAAGTCCTAAAATAATATAATTATTACACAAAGTATACAAATAATCACACATATGTGTCTTTAATGTATATATATATATTCTAAATATACTTTTAGCCACTTTTATTTGTAAAAACCAACCTCCAATATTTGTATTTTGTAACCAAAATTTATGGCAAAGTTTATGTAACAATGTATGGTTTAAAATACACTTGGTTAATATTTGTTTGAAAATATTTTTCTAAGTGTTTGTATTTTTAGAAAATTTTGCCATAGTTTCCCCTAAAAATGGAGGTTTCCATGCATTCAAGCATATCATTTTCTTTTGTAAAATCACCACAAATAAATCCACAATCAACACTAAACAACTTACACTTACCAATTTTGCCAAAATCATGCTTATTCCACTAATTCATGAACTTGAAAGTTTATGAAAAGTTGTAGTAACTTGGTAGTGTGTTTAGTGGGTTTAGTTATCCTTTAAAGTGTGGTTGTTTATATAAAAACATCATTCTTGAAAGACTTAGATGTTTAAAACTTGTAATCATGTTTTACAAAAATGTTTCTTCATGTAATCTTCTTGTTACCCAAGTGTTTCCACACTTGTTTAACTACCAAAAATAGCGTTTGTTTATGTAAGAACCATGATCTACTAAAACTCATATTTTAAACTTGGTTCTTTTGGAAAACCATTCATAAATATTAGATCTATATGATTATTAACCCACTTTGATTATTATTTTCCAAGAAACCAAAGTATTCTTCTCAAGTTCATGATTTAAGTGTGGATGATCTTTCATCCTACCACATTCTCACTTTCTCATCTTGCTAAACTATGTTTCTAATCATGATCTAGCAAGATGTTATGATGATCAACATCATTTCTACAAACAATCAATGATCAACAAGCATTCATACCACAAACAACTTAGTTTCATCAAGATTACTTCATAAATCAAGCTTATGTTCAAGTTCCATGCTTATGTTCTTTAGTGTTCTTAATGTTCTTGATTATAATACTACTTTAACCACTCAAAATAGAAGTAAACTAGAGTGTACAAGGATCTTACCACTAGCTCAAGGCTAGGGATGAATCAAAAGTAGAAATCAAGAGGATAAAAGCAAATAGAGAAGGTCCTTCAAGTTCCAAAGCCACCAAGCTTCCTTGTATACCTCCTAGCACCTTTGTATGATCTTGGAATGGAGGATGAAGATTGAATGATGGTTGTGGTGTGTGGTTGTGGTCTCGGCCGAGAGGGAGAGCAAGAGAGGGAGAGAGATGAGTGTGTGAAGTGTGTGAAGAATGATGAAGTCTAATCCCCTCATATCATACTTATAACCATGTCCTTCAAATATCTCATGTGTAATATGTTGCAAAAAGTAACACAAGATCTAATTAAATATAGGAATAAAATCTTGAAGTATGGTGGTGGTGGCGGTATGGCCGATTGTAGGTTGGGGGGGGGGGGTATATAGAGTAGGTTTAATCATTTAGTTGCAATTTAGTTCAATTTCGAGTGTAGGTTAAGTGTTTTAGTTACTAGATATTTTGTATGGGGTGTTATGATGTTCGGGGACCATAACTAGCTTGGAAACATTAAAACAATGCTTCTAGTGTAAATTTGGTGTTTCGGGTAGAGTCCGGTTGTTCGGTTAGATACTGATTCGTTAAAGTGTTAAACCTTACAGTTTAGTGTGCTTTATGTATCTTTTTGTGACACTTTTAATTCCCGACACTTAGGAAAGCATTCAGGACCATTTAACCATGTTTCTGCATAAAATTTAGTATGTTAAAATGTTGATTTATGCTGAATTTTGCTAAATTCAGCACTTTGGGTGAGTTTTAGGCATTTTTCGGCACTTAAACTATCACTTAGAAAAGCAGTTTTTGTGATCCTTACTTCCCTACACTCTACACTAGTGTAGAACTTAATTTCTGACTCATACTGGGTTTCAAAACACTATATGTCTATGTACTGAACTACGTCAGCATTTTCCCGGTTTGTCTGTTAACTGTGCTAACTGTGCTTCGCGCATCTTTTATGTCCATAAAGTCCTCATGAAATCAATGATATGCCATTTGCAATATGTGATGCACATGTGTGTATAAAGCAATAATCAGAAAGCAGTTAATTGTAATTCAGCACAGTCATTGAGCACTAATCAAGATTAATTAATTGTACGGATACCTGGATTTTTGACAGTTGTCACATTCTCCCCCTGTTAAGAAAATTTCGTCCCGAAATTCTAAGCTTTACTATTAGCAGCAGGGGTGTTAGGGAATAAGTGCGGGTATTTTTCTTTCATGCGGTCCTCACGCTCCCAAGTAAACTCTGGGCCGTGACGTGCGTTCCATCTTACCTTAACAAGTTTAACACTACTCCTTCTAGTTTTGTTCACTTTCCAATCCGTGACCTGAACGGGTTATTCTGTAAAATGGAGTGTGTCGTCGATGTGAACTTCGTCAGCAGGAATAACCACCGTTTCCTGTGTTGGACTCTTCTTCAGGTTAGATACATGGAATGTATCATGAACGCCATTTAGTTTTGCAGGTAGGTCCAACTTGTAAGCCACAAGACCAATCCTTTCCAGGATTTTGAACGGTCCAATGAATCGTGGGTTTAACTTTCCACGCTTCCCAAAGCGTGCCACACCTTTCCAAGGTGAAACTTTTAACAGAACCATATCTCCTACTTAGAATTCCAAAGGTTTCCTTCTTTGGTCCGCATAGCCCTTTTGTCGATCACGAGCCGCCTTAATGCGTTCTCGGATCTGTATGATCTTGTCTGTCATTTCTTGAACCAGCTCGGGACCAACTAACTGTCTATCGCCCGCATCTGCCCAGCATAATGGCGATCGACACTTGCGTCCGTAAAGAGCTTCAAACGGTGCAGCTTGGATGCTTGTATGGTAGCTGTTGTTATAGGAGAACTCAACCAAAGGTAGGTGAGTGTCCCAACTGCCACCCAAGTCCATAACGCAGGCTCGTAACATATCTTCAAGCGTCTGAATCGTTCTCTCGCTTTGACCGTCTGTCTGTGGGTGAAATGCAGTGCTCAAATTCAACTGAGAACCAAACGATTCTTGAAAAGATTGCCAAATCCTTGACACGAACCTTCCATCTCTGTCAGAAATAATCGAGATAGGCACTCCATGTCGTGCAACTATCTCCCTTAGGTACAGCTCAGCTAGCTTACCAGTGTTATCCTTTTCCTTGACCGGCAAAAAGTGCGTAGATTTTGTCAAGCGGTCTACGATTACCCAAATTGTATCATGACCTCTGGGTGTCTTTGGCAACTTGGTTATAAAATCCATTGAGATTTGCTCCCATTTCCACATGGGTATCTCGGGTTGCTGCAGAAGACCTGAAGGCTTCTGATATTCGGCTTTTACCTTGGCACAGGTTAAGCACTTTCCAACATAAGTTGCAACATCACCTTTCAATCTCGGCCACCAATAGAAACCCTTCAAATCCTGGTACATCTTATCCGATCCTGGGTGGATCGAGTATCTTGATTTATGAGCTTCATCAAAGATTACTTCTCTGAGACCACCAAAGAGGGGAACCCAAATTCTTCCCATGAAGCACAACGTTCCTTCCTCATTGGGTACCAACTGTTTCTCCATCCCACGGAGATATTCATCCTTAAGATTCTCCTTCTTAAGAGCTTCTCTCTGTGCAGCACGAATGCGCAATGAGAGGTCTGTTTGTATAATCATCTTCAAAGCCCTAACCCTTATGGGCTTAATCCTCTCTTTTCGACTTAAGGCGTCTGCTACGACATTCACCTTTCCTGGATGATATTTGATTTCACAATCATAATCGTTTAACAGCTCCACCCATCGGCGCTGTCTCATGTTAAGCTCCTTCTGATCAAATATATGATGTAGGCTCTTGTGATCGGTAAAGACCGTGCATCGGGTGCCATACAGTTAATGCAAACACCACTGCGCCTAATTCCAAATCATGTGTGGTGTAGTTCTTCTCATGAACTTTTAATTAGCGCGAAGCATAAGCGATAACCTTCTGTCGTTGCATCAGCACACAGCCTAATCCCTGACGCGAGGCTTCACAGTACACCACGAAGTCATCGGTGCCTTCGGGTACGGATAAAATACGTGCATCGCAAAGCTTGTTCTTCAGCAACTAAAACACTTCTTCTTGTTTATCTCCCCATTCATACTTCTTATCCTTTTGAGTAAGGGAGGTTAGCGGTTGAGCGATTTTAGAAAAATCCTTAATGAATCTGCTGTAATACCCAGCTAAACCTAGAAACTGACGGATCTCGGTTGGCGTCTTCGGAGTTTCCCAATTCTTAATCGCCTCGATCTTGGTGGGATCCACATGAATTCCATCTTCGTTTACCACGTGACCAAGGAACTGAATCTCACGCAACCAGAACTCGCACTTCGAGAACTTTGCGTATAGCTTTTCCTTCTTGAGCAACTCTAAAATGGCTCTAAGGTGTTGCTCATGCTCTTCCTTCGTTCTTGAATAAATCAAAATATCGTCGATAAATACAATCACGAATTTATCGAGATATGGCTTGCAAACTCTATTCATGAAATCCATAAACACTGCTGGTGCGTTTGTCAACCCAAACGGCATTACTAGAAACTCGTAGTGTCCATATCGAGTTCTAAGGGCAGTCTTCGGAATACTCTCCTCTTGAATTCGCAGCTGGTGATAACCTGATCGAAGATTGATCTTGGAGTAGTAACTTGAACCTTGAAGCTGATCGAAAAGATCATCAATTCTCGGCAAAGGATACCGATTCTTGATGGTTAACTTGTTTACATCGCGGTAGTCGATACACATGCGAAAACTACCGTCCTTCTTCTTGACAAACAAAACTGGAGCTCCCCAAGGCGAGAAGCTTGATCTAATAAATCCTTTGTCCAAAAGCTCTTGAAGTTGTGTCGACAACTCCTGCATCTCGGAAGGCGCAAGTCGATAAGGTGCCTTGGCTACAGGCGCGGCGCCTGGAACCAAGTCAATGTGGAATTCGACTTGTCGTTGGGGCGGCAATCCTGACAAGTCTTCGGGGAAGACTTCAGGATATTCCCCTACCACCGGGATATCTTCCAGCTTTGGCTCAGCGGCTTCTTTGTCCACAACGTGTGCCAAGAAGGCAACACAACCTTTCTATAAACATCTTCGGGCTTTCAAACAACTGATAATCCTTAGAGGCGTATCATGCTTCTCTCCATGCACTACAATCGTCTCTCCATTAGCCATCGGAATGCGAATGATCTTCTCGTGGCATACGATCTCAGCTCAGTTACTCGACAACCAATCCATTCCAACTACCACATCAAAGCTTCCCAACTCGACTGGCAGAAGATCAAGCGTAAACTCATGCTCTCCGAGCTCTATTACACATCCTCTAATCACTTCATTTGCCTCTACTAGCTTTCCATTAGCTAGCTCTATCGAGTACGGAATATCTAGCTTACTAGCCACTAACCCAAGCATTTTCTTAAATTCTAGGGATACAAAGCTATAATCGGCACCAGTATCAAACAATACAGATGCAAAGTGTTGGTTGATAGGGGAACGTACCCGTAACTACGTTCGGATCTTGGCGAGCTTCCTTAGCTCCAATGTTAAAGACTCTCCCCTGAGCTTGGTTGTTCTTTGGGCAATCTCTCTTGAAATGCCCAACATCACCACACTTAAAACAACCTTGTCTATTTCCCGTACCGCCTTGATTGTTGTTTGCTCCATGGTTTCCACTACCAGCTTGGTTTCCAAAACCACCACGATTTCCATTTCCTCCCTGGTTGCTTCTATTACCATCGTCGTTTCCACCACGGCTTCCATTGCCATTTCCTCTCTGGCCACCATTCCCACGACCAGTGCCAACCCAACACGTCTCCTTCGAATGACCATTCTTTCCACAAGTTTTGCACTTTCTAACTCTACACTGGCCGGCATGATGATACTGACATGCATTACACTTGGGCAAGGTGCCCAAGTATCATTTTCCTTTGATCTCAATCCCAGCAGCAGCACCAGTAGCAGCAACTTGTGCTTCAACTGGCGGGTTAGCGTCCTTACGCTTGTTGGCATTGCTCGCACAAGTACCTTTCTTGAAGTTGGAGAATTTCCGCTTGTTTTCTCCAGACGACTCGACATGAGTCTCCTTCTTCTTTTCATCAGAGATTGAGAACTTGTTCAGCCTAATCGCTTCTTCCGTCAATGCCACGCTCAAATCAATAGCCTCAGTGATCGTTGAAGGCTTTGACATTGTCACCATGCTCATGATTTGGGGTGCCAATCCCCAAATAAAACGGTCGATTCGCTTGAACTCCGGATCAACCATGTAAGGAACGACGCGAGATAAGTCGTGAAATCTCTGAACGTATTCAGCAATCTTAGGACCATCCATCTTAAGATTCCAAAACTCAGTTTCCAATTTCTGAATCTCGGCCCTTGAACAGTACTTCTTGCGCATAAGTTCCTTCATTTCGTCCCAAGTCATAGCATACGCAGCTTCCTCTCCTAGAGTCTGCACTTGGAGATTCCACCATGATAGAGCTCCGTCTAGGAAAAGTCCAGAAATGTAGGTGACTTGGTGCTCTGGCGCACACTTGCTCATTCTCAACACAGAATCAGTTTTCTCATCCCATCTAACGAAAGCTACAACACCTTCAGTGCCGTCAAAGTTTAGAGGCTTGCAGTCCAGGAACTGCTTATAGGTACAGCCTGTACAAGCAACATCATTCACAGAAAGCATTAGCGAACGCACATGGAATATCCAAATGTAACTTAATGTGTCTTTAGTGAATTAAACGTTACCATGAGGTGGGTTATTTCCTGAGGTACCTCCGCTGTGTTCAGAGCGCAAGGCCTCATGCTGTGCTATTGCTTGTGAAATCCGTTCTTGTAGTTCAGCCTCTGTTGTGGGCAACCGAGTATCTCTTCGTGGAGGCATCTTCTATAAGAAGATTGTATAGGTCAGGTCTTATGTATATAAATATGTAGTACGTGTACGTAATAGCATTTATCAACGCAAGTAAGCACATAACATCACATTCACATCACCAATGTATAATTCAACAATGTATATAATGAGAACATTGCGATTGAGCTTTCATAAATCATCGACCACAAATACAGTTACATGTTCTACAAATGTATCGTATCACATCAAAAGGGACTACAGGGTCACATCATCCTTGTCCAAAATGTCTATCAGTCTACAACAGTCATATACTCAAAAAGTGGTCTCCAAAAGGCTGTGCAGGCTAGGCTCAATAGCGATACTCTCATCAAAAGCAAGCTACCTACATAAAACTAAAAACCGGCTATGCTGATGGTAGTGGAGGAGGAGGTGGAGGAACAGGAAGCAAACTGCGCACATGCGCGAGCTCCTCCTCAAGATCGTAAACGTGTCGCAACAGATAGTTGATCTGCTGCTCCATAGTGAGAAATCGAACATCAAAATCTGGATAAGGCAAGAGAGGAGCAGGTGGAGTCGCAAAAGGTGACTGACATGAACAAGATGGAGGACGTGGAATCCTCTCAAGCTCCATAACTCTACGACACAAGATCTCCTGTTGAAGCTGCAATGACAAAAGTAACTCATCCCTCGTGTAACCAATAAAGTGGGAGGGATGGTATGGATCAGAAACTGGCATAGTGTTCGGCGGAAACCATATGAGTGGCTCGCCTGGCGGTGCAGAATTAAAATGAGCAGTAGGTGTATACTGAGGCATGTGGGGAAAAGCTGCTGACACGTGTGGAACATGGCTAGGCTGCTGGCTAGAATGGCCTTCCCCTAGACGGGGTGCGGGAATGTCCTGTAAGAAAGTTACAGGTAGGTCGGTGCGGTGAACATCGGACACAATCGGGTGAAAAGGGGCGACATCAACAGGTGCATGTGTAGGTGCAGGTGGGGGAGTGACTGGCTCAACAAAAGGGGGTACATCATCATCATCGTCTATCCACCCATTGCTGGTGAAAGCGTAACGGGGGTCTATCTGACCGGAAAAAGCAGCAGGGTCAGCGGGTGTAGGAATCGGGTCTGGTATGAGCGGTGCCACATCAGGTATGCCAAATGGTACAGGATCAAAATCAGGTAAAGGCTCGGGTGCTGGCATCGGCTCAGGATCAGCAGGTATCAGCTCAAGATCAGCGGGTGCATCAATAGGCTGATTGACAGGAATAAAATTAAGCTCAAGTCCAGGCTCATCGTCAAACTCAAAGTCATGTGGAGGAGTAGGTGCGGCAGACAAAGCCGTATCAGTATCAGAATCGGTGGGGTAACGCTGCAATCCCAATGCATGCAAAGTGGAAGAAGACACATACTCGAAAGAATCTGGAACAAAAAGATCAGAGGAAACCTCAACAATAGGAACCTCAATGAGTGGAACAACAATATCATCGGCTAGAACTCCGTCACCCTGGGCATCATCAGGGGGACCATCAATGAAAAGATCGACATCATCATCAGACAAATCATCAAAAGGAAAATCCTCGAGAGGAAAGGCCGCAAGAGGCAAAGGGGCGAGGATCAGAGCCACGACGTGCTCACCATCGGGATGTCCGAGGATGAGGTGGTCCTGGTCAGCAATAGGGACAAGAAATGGATCCTCGTCGGGTAAACCATCAGCATGCGGTACATCGTCGCCAAAGTCGGGTAATGCAAAAGGCTGGAAATCATCATCGTCATCTGACATCATCTCCGGGTCACTCTCAGTGTCGGAGGTAAAAATCTCAGGCTCTGGGACAATCTCATCGTCCGAAACGATAGCCATGGGGTCGACAGTATCAGACAGTCCACTCTCAGACGAAGACATAGTGTCTGTAACAAAACAATCACAACATATGCACATATATCAACAATCATCCATAAGCATGTAATTAACAACAATGTATTCACGTATCCATCCTAGTCTTCCCAGACTATCCTACCCAGCCTCGCAGACTGAACTACCTAGTCTCTCAGACTAAACCTCCCAGTTTCTCAAACTAAACCACCCAGTCTCTCAGACTGTACCACCCAGTCTCTTAGACTGAACCATAAACATAAATTTTGAAATGTGTTTCGTGTCTTTTGTTTGTAAAAATGTTTGTTTCCTGGATCTGGGCATTTCGTGTATGCAATGAAAACATGTTGTGAAAACATTTTCGTGAGAGCCCTAGTGATTGTAGTCTAGACTCGAGAAGGAATCCTAGTTCACTACAACCTGGCTCTGATACCAAGCTGTCACACCCTGAATTTTGCGGAAGCGTGATTATGGTGTGACTTTCTTAATACCATTGCATTCAATCATAACAATGACTATATGATAAAAACCATAGATGTTCATCCATTAAATAAGTTCAAAACATAACAACATTGTTTTAAAATGCAGACTTCAAACACAAGTTTTACAGACCATACGAATTGTTTTAAGAGTTCACTAAGGACTCATCAAAAGACATTAAATAAAACCAAGGTTTGGAAGACGTGTTTCGTCCAGGAATAAGACACCTGATGTGCACAAAATGCAACATATAAATTACATCAATTGTGGCATAAAACTAACCCTTTTTTAGTACTAATGTTGGAAAAAGTATGTTTTTGTCTTTCTTTTGTATTTTCAGGATTAAATGAGCTCAAATTAACAAAAGAAGCAAAAAGGCAGCTAGATCTAACATAAATACAAGAAAAGGAACAAACGTGGCATGCCCGACCCCCCGATAGCATCTTCCCAAGCAAAATCAAGAAGACAGAAGACTGAACACGCCCCGTGCTCAGTGAACACGGGGGCGTGCCCAAGTGCCAGCATAAAAGACAAAGCTATAGAAGCTTCTATAACCCACTACGAGGGGGGGTGCCCAGCGGACACGGGGCCGTGGTCAACTCTAAGATTCGCAGAATCTGAGGAAATCTTGATAGTACAGATATGCTTCTGCACACGGGGGCGTGCCCAGCGAACACGGGGGCGTGGTCAACTAATGCAGACAAACTGCAATTAATGAAGGAAGAGAAGAGGATGGACACGGGGCCGTGCCCAATGGACACGGGGCCGTGCCCGAGCTGCTGTTCAGGCTATAAATAGGGGTGCTTGGCTCATTTGCAAACCATCCCTTGGCACACCACCTCTCTCACACTTCACCCACCACCATCACAACACCATCATCCACCACCATCATCCATTTTCCATCGTAGAGTATGTGAGTCGTCTCGGGATCCAAGATTGATCGTAAGAGTTCTTGACAATCAAAGGCCATGTTTGCCTAAGTCTCTTACATCACTTGGTGAAGACAAGTGTCTAGTGCAATACTTTTTATTTTTAATCTTTTCGCACTTTTTACTTGGTTATGTATTAATGACTTTAATAACTAGTTTCTTATGTTGAAGGTGATTCTTCCTTATCGTTTGTCCGTGGTGTCTTGGCATTATTTTACTGTCTATATAAAATAAAAGATTTTCACCATTCATATCTCCACGGTCTATATGGAGATATGTTGGCTACCTGGTCGGGGGTTAAGGGAACGGTTTGGTAAGAGTCTTGCCTTGTTCAGTGTATAGATCCTGCAAGGACCTGGGTCAAATTTAGTAGGACCTCCTTCAATACCCACCAGTATTGGATGGCGGGGGTCCAAACTCTTTGATCCCCTCATATGTAAGCTACTATTAATACTTTAATCCGGCTATTTAGGACTGTATCCCTGCTGACTCAGACTACTTAGCCGAGGGTAACGTCACCTTCAAAAGAGGGGCCTACCATAATATGCATTAATAACTTAATTAATTATCTTTTAATAATCCGACCCTTTAGGATTGTATCCTTGCTGACTCAAACTACTGGGTTGAGGGTAACGTCACCTTCAAAAGAGGGGCCTACTACAATAACTAAGATAATCTCTTAAAAAGTGCAAAAGTGCGGAAATAATCAAAGGTTACACTAAACACGAGTCGGAGCCAAGTGATTCATCTTGTCTATCTGTTTTATTTTTATTTTAATTTTCAGCATTTTAGTTAGTTTTTATTTTTCTAGTTTAAAAACCTTTTTTCTAAACTTTTGATTTGATTAGACGTTGAGGATAAACCGGTACTAAAAGCTCTTGTGTCCTTGAATGACCTCGGTATCTTACCAACACTATACTACGCTCACAATGGGTGCACTTGCCCATATGTGTGTTTGGTGTTAGTAAAATATCGTGTTTTATAAATTTAAAACTTGACTAACGTGTAAAAAGGGCTTAAAATATACTTAAACTTATATAACACACCACACGCATCAACACCCAACCCAAAGCTCAAAACCATGGATGACATCTTTGTTCACAACGCAGCATAAAACTTCCAACGCCCGCCAGATCCACTTACTAATTCCCTGAAATACATGTATTTTGAAATCATCAACAAAAGTTGAGCGAGTTCATGTGTTTGTTTGTATGTATGTGTAAACCTTTGAAAGTATGTCAGTATGTATGTACATCCTGGTATGAAAGCAACAAGGAAAACAGATCACCAATGGGTTGCAAAGCCATTGATATGTGTGAAGTGATGCAGGAAAACTCAAACCTAGCAGATTTGTCTCCGGGAATAAGACGTAGTCACCACATGGGCCACCCTGGTCCGCATGGGTGTGGGCTCGCTACACCCAAATAGATCTATCACTCATGTCCCTCGGTCCTACAACGAGGATTAATGGCCTTAAGTGTTGTACCCACCTCTCACATGATCCAGTAGTACCCTTCCTTAGCTAACCATACCCTGTATAAAACGTTTGTAAACAGTTGTAACATGTATTTCACCCCCGAAGTTATAAAACTGAAAACAGTTAAAAGAAAAAGGGGGTCATGAAACTCACAGTCTTGCGTCTTCAACATTCGTAACTCGTAGTTCTCCGGTGAACACGACTACCTACAACGTACTAATGTCTATTAGACGAACGGGCCGTATCTTGACTTAGTGTTAACATTTCTGAGTTACGCTTCTGATATTATTCCAAGTTATATAATTTTGTCAAAATAATTAATATTTCAACTTAAATTATATTTATTAAATTTTGGAATAATTGTTGAATAATATGTATTAACTTAATACTTCCCAACTATTGGTTCTTGTATTTCCTTCCCAAGGATGGGGGTATCTTATACATGTGTATTCGTATTCTTGTATTTGTACATTTTGCCATGTTTTGGTGTCGTATTCCGGTGTGTATTTATACGCGTGAGAATACGTATTTTATGGTATTCATTAAGTATTCACATACTTAAATTTATATTAAACCTTCCGGAATATTATTTCTAATACAAGTCCACCAATATATATATATTTAAGAAATATTACTTAGAAAATTTATTTATAATTTTTCTCTTGACAAAATATTTATAGTTCCAAAATAATATATTTTCAAGTCTAACTTTAGAAAATATATAAACTTATTTTTATCCAAAAATAATGTATTTCAAGTGTACTCAAGAAAATATATATCTTTCCCAAAAATTATATATATTCTCTAAAAATTTCAGGAAAATATATTTTTACTTCCCAAAAACAATATATTTTCTCTTTATCAACAAAATAATATGATATAACTTCGAAATAATTGCAAAAATCATATTTTCACTTCCTTGTGTCCAAAATATTATTTACCAAAGTATACTTGCGAACGTATTTTCCGGAATATTTTGTAAGTTACATTTCTTGTTCGGTTTCGCAAATATTTTGTGTGCAACTTGTATATTTATTCCTTGACATTTTGGTAATATTTTAGATTGTAATTCTTGGTGTCTTAGTGTGTTATATTATTTCAAGTTCTAAAATAATATAATTATTACACAAAGTATACAAATAATCACACATATGTGTCTTTAATGTATATATATATTCTAAATATACTTTTAGCCACTTTTATTTGTAAAAACCAACCTCCAATATTTGTATTTTGTAACCAAAATTTATGGCAAAGTTTATGTAACAATGTATGGTTTAAAATACACTTGGTTAATATTTGTTTGAAAATATTTTTCTAAGTGTTTGTATTTTTAGAAAATTTTGCCATAGTTTTCCCTAAAAATGGAGGTTTCCATGCATTCAAGCATATCATTTTCTTTTGTAAAATCACCACAAATAAATCCACAATCAACACTAAACAACTTACACTTACCAATTTTGCCAAAATCATGCTTATTCCACTAATTCATGAACTTGAAAGTTTATGAAAAGTTGTAGTAACTTGGTAGTGTGTTTAGTGGGTTTAGTTATCCTTTAAAGTGTGGTTGTTTATATAAAAACATCATTCTTGAAAGACTTAGATGTTTACAACTTGTAATCATGTTTTACAAAAATGTTTCTTCATGTAATCTTCTTGTTACCCAAGTGTTTCCACACTTGTTTAACTACCAAAAATAGCGTTTGTTTATGTAAGAACCATGATCTACTAAAACTCATATTTTAAACTTGGTTCTTTTGGAAAACCATTCATAAATATTAGATCTATATGATTATTAACCCACTTTGATTATTATTTTCCAAGAAACCAAAGTATTCTTCTCAAGTTCATGATTTAAGTGTGGATGATCTTTCATCCTACCACATTCTCACTTTCTCATCTTGCTAAACTATGTTTCTAATCATGATCTAGCAAGATGTTATGATGATCAACATCATTTCTATAAACAATCAATGATCAACAAGCATTCATACCACAAACAACTTAGTTTCATCAAGATTACTTCATAAATCAAGCTTATGTTCAAGTTCCATGCTTATGTTCTTTAGTGTTCTTAATGTTCTTGATTATGATACTACTTTAACCACTCAAAATAGAAGTAAACTAGAGTGTACAAGGATCTTACCACTAGCTCAAGGCTAGGGATGAATCAAGAGTAGAAATCAAGAGGATAAAAGCAAATAGAGAAGGTCCTTCAAGTTCCAAAGCCACCAAGCTTCCTTGTATACCTCCTAGCACCTTTGTATGATCTTGGAATGGAGGATGAAGATTGAATGATGATGGTGGTGTGTGGTTGTGGTCTCGGCCGAGAGGGAGAGCAAGAGAGGGAGAGAGATGAGTGTGTGAAGTGTGTGAAGAATGATGAACTCTAATCCCCTCATATCATACTTATAACCATGTCCTTCAAATATCTCATGTGTAATGTGTTGCAAAAAGTAACACAAGATCTAATTAAATATAGGAATAAAATCTTGAAGTATGGTGGTGGTGGTATGGCCGATTGTAGTGGGGGGGGGGGGGGGTATGTAGAGTAGGTTTAATCATTTAGTTGCAATTTAGTTCAATTTCAAGTGTAGGTTAAGTGTTTTAGTTACTAGATATTTTGTATGGGGTGTTATGATGATCGGGGACCATAACTAGCTTGGAAACATTAAAACAATGCTTCTAGTGTAAATTTGGTGTTTCGGGTAGTGTCCGGTTGTTCGGTTAGATACTGATTCGTTAAAGTGCTAAACCTTACAGTTTAATGTGCTTTATGTATCTTTTTGTGACACTTTTAATTCCCGACACTTAGGAAAGCATTCAGGACCATTTAACCATGTTTCTGCATAAAATTTAGTATGTTAAAATGCTTATTTATGCTAAATTTTGCTAAATTCAGCACTTTGGGTGAGTTTTAGGCACTTTCCGGCACTTAAACTATCACTTAGAAAAGCAGTTTTGTGATCCTTACTTCCCTACACTCTACACTAGTGTAGAACTTAATTTCCGACACATACTGGGTTTCTAAACACTGTCTGTCTACGTACTGAACTACGTCAGCATTTTCCCGGTTTGTCTGTTAACTGTGCTAACTGTGCTTCGTGCATCTTTTATGTCCATAAAGTCCTCATGAAATCAATGATATGTCATTTGCAATATGTGATGCACATGTGTGTATAAAGCAATAATCAGAAAGCAGTTAATTGTAATTCAGCACAATCATTAAGCACTAATCAAGATTAATTAATTGTACGAATACCTGGATTTTTGACAGTTGTCACACCCGAAACTCAACCCCCCATCGATGGTCCTTCCGCATCCAAACCCATCAAGAAGAGAAGTCACAAGAAAAAAACCTAGGCCGAGAAAGTACTTGAAAGCGCCAAACGAAAACAACAAAGATGGGTACTTAAAGAAGAAGTTGCATTGGCGAGGGCTTGGGTTCAGAAATCTCTACATCCAACTTTAGGTATTTTTAAAAATTGTGTAGCCCTTATTTTAATATTTATGTTTTTTATTATATAACTTTGCAATATATTAAATGTTGTTTTTATTAAAATAGGAAATTCTCAACATAGAAACCATTTGTGGGACGCGATCAGTAAAATATTCCATGAAGAAATGGAAATGGAGCTTTATCGTGAAAATGATAGCTTATCCTCGAAGTGGACCGAGATAAGCGAGCAACTCACCAAATTTAGTGGTTATTTACATAAGGCAAAGCAAAACCCAAAAAGTGGTGAAAAGGCAAAGCAAAACCCAAAAAGTGGTGAAACCGAAGCCGACTTTGTGACAAATGCATTGGTTACATACAAAACGAATGTGGGGAGCGACTTCCGTTTCATGCATTGTTAGGATAATTGTAAGTTCCATCCCAAGTGGGCGAATATCCCCAGTGGTAGCGAAACTAACAAGTCTTCCAAAAGGTCAAGGACACCCTCGTCCCAAGCCCAATCAGATGCACGAGATCAAGAGTTGGAGGACTATGTGGATGATTCGCCAAACCGGCCAGAATACAGAAGAGATGCCGCAAAAAGGCACGCTCAAAAATCAAGATCGGGTACGCCATCGCCTTCAGTTGGGAGTTCGGGCTTGCGTAGGGGAGTATACAGCGATCAGTTGGAAGACATTGCATGCAAGTTAGATACATTCAACGTATTCCAACAAAAAAGGGTAGAAATTCGGAAGAGCAAAGAAGCTAGGGATGCCCTGAAACAAAGACGAGATGATATGAAATTTCTAGCCCAGCCCATCGATCACCTATCAGGTGAAGAGTTGGAACTAATGTTGGAGACGAGAGAAGAGATAAAGAAAAAATATTACAAGCACTAGGAATTTTTTATGTAATTTCCTTTATTTAAAAAACATTATTAAAAAATTTAAATTTGTTTATAAAAAATATAAATATGGAGGTTTGGGCTGGCCACGCCCCGAACCCCCGCCCTACCATACCGTCTTCAATGTGGGTCAGCCCAGCGAAGCCCACCCAAGCCACGTGTCGGGCCACGCCCCAAGCCCCCGCCCCACCATACCCCACGGTCTAATGGAACTAGTATTTAAAGCTTAGTATTTTCTTAATTTTAAGAATAGTATGTTTAGCCCGTGGATTTATAGCCTAGTGACACTTTAGGGGTAGAATAAGGTTTTGGGACTAATAGGTCCTAAATTTGATTCCCACAAGGGGGGTTTTCTCATATTTATTGGGTTTCCTCCTGAATTGGTGTATAAACATTATGCATAGTGGAGATGTATATGATCGAGTGGTTCCACTGGTGGCACGATGATAATCTAGAGGTCCGTCAATGATCCAAATTTGTCGTTCAAAAAAAAGAATAGTAGGTTTAAATACGTGCATATAATAAGGAACTTCTTTAATTAAATAGTTCTCATCGCATTTTTCTTGTTGTTCTTAGTTCTTTCGTAGTCGAGCGTTATCCGGCGTCATCCACCACCATTACGCCCCATAGCGCCAGGGCACACCATCCCTCGGGACGCTATGACTTGAGATTTTGGAAGCCCGCTATGGTGAACACGGTGCTACTGCTACACATTTGTTTTCCCTCACACATACATATACATACATACATACATACATATATACATAGTATAACCCCACATCTACATAACCATGCACCACACACTCAAGTTATATAACCCCACTATCTTACACATTTCACCACTCATAACCCCCTACTATGGTCTCCATAGAGCTCTACCACTACACATGGCCTTTTAACACATTTAACAACTCTTGAATAAATATTGTTATTGGAATATATGACCTGAGATTCGCTATATCTATGCTATAATAAATGATTTCAAAAAAAATGTGACATGCCAATATTAAGAGTACACCCTCACATTTATATTTTACACTACTTTTAATTAAAATATTAATTTTTAATTCCTATAATATAAAAATATATATGTTAAATCTTTATAGAGTTAACTGTCATTTTCGTTCCTGTGGTTTGTCCAATTATGCGAATCCATTCCAAATTTCAAATTTATACCATTTTCGCCTCTGCCATTCTTAAAACATGCTAGTTCCGTCCAAAAACTTAACGTCTGTTATCTGCCGTTTAATGAAGGGTAAAAACGTCATTTTCCTGCATGTTAAAACCTGCTATCATTTTCCTTTTTTATTTATTTCGGGGATTAAAAGGAGTGGGGTTTTACTAGGGTGTACGAAAGAACAAAATTAAAAAAGGAAAATGTCGTTTTTACCCTTCATAAAACGGAAGGTTTTAACAGACGATAAGTTTTTGGATGGAACTGACATGTTTCAAGAAGTCAGGGACGAAAATGTTACAAATTTAAAATCTGGCCTGAACTTGTGTAATTGGATATACTACAGGGATGAAAATGATAGTTAACTCGCCTTTGTATAATCTTTTTCTCTATCTCTATCCCTATCTTTTGTTTTTCCGTCTAAACCGTATACCATTTAACTTACAGACGAATCCTTACTCTTTTCAAATTTACACGATTTCTTTTTCAATATTACATACATTCCTTATTTCGTCTTCATCAATCTCACACGTTTTCATTATTTAAACTTTACCATTTTTATAATAAAATTTTAATTGCCCGTTATTTTGTTTATATTTTTCTAAATTCAAGAGTCGTGATTCTTATTTTTCTCTTTTGCCTTTTATGATCACACATATTTCAAATTATAAAATAAAACCACGTTTTACTAATTCGATCTGTTTAATACACAAGATTCCAACATAGTATCTATACTATATAATAAAAGAAACTAATTTTGGGACACTTGTCATCATATTAGGTCATATCTTATGGATAATTATTATTTAGTTTAATTA
This sequence comes from Helianthus tuberosus, assembly GCA_030545235.1. Taxonomy (NCBI): domain Eukaryota; kingdom Viridiplantae; phylum Streptophyta; class Magnoliopsida; order Asterales; family Asteraceae; genus Helianthus; species Helianthus tuberosus. The sequence goes on along the minus strand of CM060371.1, from coordinate 169,060,088 downwards.
ATCTCTTCTAATTAATTATAGATAACTCTTCTATTAAATATTATTTAGTTTAATCTATTATAGATAATTATTATTTAGTTTAATTTAATTTTAATTTAATCTCTTCTAGAAGAAACTTCATAATTATTTATCAACGAAACATATTTTTTTTAATAAATTATCTAACCATAAATTTTAAAATTCGTTTGATGAAAAGGGAACACACTCAAATATCTTATTTATTTATTATGGGGATTTTAATTATTGTCTATTAGTTTATTTTAAGAAATTTATACATAGTTAGGTTCAATATTTGTTTTGTCATATTATTATTATTAAATTAAATATATAACTTGATTGTTCGTACTTAGGTCTTAATTTGTTTGTCATATTATTATAACTAAATATATAACTTGATTGTTATTACTAACCACCTATAGTGTTCGTTTATTTTTGAAAAATTAGAGATTAAATTCAAAATTTTGATAAATCACAAGAATCATCCATATACTTTACTCAACATATTATTTTCATAATTTATTACTATCTAACTTTAAATATATATATATATATATATATATATATATATATATATATATATATAGGGCAACGATAAATCGAAAACCCACTCCAGTTGACTAAACCCAAGAAACCCAACATCTACCATTGATTAGAAGAGATGGATGGTTGTGATGTGTTTGGGTATTATCTCTCCTACTTTTTATTATATTAATCAATAAATGTTACATCTAAGGGTAAAATGGGGATAGAATCATCTGTGCATCTGACTTCCTTTGATGTGTCCCATTTTTCAATGTGTCCTCTTTTCCAAAGTGTCCCAATTCTCGTGCATCCTTTTTAACATATAATTCAAAAGTACATATTAAAAAAAAGGCTCTGACAAATTCTTTTTCCAATGTGTTCTCTTTCTCTTGCATCTTTTTCTTATTAAAAAACACTAAAATCTTATTCATGAAATGATGGTTTTTTTTTAATTCATATATATTAACGAAAAAAAAGTGTCAACTTCTTCATACAGTTGTTTTGGGCCACTGGTGTAGTATATAACAAAATAAATGCAAAAGCATTAAGTGAAAAACTGGATATACACGTTGAATAAGGTTACATTATATGTACCATCTTATTAATGTTACATTCTACAAATAACGTTACATTTTCTGTATAATTTCAAAAAATGTACAAAAACGTTACCATTTAAAGGATATCGCCGATATCCACATACATAAAAGTGTAACGCGTTTTCTTTTCTTTCTTGTCCGACACAAAGTGTTATATTACATCACATGTTTACAAAAGTCGTCTTCCTACTAAAAGATGTTACATGTTGGTACGTACACTACAATTTTTACATGATCAATTTTACGTCAAAATATGTAACACTTTTTTTGTTACATGTAAATGACATTATTTCTGTAACACAAAAAAAAATGTAATAGCCATTTTTTTTACAGTAATTTAAAAAAGTGTATATGACAATCTATTTTTGTAACATATTTTTTTTTGGTTTTGTTACATGTGTTACATAGAAACGTAACATATAACCTGGAAAAAAATGTAACAACAGACTTTATTTTTACAGTAATTTAAAAAAGTGTAACAATGCACTTTATTTTCTTTAACGTGCATTATTTTTGTAACACAAAAAATGTAACAGACATTTTTTCTTTGATTGTTACATTTTTTATGTAACAAAAAAAAATGTAACAGACATTTTTGATTTGATTGTTACAAAAAATGTAACGGGCATTATTTATGTAACAAAAAAAACGTAACTGGCATTATTTAGGTAACACAAAAAAATAACATGCTTTTTTCCTTCGATTGTTACATTTCTAACACCCGGTTACATAGTGTTACATAAAAAAAGCCTAGATCTTGGAGTTTCATAACTAAGACGCATAAAATTGTTATGAGAATTGTTACATCAAAAATATAACATGCATATAAAAATATAACTTTATTAACAAGAATCAAACAACAACAGATTTTTTAGATTCAATCATCATAACAATAAACAAGAAAGTAACTTAGATTTTAATCCAATACATAAGAACTTAAAATCAAATTGTTACCATTTGTTCAGATCTGAAAAAAAAAATCAAATTGTTTACATAAGAACAAATTTTACACAAAAAAAAATTGAAAAAATCAGTAATAAAAAACAACATATCCAGAAAACAAGAACTAAAAAACATTCAGCTTCTTGAACAAAAAAATAAAAAAAATTGCAGATCCACAAAAACAACAAAAATGCAGACTAAAAAATGAATCAAATCGAGCACCTGAAATAAATAAGCTTAAAAAAAAGGCTTCAAAATCAAATCGAGCACCTGAAATTGGGATTTTCATGTACACCAGCAGGAGTAGGACTCGTGCAAAACTTCGACCCCCCAATACATCAGAGTCACTCAAAACAAAGATTACAAATATAAATTAAGCTTCAAAATCAAATAGAACCCATTTCGGCCATTCGAGACTTTGGCTTTGATTATTCATGTTTTCAGCTAGACCCTCAACCACCGTAGCTCCCAACAACCACCACTACCACCGGACCACCACTTGCCACCATCCTTCATCAAACTTCAATGATCACCACCCACCTGCGACCATCCTTCATCAACAACCGCCAACATCAACCCACCTGCCACCTTCCTTCAACAACAACGACCGCCATCAATAGCCGCCATCAACCCCACCTGCCACCATCCTTCATCAACCTTCAACCGTCAATTTGAGCTATCCTCTTTTGTACATGAAAACCCCAAATTTTTTTTCGAACAAACCCTAACCTTCCACCAAATCTGCAACCACCATTGCAGATCCGGTTCCCGAAGAGAGAGAGAGATGGGAGATGGTGGAAAGAAAGAGAAAGAGTGATGTTTAATTCTGATTATTTCCGATCTGGATCCGGATCCGGCTGTGGGGATGGCGTAATGTAGTGTATATAGAGAGGGTTAGAGATAGGAAAAGTGGTGGTGGTGGTGGTGGAAGTAGGTTACGGCGGTGATGGTGGTGGTGGAAGGAGGAGGCGATGTTGATGGTAGAGAGATGGAGCAGAGAGTTGGAACTTGGAATGAGAGTTTTGTTTCTTCAGACATAGAGAGAGAGAGAGTAAGATGAATGAGAAGAGATGTAGCGAGATCTGGTGAGTATTTTTATAAATTATAGAGAGAGAAAAGGTACAAAGTTGTCATAACAAACCTGCTTACATTTTCTGACCATAGGTAAAATGACGTATATACCTTTAGTTCATCTTTGTGCATATGTGATGTGGCTGAATCCTAGCCACACATGCGGGTTTCTTGAGTTTAGTCAACTGGAGTGGGTTTTCTCCTTATAATTAGCCTATATATATATATATATTAAAATGTTGCAATACGTCGCTAAAATCAAGCTAAAAATCTAATAATTATGTAAATATTTTTTGGATTCAAATTATTTTCGGTAATGTGCGAATTATAATTGTAACTTTTTATTTCTCATTAAATATAATGTAATACGTAAATACAATAATAAGTATTATATAATATAATATATTTATTTTTGTATCATTTTCAAAGATAACATGTTTCTTTGATGAATTTTATAATAGTAACATACATCATCTTTATATTAACTCATTTATGTCAATTTGGTATATAAACGTCTCCATCTTTGGTTTGCATTTACAAGAAATATTTATTATATAGTTTAGATTGTTCAACCCGTGTAACACACGGGGAACTAACCTAGTTATTATTATACAATTCAATAACACTAAATAATAATAATAATAATAAATATAAATATATATATATATAAATAGGGATAAATTATCACAAGGACTTTTGTTCCGTTGATATCATATTTTAAAATTTTCACGTATCAAAAATTTGGTTGACATGTTGACAAGGTATAGTATGACAAACAAATGTACCCGATAAATTCACACTCATAATAAAGATATTGTGAAGGCTAATATATCATTACATTACATTAAGTATTGCAACTGGGAAACAATTAAATATATGTATTATTTCATTTTGATTAGTAATCACATAAATAATAATACAATGGTGTGAATAAATAAATAACGTAAAAATAAATATACATAACCACTGGCTCTAGCCCAGTGGCCAGGACCGCGATGAAGGTCGGATCTTTGCCGTATGGCGCGGGTTCGATTCCGAGCGTCCGCCCAAGTTTTCTATTACCGTGCAAACTAGCCTAGAGTGTCCGCTCTAGGTGGGGATGCAACTTCCATCAACTGGTGGAGGCCGGGAAATTTTCTTGGGGGTTCCCTAAGGCCACACACCCATTTCTACCGGGTATGTGGGGTCTGGGTGCTACCTGCGTGGTAGTAGACGGTCGTCCGTTTGTTGATAATTCCGTCGTTCCAAAAAAAAAAAAAAAAAGAACTTTAAAGGATATTTTTAGTAAAAAAGAGGAAAGCATATTATGAAATAAAAGAAAGAAAAGAAATGAAAATGAAAATGAAGTGTGAACAAGACAACAACTTTAGAAGACAATCTCCTGTTCATTGTTCCTTGCACCACATGTCCACAACATGTCTATGGCTAGTTCCAACACCATAGGTTAACCTATCCTAGTCGCGGCCCCTACTGATCTAGCATAGTATCATGGCTGCCACAGTGGTACGTAGGGATGGAAACGAGCCTAGCCGAGCTATGTTGGGCTCAGGCTCGAGCTTAAACGAGCCAGCTCGGCTCGGCTCGTTTAATGTATCAAACTGAAAAGTCAAGCTAGCTTGTGGGTTGTCGAGACGGCTCATTAATTAAAAAAAAAAATATTTTTACATATACTGATAATAGAACAGACAATAAAAATATTTTTTTAGCATACACATAAGTGTAATTTTTGCTTTTATTATATTTTTTTAAAGACCGAGAGGGAGGTTCAAAATAATACATGTATCATATTTGTATTTCTTTTAATATTTTATATCTTATTATATATTATAAAACTTGGGGTTAATTTAAACGACCCAATCTAGTGAGCCAACAAGCCAGATATTGAGCGAGCAGCGAGCCGAGTCAACCGTGTCTCAGGTTTGGTTCGTTTACAAACAAGCTTTTTTCAAGCGAGCCACGAGCCACTAGTTTATTGAACAACCATAGCCCATACGTCACCAACAATTACCACCACCTTTCGATGAACTAAAAGAACAGCTAAACTCATTCCCGACAATGGAGCTTTAGTTTTGGTTGTGGTTGTGGTTTTAGGGACCCCGATGAATATATAATATAGTGGTTTTGTGAACTTCTAACCCCAACTAGACCCCATATCTCGAATTAAAGATAAGGGTGACAATTTCTAACACAACGACACACGACTTATAGGGTTTGAATAAAAAAATCTTTAAGTCTTCTTTGTTTTCTAGTGTGTTTTATTTGCCTTATAAACCATTACAAAATGGCACACGTCCATTGGTTCGTTGTGTCTTACACCAATGTGGTCGTGTATAATTAAGTGTGGATGTTAAAGAGGGATGAAAATGGTTATATTACTCTTCATAAACCGAGACTCGTTACAATAGGCTTTCATAAAAAAATGAGAATCGGCTTTCATGAAACATTTAGTCACTTGGTCATTCAACTTGTCTCATACATCATGTTTTCTTCTTCGTGCTAATGCCTTTTTGGTCTTCTTATAAGACGTTGATTGGGTTGGATAACTTGATGATCAATGATCCACTTGTAGATTGTACCTTGCTTTAGCTCATAAGTCATAATCAACAAACCGAGTAAGGTATATCTCTGAAGTTTTGAGTACAAAGCTCTCGCTGATATGGCTTACTTAAAATTATACACTTCCTCGTTAGCTAAAGGTGTTAACGTATTAACCTATAGTTCTTTGGTGTGATACTATTAGTGTGGCTTACTTGCTGATATGGTCTGAAGTTTTATAAACCTTAATTAACTATAATCCGAGTTGGGCTTGATACCATGCCTGCCTAACCTAAGCTTAGATCCAGGCTACAACAGCAAAGGAGTAAGAGGTAGAAAGTATGCTCATAGGCTAATGTGGTAAGGATGTTGTCAATGACTTGCAAGACAGCTAGATCATGTCATCCGGGTCGGGCTTTATGTTGGATCGACCCCAATCTAGGCAGCTCGGCTCATAGAGAGAGATAAAAGATATGTTAGCGGTGGTGTTTTCGACTGCAAATGACAAAAATGGAAAGTGTTTTGGGGTGACCTATTCACAGAAGGAAGATGGGCCATGGGTTTCTTAACGGGCCTATCGAGGTTAGTGGGCTCAACAAGAGGGTAATGGCCTAATACCTTTCCTGGGTAGTGTCTTATCAAGAAAGGTAATGAATGTCCTGAAGGAGGGAAATGCAACTATATAAACGAGTCGCTTAAGTTAAAACATTTAATTGCCGAGTGTTATGTGACTTATGTCCAAGGCTTGATGCAAAACTACTATCGAGCCGGGGTCTCACTGGAAGCAGTCTCTCTATTCTTACGGGGTAGAGGTAAGGCTGTCTACATCTTACCCTCCTCAGACCCTCTCTTAGATTTGCTATTAGTGGGATTTACCGAGTATGATGATGATGATAGTTAAGTTAAAACGCTTGGTTTGATGCTCTGAACCTTAATAAAAAGAAAGACCAACCAAATGAACCAAACTGATTCATGTTTACAGGTTTGATTAGTTCTGGCCAACCTCTGAACACCCTAAGTCAAAACAAATAAACAACTCAAAGATTCAAGTTATTACTAGTCATCTTTACTCAATCCGCGAAGAATTCAACACAATCAACAATAAACAAAAGAAAATGAACCCTAAAACTGCCACAAATGGCTACAAACGAAGTTAAATTAGTAACTTACAGGCATTATTGCCCGATCCTAAAAGCGTAAAAGAGGTTAGATATATACAATGATTGGGGATTGTGAGCGAAAAAGGCAAAGCAAAACAGAAGGGCAAAACGAAACTGTCAAAAAAGGTCATTCAAGATTCACCCTCCAAACAGGTAGGAAGAATGACGTGTGTCAAGAATGTGCAACACCTCGTCTTGCTACATAAATTGTGTCTGACACTTTCGACGGTGGCCAATAACGATACACAGATCTACCCACAATGTTTGCTACAGGAAGAGGTCCCCTGCACAATAATAACCCCTCGACTAATAAGAATATATCCAATTATCCAAATATTATAGGGTTAACTGCACCAGAATTAGGGGTTTGAATTTCTGACACAACACGAACCTAACACGAAATTCGCGGGTTTGGGTTTAGTTTAAACAGGTTTGGGTGAATTTCATGTTGAACCTGCGAACCCGTTTAGCTAAACGGGCCACGTTGACACATTTAACCCATTTATATTGTTGGGTATTATATGCCATAATTATAACTTAAAAGAGAAATTGACATAAGATTTTATAATTAAAATGTAATTCCTTTATATATATTTGTATTTTTTGTTGTAAAATTTTAATTTTAAATATTAATATGCGGAAAAATAAAAAAAAATGTAAAAAAATGGGGTTAAACACGTGTTCTGGTCAACCCTTGAATAACTGTGTCGTGTCCGGGTTCATGTGTCTGACACGATTTTCAACTTAGACACCAATTTTAATTGTGTGTGGTGACTAGTGAACTACATACACACACGCACAAAAACAAAATTGAGTACACAATTAGAGTGGGGTGTCATGTTGGAAACATTTTGGTGTTGTTAACCCAATATCATACCGCATTGTATTTGAACAAAATATAAAAGAATATTTAAATAACGCGCATTACCAGTAGTGGGAGTCAAAACTGTTGTTACGATTGTCGCCCAGCACAAACACATAACCTTCTGGCACAATCTGAATAACAAAAAAACGTTTAGCGAATAAAGATCAGATCTTGATACTAATGAGCATAATCAAGAATTCATAAAGTCAAAGGAGAAAACAAGTACCATAGGCTTCATTTCATATTCTAATGGCTCTAAAATGAATTCTTCATCTTGGGCGACACCATTCACCAACAGTTTACCTTCCTTAACCTGATAATATGAAACGAATTTAACATTTGAGGCATCAGGATAAGTGCTATAAATCTCTTTAAAAGAGGAGGGTATTTTTATGTATTTTATATCTTACCTCAACACAATCTCCAGCCTTTGCTACAATTCTTTTTATAAATACATCTTTGCAACCAATTTCCTGCATAACAACATAAATAGAACTTATAAAAAACTTGGGGTTAAACGGGTTGTGTCAGTGTCAACTGTCAAAGGCGAATACACAAGTCATTTTAAAAGGAATACGGAAAAAAAATCTTAAAAATAGGGTTAAACGGGTTGTGTATGTTCGTGTCTGACACTATTTTCATGTTCATGTCATGTTCAACCTACCAGCCTGTGAACACGGCCCGCTTTGATAACAATGGGGCAACAACATACATAACCAAAATCTCACCTGAAGAATGGGAGGGGGCTCGAATATCACAATATCTGAAACTTTTGGGCTTCGGAAGAAGTATGAAACCTACATCAATAAGAACAAAACTCAAAATCTAACCTTTTTTCCAGATTACACAAAGGTAAAATGCTTGCTGTAAAGACTAAAAGTGAATCAAAAAAAATATTACTAGTTAACACCCTTTAAATGCATATAAACTTATTTATCAAGCAAACCTTTCATAATTTATTCTTCTCTTATATTTTGCATATAAACCTTCTAAGGACACTAATTTTGACCAAGAACTACATGAGGCGTGTTTTCGTCAGCGCCTTTTTAAACCAATAACCAAACCAGTAAACCACAAATCTCCATTTTCTTGAAGGCATTAGCCAATCATGAAACAATATTGCAATTTAGAACATTAATGAACTTGAACTAATTGTATATCAGTCATCTATAAACCACCTACAGGCTAAGCAGTTAATGCGGTAAAAAAATCAGATATCGGTCAAGGACCGATATTTGAGATATCGGTTATTGCAGTGGCAATCATATTGATGGCATATCAGTAATTTTAATACCATGCAGAATTTATATATATATATAGCAATTTAACACTAACAATTCAGTATACCATTGATAAATTAACCTTTTGCAACTTGCAAAACACTAACAATTGTAGCAAGGGAGGAACTAATTAAGACTTAAAACACTAACATTTAACACTAACAATTCAGTATACCATTGATAAATTAACCTTTTGCAACTTGCAAAACACTAACAATTGTAGCAAGGGAGGAACTGATTAAGACTTAAAACACTAACATTTAACACTAACCATTAACAATTAAGACTTAAAACACTAATAGCAGCAACAAGTAGAAAGACAAATGGTAGAACTAAGAAGAAAGATACGGATATCGGGAAAATCGGTGATATGTCGGTCCAATATCGGTCAAATATTGCCGATAATATCGGTACCGATATTTTACATGGGGACCCATAACGCCACCGATTTTACTACATAGACTACAGGGAAACAAATTTCAACCTACAAGTCAAGAAACTGGCAATCTAAAATCTAACTTATCCTAAATCCCAAACGCTGAAGCGCTTCGAGGCATTTTGGTCTCAAACGCTGAAGAGTGAGGAATGAGCGTCTATTTCCAAATAAGTTTTATGTACGACCAGAAGCTGCATATTCCTCATCTGTTTTACATATAAACCTATTTGTCAAGTAAAACTTTCATAATTTCTTCATCCCAATGGTTCTTTTACACATAAACCTCCTACGAACCCTGATTTAACCAAGTTAGACCCGGAACTACATGAGGTGCACCTTTTTTTTCCACTGATTCATTTACCTCAATACCTAGCGCGCCTCAGGTGCGCCTTTTTAAACCAAGAAGCAAACCACAAATCTCCATTCTCTTGAAACAATAGAGCAATTTATAACATTAATGAACAAGCAACTGGCAATCTCAGACCTACATTATCCTAAATTCCACCAATTTACAACATTAGTACCTTTTCGGCCAGAATCCGATCACCGACATCAAGCGTAGGGCTCATAGAAGCCGAGGGAATCGACTTCGGCTCAACTAACTGAGCTCTCAACAATATCCTGACACTAACAGCAGTAAATGCAGCCTTGGCATCATCAGATAAACCACTCAACACTCTCGAAATCCAACCGTTCCTCTCAACAACAACCGATCGTCCACTAACACCACTAGAACTCTCTCCAACACTCTGATTACTACTATTAATCTCATTACACGGAAGCCACTTCAAACCTTGCAGAAACGGAAGCATAGAAGACATAGCACCCGCTCTCAACGGCGAAACACCAAACATCCCTAAACCACCACACGCGCCGCCTAAACCACTACACGCGCCGCCACGTGCGGTTGTTGAGTTAAGTAACGAGATTAATCCGTTGACGAGTGGAGAACGATTGGAAGTACGATCAGCGCCGAAAAAGTCACGCGCGAGCGTGGTGAAGGTAGTGGATTTGCCAGTGGCGGAAACTAGGGTTCCGGCGATGTAGTCGGAGTACGAAAGGGTGAATCGGATAGCCATGAATGTAAGTGTGGTTATACGGATGAGGATTTGGAGAATTTGTTGTACGTTGATGAAGTTGAGTGGTGATAAGAAGGTTATAAAGCAAGTGAGTTCATTGAATTGAAGGTTTAAATTAGAAGAAAGGTGAAGGATTGGGGAATGATGATGAAATTAGGTAGCTGAATTGGGTGATGACCTGAGTTTTTTTTTTCTCCGGCAAGCGGCGGAGATGACTCAGGCGACGGTGGAGAGAGAGAGAGAGGTGAAGAAGTAATTTCTTGGGGGAGAAGTTAGCTTTTCTGTTAGGTTTCCTTTTTTTTTTTTTTTTTTTTCTTTTTTTAGGTAAATTACTTTTTAAGTCCTGTGTTATAGGGTTTTAAACGTTTAAGTCTAAAATTAAAATGTTTAACGCCATGAGTTTCTATAGCCACTTTTCTTAACCATTTGAGACCAAATTTCTAACACCATCCACTAAGTCTGTTAATTATGAGGGTAATTTGGTAATTTACATACAAAGTACAAGTCTTATATGCACATGAGTACAATGAACAAGTCTTTAATGCATAAACTTTTAATATATTTAATATATATAAATAAATTACTCCACAAGTCTTTAACCTAAACCCAAACCCAACACCAGAAACAACCACACTGTCTTCACAACTTCAGCAATTCCACAACTCAATTTAAGTTTTTCTTCAGCACCTCCACCACCAGTGCCGCCCCGCACCAGTGCCACCACCACTGCCACCACTGCCGCCCCACTGCCACCCACCACCATCCCATGGCTGCTAGAAACAACCACCGTCTCACCTCCACCGTCTTCACAACTTCAGGTTTTCTTCAACTCCAATTCACCCATGGCTGCCAGAACCAACCACACCGTCGACGACCTATTCTCATCCTTCAACTCACCACCAGCAACTCCACAACTCAATTTCACCACTGATCCCCCCAACAGACCACCACCGTGCCATCAGTTGAAACCCTAACGCCGCTGGACAGAAATCGGTCAACCAGGGTCGATGTAGTTAGTTTTTAAGTTGTTTTTTGTTTGATTTGGACCTAGATAAGTTCGATTTGATGTGAATTTGTGCTTTTTGGTTTGATTTGGTGGATGTGCGGTGGTGGTTGTGTGTGTGCGGTGGGGATAGTGGTGTTCATGGTAGGGATGGTGGTGGTGATGATGGTGCGAATGGTGGATGTGTAGTGGTTGTGTGTGTGCGGTGGGGATATGTGAGATAATCGAAATTGGATTGAAAACTGACCGTTAATCGAGACGAACCACAATCTGCTTCGATTCTGCACCTAATCTGCTGCTTTGTGATATGATAGAGAGAGAAAGAAATATTAGGTATGGGTAATTTGGTCATTTAACAAATTTTAACAAAATAATTCTAACAGTGTTAGAAAATTGGACTAAAATGGTTAATAAAAGTGGGTATAGGGACTCAGAGCATTAAACATTTTGATTTTGGACTCAAGTGTTTAAAACCCCTAAAACACAGGGACTCAAAAAGTAATTTACCCTTTTTTGAGTTAAATATCATTTTAGTCCCTCTATTTTGGGTCCTTTTATCAGTTTTGTCCAAATGTTTTATTTTTCGTCTGTGGGTCCAAAAAGGTTTCACCGTTGCCATTTTAGTCCACTGAGTTAGCTTCATCCATTTTTTATGTTAACGAGAAGGGCAATTCGGTCATTTTATATGGTTGAATTGCCCTTCTAGTTAATAGAAAAATGGATGAAGCTAACCCAGTGGACTAAAATGGCAACAGTAAAACATTTTTGGACCCACAGGCGAAAAATGAAACATTTTGACTAAACTGGCAAAATGGTACAAACCACAAGGACTAAAATGACATTTGGCTCTTTTTTTCAACGGCGAGTTTTTTAAGTTGGGATTTTACATATCCCCCTCTTAAGAAGCCTTATTACATATTTCTCCAATTACTAAATTTAATTACATATGTCATCTTCTTAAACTCCGTATATTACATATTTATCCATTTCATTAAAAATACTCTTTTAAAATTTCTATTTTGCCCTTAATAAGTTTATTAAATGATTAGTTACATATTTCCCATTCTAATAAATCAATTTGTATATGCTATTCAATATGCAATGTACTTAAGTTTATAGTTAAAACATTTTTTTCCCTAACATATCTCCATAACAGTTTTTTCCTACACATTTTACCTATATTTTAAGTATTAAAATAATTAGATGTTGTCTTCAATAAAGATAACGATCATATTAGTGACGATGTCATCTATCAATAAGTGGAATGTATATTGTTTCAAACTAGTTTTATGCACGCCCGTGTTGTGGGGCGTTAGGCCAAATATTTATTAATCAATTAAAAAACACTACTATAGTTTTGATAGGAATAAAGCTAAAACGATAGCAAGATTGTAATTTTGAGCTGGGGCAAAACTAAATTTATCAGGACCAATGAGCGAGTGCTAAGCAGCTGCCTAATACGAATAAAAATTACATCAAGTCGACCAATTAAAAAAAACTTCCATAGTTTTGTAAAAAAAAAAACTAAAACGATGGCAAGACTCTAATTTAGAACTGGTGGCAAAAGCGTAATTTTGAACTGGGGTAAAATCGTAATTTGTTAAAAGCTAAAACGATGACAATATTATAACTTTTAACTGGGTGCAAAATCGTAATTTTTAACAGAAGGCATACTCGTAAGTTTTAAATATGGGTAAAATCGTATTTTATTCGGGCCAATAGGGCACTATTCTCCCTCATGAAAATTGTAATGTATATAAACTATTCTCCCTCATGAAAATTGTAATGTATATAAATTTCTATTTCAATTCATTATATATATTGTGTACACATAAACTCTAATTAAATATTACTAGTTGACATCGAACAACTATAAGATATAATATGGTCAAAAGGTTTTGACGTTCAAGTATGGTCGTATACAAAAATGGTCAAAACCTGGTCGAATATAAGTTCGGTCGAATATAAAGATGGTTAAAACCTAGATATATAAATACATGTAATGTGCTATTGTGAAAATCTTATGAGTGAAATAGTTTTTAATAATCTAAATCTAATCTAATCTAAATCTAATCTAAACTTCTATACTGTATAATAAAAGAAACCTGTTTTGAGACACTTGTCATTCTCTCATTTAATTGATTAAAATTATTAATAATACTAATAATAATAATATTTAATCTAAATTAATACAAATTTTTATTATTAATAACATTTAATCAAATCTAAAATCTAATCTAATACAAATTTTTATTATCAATAATATTATTAATATAAGTTGAAGTTGATTCATGGACTAAATAAATAAACAAATGTATCTGTATGATACGAAGAAAAAAAGGAGTTACGACAAAAGAACCTTAATGACGTGATAAAATAAAACAAAAGAGCCTCACACTTTCTTTGCTATAAAAAAAAACCCAAAGAAAATTCACTGTAGCTAATCAATTGATAATAATAATCTATCTATCTAATATAATAAAAGAAACCAAGTTTTAAACACGTGTCATTCATTGAAGCCATCTATTTTTATAGATAATTAATATCAATTAAACGATAATTATACAATTAAATTTAATATAAATTTAAACAATTCATAGAGGAGATAATATATATAATATTTTAAAATAGAGTAAATTACAAAAATCGTCCTTTATGTATGTCACTTATTGCAAACTATGTCCCTTGTCTTCAATAATTAGAGAAAACGTACTCGATGTTTGCAAACTCTTGCAAGTTATGTCCTTTAGCCCTAACTCAGTTAATTTAAATGATTTATTTATTTTATTAAACTAAAATAGTTAAGGGTAGAACATATTTCAAAAATGTTTAAAAGGTGTTTATTGGTTCTATACTTGTATTTTCGTGTTTAATTCTCAACTCAAATACGGTAATCACTATGTTTACGTGACATTTATAAGAACAATCACCCCATCCATCGTATATCGAGTATATCCGTTAGTTTTTTTAAGATATAAATTTTTATTAGATTCATTCAACCCGTGTAATAAACGAGGTTTTTTTAAAGATATAACATTTTTATTTTTTACTATACAAAATTACATTTATGCAAGTCGTGTAATACTCGGGGTTTTAAAAATATAACTTTTTTTATTATGTAGTATATAAAATTAGATTTATTCAATATATAATACATAGGATTTATAAAGATATAACTTTTTATTGTTTCATATATAAAATTACACGTGTTCAACCCGTATAACACAGCCTCCCACTTTAGTCTCCCTAACACTCGAACTTAGTCTCGCTCCTCAGCTCGACGAGGTTCTTAAAAATGTGACTTTTTTATTATTTAATATATAAAATTAAATTTACTCAACCCGTACAATACACGGGGTTCTTAAAGATATAACTTTTTTTTATTATTTAATATATAAAATTACATTTATTCAACCAATGTAATAAACGAGATTTTTAAATATATATTGTTTTATTATTTGGTATATAAAATTGCATTTATTCAACCCGTATAATAAACGAGATTTTTAAAGATATATTTTTTTATTTGGTATATAAAATTGCATTTATTCAACCCGTGTAATACACGGGGTTCTAACCTAGTTATATAATAAAAGAAACCAATAGAGGGACACATGTCATTTATTGGAGCCATCTATCTTTTAGTTTTCTTATCTTTATCTACTACTTAATTATAATTAATATTAATTAAAAGATAATTATAAAATAAAATTTAATATAAATTTAAACAATTCGTATAAGAGATAATATAGTCTTTAAAATATTTATTAGATTTCAAAATCATTTATCTTGAAATTAACAAAAGACGTACACTAAATATAAATTAATATAATGTAAAGAGTTAAATGTCATTTTAATCCCTCTGGTTTGACCATTTTGTCAGTTTAGTCCAAATGTTTTATAATACACATGGTTTATAAAGATATAACAAGATATAACTTTTTATTGATTGGTATATAAAATTACATTTGCTCAATCCATACAATACATGAGTTTCTTTAAAATGTAACTTTTTTCATTATTTAATATATAAAATTAAATTTGCTTAACACAAACAATACACGAGTTTCTTAAAGATATATTTTTTTATTATTTTTTATTATTTGGTATATAAAATTACATTTATTCAACCTGTGTATTACACGGGGTTCTAACCTAGTTGTAATATAAGTGATCGACTAAATTTTAATAAAGAGTTAATACAAAAGAAAGAAAAACATATTTTTAATGTTATATTTTTTATGTAATTGATTTTATTAGAATGGGAAACATGTAATTACTTATTTAATAAACTCATCAAGGGCAAAATAGTAATTCTATAAGAGTATTTTTAATGAAATGGATAAATATATAATATATGGGGTTTAGGAAGGTGAAATATGTAATTAAATTCAGAGATTAAGGAAATACGTAATAAGGCTTATTTAGGAAGGGGAAATATGTAATTAAATTTAGGGGTTGGGTAAATATGTAATAAGGCTACTTATGAGGGGGGAATATGTAAAAATCTCAAATTCCAATGGTTTGCGGCATTGATCGACATAGCTCTTTTGACGATCCCGAGTTGCCGCCATACGGTTTCTGATTTGCACAATCTTTTCGGTCGCTTCGAGTATCAACTCGGGACCAGTGAGCTGACCATCACCAACTTCGACCCAATACACGGGCGATCTACATTTCCGTCCATACAACGCCTCAAACGGTGCTGCTTGAATTGTCACACCCCCAAAATGCCACTCATGGAAAACCCTGCTAGGCGTGTGATAAACCAATAACGAGCCACTAATCATGTAGAACTCGTAACAAGTTTTAAAATGAAATTGCCAATTAGAAATGAATTGTATCAACAATGAGTTTAATGAAATCCAACAGGGTCAGCGGAAGCAATAAGTAATTAATAGTTTAACTGTTTCAAAGCAAATGTATATAAACAATAAACCCATCATGTGTATCAAATCAACACGACCCATGACCACTCCAGCTACTCCAGACAGCAAGTTCCAAATCCAAGTAATCTATCGACCTGCGAGCATGCAATAAGTGTATCAGACAACGCTGGTGAGTTCATAGTTTTACGAAAACGTTAGTTACCAAGTGTTTAGTTCAGTTCATTGATGATAATGTTGATAATACCCCGAATACAAGACGGCTTCTGATTTATTTTGCCCTTAACCCCAATGCTCCTATCAAAGCATTGGTCATGACTAGGTCATTAGTTCAACACCCATCCTCCCAGGTACGGGGTGAGGTTGCCAAACCTAAGTAGCGCTACTAACTAATACCATGTTACCTCTCAGGTAACCAAACAACACGGAGGGACTTTAATGGTGATAGGATGAGTATATTATCCAACATTCTCGTTTTTACCCAAAAGACTTATCCCTCCCCGGGATACCCACTGACTGTCCCAACCACCGGGACGCATGCTCAAAAGAGATGAACTCACCTTGGTTTTGCTCGGTTAGACTGACTACGTGTTCAAGTTGCTCCAAACAATCCTAACATGGTTTATCAATAACAATCAGTCTCGCATTCGTATTGATTCACGTATTTAGTCACACGTATTGCTCAAGCAATAAACATCCTAACATATAACATCACGTATGTCATACAAGCATCCGGTAATAGTACATTTACGATACAAGTTCATGTATTAACACATCACCCGCCCGGTTAGTTTGTTACTTACATAAGAGTGTGTTCCATTTAAACATTAATCTATCATTTAAGTTATAACCGGCCCATTTTTACTTCGGTCCAATCCATCAAGCCATTCTTTTAAGAGTGTGTTTCACTTATTAAAACATGCAACCTATTCCCTGTTCACCATACATTAATTATTCAAATCATGTTTTCCTAGAGATTGTAGCATTTACTCGAAATCAGTAACATTCCACAACAATTCAAAACAATTTACT
This sequence comes from Helianthus tuberosus, assembly GCA_030545235.1. NCBI lineage: Eukaryota > Viridiplantae > Streptophyta > Magnoliopsida > Asterales > Asteraceae > Helianthus > Helianthus tuberosus. The sequence continues at coordinate 169,042,681 of CM060371.1, read as the reverse complement.
ACCCTAGTTTTCATGGACCCTATTTACCATTATTCTAGGTGAACACATGAGCCCATTGACATGCATGTATGAACATAGTGCCCTACCATTAACCGATTCATTAGCATATTATCACATAGCATCCAATAACATCCCATCACATCATTTAAGTCTCATAACATTAATAACAAATTCATTAATCTGATAACACACATGGCCGCCCATTTACTTGTTCAAGGTTATCCCCTTTGACTAATCAAACCATTACATACCATTCTATTGGACCGATAATGCTAGTGTCATCTAATTTAATTATGAATCACATATACAACACATAATATCATGCATCAATCTCATAATATATGTTTTTTTTTTTAAAAGGCGGTGTATTAAAAAACCTTAAGCAAGGTGCTCAAGCATAGTACAAACAAGAGGAAAAAGACAACGAAAATACAATACGCTTACACTACAAGACTAAAACTTCTCCATATCTCCCATGACATATCCGAGAGCCCTGACCGATTATAAACCCACGAGTACGAAGTAGATTTAATATCTCCAATCGCTTTTGCCAAAGTTGGAGATTTGTTTTTGAAGATAACCTCATTCCTCATTCGCCAAATGTTCCAACAAGTTGCCGCCACCACTGTGTACACCGCCCTTTTGAATTTCTTTTCACCTTTGTAAGAGACAATGAATTCCAACAATTGCACCACGCTTAGAATATACCTCGGTAGTTGAATCTTCATCCATTGAAAGACCGCTGACCAAATCTGTTGTGCCCATTCGCAAGTAATGAGAAGGTGATTGACCGATTCCAACTCCCCATTGCACAGAACACAGTTGACAGAGGTCAGTTGCAGCCGATGAATCTGAAGTGCCTCTTTTGTTGCGATCCGATCCAAAACCACTCTCCATAGAAAGCAATTAACCTTCTTAGGTATCCAATGCAGCCAATTAAGGACCTTAGTTTCATTGATTAAGCTTATATCATCCAGTTCCTCCCTTACTAAGCTGACTTGAAAATCTACCAGCTTTTCTCCCAGCTTCCACCGCCACACATCTGGTGTTTGCCGAACGGATACTTTGTTGACCACTGCCAAGCACTCGGCCCATTCGTCTCTCGATGCATCAGTTGACAGACTATTGCTACTGCCCCAGAACCAATCTATATTACCTTGGTTCAGTTTATATCGATCCGAAACACAACATCTTTTTTCACTTTCTATTACATAAAGGTTAGGGAATAATTCATTTAATGGTCTGTTTCCAGCCCACCGATCCAACCAAAAGAGAGTTTTATCCCCTTTGCCCAAATCTAGAAACATTTTTTCACGCACAATTATAGGCTGATTAGCCGTGATCCGACCCATATTTACAATTGCTTTCCATACCCCACCAAGAGAATTTTTTAAAGGAATTGCGGATTCTTTCCTTGTTCCACCGTGTATAGCTGAGACTACCCTCGCCCAAAGTGCGGAGGATTCATTTTTATAACGCATACACCATTTAATCATCAAAGCTTTGTTTGTTGATTCGATACTGCCTATACCCAATCCACCTTTGTTTTTTGGAGCTACTACTTTAAACCATGGGACCCAACTGACTTTGTTCTTTTCCATGCATCCACCCCACAAGAATTTACGACGTATTTTTTTCCAATTGTTTTACCACTTGAATTGGAGCACAATATAATGAGAGATAATAGGTAGGAAGATTACCTAGCACGGCTTGAATAAGTGTGACCCTTCCACCGAATGATAATGTTCGAGCCTTCCATAATGTGAGCTTCTCCTCAAATCTTTCAATGATCGGCTTCCAATTCTTGACTAACCCCATGTTTGCACCAACCGGAAGTCCAAGGTATGTGAAAGGAAGCTTACCCGTTTTACATTGTAGGATTACCGCCTTTTGTAATACAGTCTCGTCTGGTACACCCACACCAAACAATTGACTTTTGGAAAAATTTACTTTTAAGCCTGATGCTAGATGAAAACATCTTAATAACCTCGAGAGATTATAAATGTTTGTATCCGTCCATTCACCGACAAATAATACATCATCCGCATAGAGTAAATGTGAAATGATTGGACCCTCATTTGGCAATTTACATCCTGCGAATAAACTGTTTGCACTTGCCGTAATCGTAGCAACATGTAGAGCTTCCATTGCAAGGATGAACAATAGAGGAGATAAAGGATCCCCTTGACGAACACCGCGTTCAATAGTGAATTCCATTGAAGGTGAACCATTGACCAATATAGAGGATCTTGAAGTCGATAAGATACCAGAGACCCATTTCCTCCATAGTGCAGGGAATCCCATTTGCAAGAGAGTTGATTCTAAAAAATTCCAGCTAATAGAGTCAAAAGCTTTTTCAAAGTCGACCTTGAACAACATCATTTTATTTTTTGACTTCTTACACCAAGAAATTAATTCATTGATTATTAGAGGTCCCTCCAAAATGCTTCGACCCTCAATGTATGCCGTTTGAGTATCGCTAACCAAAAATCCCATCACTTTTTTGAGTCTTTTTGCCAGAATTTTAGAAATTAATTTCGATATGCATCCGATGAGATTGATCAGTCGAAATTCACTTATGAGTTGAGGGTTGCTTACTTTTGGTATTAAAGTGATGAAACTAGAGTTGCATCCCCGACTCAATTCCCCATGAACATAAAAGTGATCTAATACCTTGACAAAATCAGCCTCCATGATCTCCCAGAAATGTCTAATAAAACTGAAAGTAAAGCCATCCGGTCCCGGAGTCTTATCTCCCCCACAATCCCATACCGCTTCCTTAATTTCCTCTTTAGAAAAACGTTTTACTAACAAGGCCGACTGATCTAAGGATAAAACCTTGAAGCCATTGTTGATGAAGGTGGGCCTGTGATGATTCTCTTCTTTAAACAAACTCTCAAAATAATTTTTTACCTCCATCTTCAGCGATTCCGGTTGTGAAATCCATGTTTCATTGAAAACGAGACCGTTGATTCTGTTATGTTTCTGGTGACTTTTGATAATGCCGTGAAAGAATGAGGAATTTTCATCGCCCTCGATTAGCCATTTGACCTTGGCTCTTTGTTTTAAGTCCTCCAAATTATTTTCTTCTAATTCCGCCATCTTTTTAACCCAAATTCTCTACTTTGAACTTCTTCCTCCGAAAGGACTGTTGTCTCGGCTTTCATATCGAGGGTGTCAATTTTCTTTGCAAGGTCACAAATAATTTCCCGATCACGTACCTTTAGCTTCCTACACCATGGTTTGATAGCTGATTTAACTTCTTTCAGCCGATTACTGAGCATTTTGTCAGGGGGTTTGGATGTTGAAACTTGAGATACGAATTCTGCATAATTTCTTGAAGACTATCTTCATTCAGCCATGAATTGAAGAAACGGAAAGGAGGGGTTCCGAAAGTATCAGCTGTGCATTTTAAAAGCAGAGGGCGGTGGTCGGACCGGTATCTGGGCAACCCAGTCAAAGATGCTGATGACCAGTTGGATAGAAAAGATCTATAGACTAGAATTCTGTCGATTTTGCTCAGCCGTTTCCCATCATCCGATCTATGAGTATAGGTACACCCTAACATGTTATATTCTGATAGACCCTCTGCACGAATAAAATGATTGAAACTTTCTGCCGCTTGAGGATTAAACTTGGAATTCCTTCTTTCTTTGGGTTCCCTGACACAGTTGAAATCTCCCAAAAAAATCCAGGACCCAGCATATGACTTCATCATGTTAGACAATTCCTCCCATAATTCTTTCTTTAGGTTGTTATCTTGCGGTGCGTAAATATTTACAACATTTATATTCCCACCCCCATTTCTTAATTCCCCCAAAGTGGCCAAATAGTACCTGTTTGCAACCGAGGATTTTCTAATAAAAGTGGAGGGGTCCCAAATATTTAGAAGTCCCCCTGATCTCCCTGAGGCATCAACAGCTTCTGAATCGCAAATGGAGTTTCCCCAAAAGGAATTTACCTGTAATTTAGCCGAATCCGTGAGCTGGGTTTCTTGTATTGCAACAAAATTCACATTGTTGTGCTTGATCAACTCCTTAACGTGCGCCGCCTTTGGAGGATTTCCAGCCCCTCTGATATTTAACGACAGATAATTCATTGAGTATTATTCAACCCCCTTTCTCCTACCACTTGTTTCCTTATATCGTCTTCTTTGCCTTCCATATTGAAACCCATGCATTCCCCTACATCCTTAGTGAGACTCACTTCTCTCTCCACGTCCAAACTATCTGACTGAGCTATCGATCCATACTCTTTTGATGAAGCGTCATCACCCTGTGAACCAGTACATCTGCTTTTATTTTTCGAATTTTCACCGTTTCGTGGAACCCAGAGTGTGTCTTTCATCTTCATTGACGGGAATCTGAACTTGGCCTTCTTGCCGATACCGATGCGATTCGAATTGGGTGAGGGTTGTTTTGAAGATTCTGCCATATCTTTTGGGGGAATATTTAGGTCAATAGGAACTTTCTCTTTTACCTGCTGAAGTAATTCTCTGAGATTAAAAGGATCTGGTGATTCCGTATCATCATTCGCCGACCTGGACTGATGGATTGTACTCTTTTGGTTTAGAAGGTGGGGTCTCCAAAATGGATCCGTTATCAAAAAGTCTACTCAGCCCAAGATCCATGTCATTGACACCCATAATTGTAGGCCCAACTTGTAGAGGTGGTGGAGGGGTATCATATGGGCCCGAATTTGAGTCTTTAGAATTTGTTGATGTGGCCCCCTGAGAGTTGTTATTATTATTATTATAATTATTAGTAGTGGGAATAAGCGGTGTGCTTATATCCGCAGCCGTCTTTGGAGAGTGTACCGTATTAATATCTACCTTATTGTTATTTTTTCCATTCTTCCCGAGATCCACGTTTTCCAACACATGCCCTTCGACTTCCAGAGAATAATTGTTGGACCAGGACTGTCCATATTCTCCCTGAAAATTTGAAAAATTCCGGTTCCGACCGACGGCCGGAATTTTTCATAATATATGTATCAAAGGAACTTCGAACCAAGCAAGAATAATAGCACACTAACCGAGAGCTTGACTGGATTAAGATAATACTTCGATGATGATGAGAGTCGCAATACCAGGGGGGTTGGAGAGGTCTAGGATTGCTATCATTAATCTAAAACAACGTAACAGATTTAAACACATGCGGCATGGGGGGTTGGGCTTGGAGAGTATTTTTGGGCCAGGAACATGTGCTACGCAGCCCAGTGAGGTATCGGCCCAATTATCATCATAAGCTCTAATTATTATTTTACGAATCCTCATAAGCTCTAATTATTATTTTATGATCAGCCACATTATCAACATCACGTGCTTTCTTTTTGTTATTAATTCATATGTATAGATTGGGTTGATCACATAATATACTTCGAGAACCAAATTATTAGTTTATGCCATAATGATTTCCTTATCACAACCCATATAACCCTAAACTAACCTACATACTCCTGTCCCAATCAGATTACACCACGTATGTACATCATCACATAGTTTAGTTCATGTAATACCCTCATCTATTGCTAAACATTAGTTCCAAACATTCATATCAATACCATAGTTCGTTCATATCAAGCATGGAACACATGAAACAAGATTTGTGTTGTGGCCCAAGCATGTGTGCGGCCCAACACACTCGCGGCCTAACGCCAACATCAAACACATGTAGTAATAGTCTAACTACGCACACAACCGCACGTGATACATATATGTATAATAAGCTTAACACAGTCATGAACATGGACGAAGAATAATAAAGGTTAGTATTACGAAACTAACCTTGGAAGTTCGGGTTGTCACATCATCCCCAACTTGAAAGAAATTTCGTCCCGAAATTTGACAAGTAAGCACAGAGGAGTGAAGTGAGAAAATCAAGATTGCTGTAGGTTTTCCTCAGGTGCCACATCATCCCCAACTTGAAGAGGAATTTCATCCCGAAATTCACCGCTAGTACCAGAATTTGGTCATCAGGAAAAAAATTAAGGATACTTGAGTTTCATCTGATCCTCGCACTCCCACATGAACTCCGGTCCACGTTTTGAGTTCCAACGAACACTCACGATTGGAATTCGACTATGTTAACGAACCTTGACGTCCTGGTCCATGATTCCAGTAGATTCGTCAACAACTGCAACTTGTCATTAACCTCAGACTCTAATAAGGGTATCACAAGCGTTTCATCGGTCAAACACTGCCTTAGATTCGAGACCTAAATGATATCATGTACGTTACCCAATTCGTCGATTCTTTCCAGAATTCTGAATAACCCAGTGTAACATAAATTAGACTTGCCACGCTTCCCAAGCGTACCACACCCTCCCAGGGTGAGACTTCCAATATGACACGTTCGCCTGCAGCGAACTCCCGGTGTTTCCTAAGTTATCATGGTTCCTGGCGATCACGCGTTGTTGCCACACAATTTCCAATACCGAGTGGAAGTCCTAGACCCGCGATTAGGTTGTCATCCACCCCAATCCAACAAGGAGGTTGGCATTATCATTCACGCAATGCCTCAAACAGAGCTAAATGCATACTAAAACGGTAACGGCTGCTGTGACAACTCGAGTTTCCAAGATTCCATCTTCGCATTAATTGCACGTTAATTGTTTAAGTTGTTTGTTTACACGACTTGTTTGTTTCACAACTGTACACGTTTGTAATATGTTAAATCGTATTGTGATATATGTTTTATGTTATTAAATAAAGTTGGTGAATTATTTATTTTGGATGAGGCTTATTTGATTACACTTCCTGTGCGACGAAAACCCCCACCCGAAAACACCCCATGTCCGAAAACACCCCATGTGTTTTCGTCCACCATGAGGCCAACGAAAACAAGAATGGGCCTGGCCCAGTAGCGATAAAATATAGTTTTGGGTTTATAATCTTTGTGCGAAAATAGTATTCTGCAAAACCCTAACCACCTCTCACATTCTCTCTCGTTTCCTTTGAACCCGACGGCTGCCTTCACCTTGTTCGAAATCAGATCCCCTTCGTGCGATCATTCCGTGTTCGGTTAGTGATTTATTTGCTTAAGTCTGATTGTATTTCTGAATGTATGCTTATACTGTAAACGTGTCCTTGACTGAGATACATCTGAGAAGTGATTTTGTGACTCTATGCAAATCGTGATGTTGATTTAGGGTGTCATTGTTACGAAGGTTGTAACGAGTAATCTTGTTTCTATTTGAACTGAATGGATGATATATTGCAACATGATGTAGTTTATTGTATGTGATGAATCGATATTACTGCATGTTGGACATGATGATCATAACAAACATTACTGAGGTTGAATGATATTCGAATTGTAAGTATGATTGTATTGTGTTTTGGTAAAGTGTGCATTGTATTAAGTGTTCTGGTTGATCGACTATACATCGAAGCCGTCGAAACTGTTAGTGTTGACTAGGGTTGCGGATGTATGAAACTGTTGGTGATGATTATTGTTTTTGTCTGACGAAAACCCACTGTTCAACGAAATCACTGTCAAGACGAAATCCCCAAGTGATTTTGTCATACTTGAACTCGACGAAAACCCTTGGGATTTCGTCACCTAGGGGTTTTCGCCGATAAGGTGTTTACATCAAAAGTGGTTTAGCCAAATAGTGATTTCGTCGAGTGTTCTGGCATAGTAATTCTGTTAAGTTTATTAACGCTATTAAACATGCCCATTATATCAAGTATGTTAACTGGGTTAAGCTAATTATGTCATGGATGTTAAGTTCATTATGTATGATAACTCTGCTGATTCTGATTAACTCTGTCATGTATGCAAACTACGCTAAGTGTGTGATAACCTCGTTAAACCCGTTAACTCTGTTAAGTATGTTATTGGATTATGTTAGTATAAACTGCAAAAGACATTGATGTGAAACATGGATTGTATGAACGTGATTAACTGTTGTATGATGCATGATGTCAACTGCCAAACATACCATGTGGTATTGATTGCATGTGAAACTTTATGAACTTGAACTGACTGAGTATACGTGCATACTATAGGACTTGATTGATTACCTGTGAGCACATAGTTTAGCATACCGAGCAAACCAAGGTGAGTTCACACTCTTTCCAAGGCATGGGATTCCCAAGGGTTGGGAATGGGTTAATGATTTAAACGGTAACTACAACCATCCTCCGTGGGTAGGATGCCAAGATTACACACTGGACCAAACCTCTATCATGAAGTCCCTCATTTATATCGACTTAATCGCCGAGGCCTATGGCGAGCGGGTCATTAGTTAATAGTGCTATTAGGTTTAACAAACCTCACACCGTGTCATTCGAATGGGAGTGTACTAATGGACTATGGGCAAAGGGTCAATGCTGATAGACATTGACTTAGGGCACCACTTACATTTTCGTAGTAGTCGATACGCACGGTCTAGTAACACATGGGAAGCCCCCACTAAACTTCGCAAACATGTCTGGGAGACCGCGATACGAATTAATACGATACATGGTTTACAAAACGAGCATATGATTTACGAAACGAATGCTATAACTAAACAACCAACTGTGAACTCGCTCAACTTGTTGTTGACTCTTTGTTACATGCCTTGCAGGTCGTTAGGTACTCATGGAGCTTGCACAGGGAGGAGCGGTCGTTGTGGTACATGACAGTGTGTGCCATGCTAAAAACATTACTTTATTTCGTACTTAATACTTACATTGGGTTTTACAATTATGCTTCCGCTAAACACTTAACTACGTTTTTGATTTGAAACACCTTTCATATTGTGTGGTGGAATTTTACTTATTACTTGTTATGTTCAATATGATTGGTTGCTTGATCCTGGTCATGTCACGCCTCCAAGCGGTGATACTCCACGTGTGGATTTTGGGGGTGTGACAGATTGGTATCAGAGCCATTGGTTATAGTGAACTTGGTTTTAATAAGGGAAAAAGGTTTTTGTTAAAACCAGACTATAACCTGAACAGTGCTCAACGATCCACAACGACGCTTCACTCCACGTGCAAGGCTCAACACTATAGGTGATGTAACACTATAGGTGATATGATACATGTTTATATTACCTACTTGTTAGTTATATAGAACATTGCTCATGGTATGCTTAGATAACGTAGTAACTATTGTTTGAAAACTTTGTGTGTTCACTCTCTTCTGTTATTCCGCACTTGCGTATTGATACGACGCACTTCTCACTTGTGTTCTCTGTATTGAAGATCATGAGTGGACGCGTTAACCTAACTCAAGCCCAGTTGGCGGCTTTGATCACTGAACAAGTTACTGCAGCACTCGCAGCTGCCCAGGCAGGAGGTATAACCTGCCATCACAACTCACTCAAGGATCTTTAGATCCTACTCTCATAAACCAACTCTTGTGTTTAACCTTGTCCTGCTCTTATATACGCAACAGGTCAGCATGCTCAACCACCTGTGTGCACGTTCAAGACTTTTATGGACTGTCGTCCTAGTACTTTCAGTGGCACTGAAGGAGCCGTTGGACTCCTCCATTGGTTTGAAAAGCTCGAGTCTATCTTCGAGATGTGTGATTGCCCTGAGGCTCGTAGGGTGAAGTACGCCACTGGTACTCTCGAAGGCACTGCGCTAACTTGGTGGAACGCGCAAGTTCAGATGCTGGGGCTGGCGGCTGCTAATGCCACCCCATGGAATGATTTTAAGGAACTGATCAAACGTGAATACTGTAGTCATGATGACATCCACAAGCTGGAAGTGGAGTTCTTTAACCTGAAGATGACGGGGCCAGAGATAGAAGCGTACACGAAACGATCCAACAAACTGGCAGTGTTGTGTCCAACTATGGTGGATCCTCCCATCAAGCGCATCGAGCTGTTCCTCAAAGGCTTAGTACCAGAGATTTAAAGTGATGTGACTGCTGCTAACCTTGCTACTATCTAGGATGTTACTCGTCTTGCTCATCGTCTCACAGACCAGGCAGTGGAACAGAACAAACTGCCTAAGCGTATAGGTGCTACTGCTACTACTACTTCTGTTACTCCCAGTGATAACAAGCCAAAATGGGATGGAACCTCCAGCAAGGGTTCGACTTCAGTTCAGTCCCAGGCACAGCAGCGAAAGATTGATGACTATCAGAGCCCTGGTCAGCAATCTTCTGGTAGTCAAGGGCAGGGTGGATATCGAGGAAACCTCCCGAAGTGCAACAAATGCAACAGACACCACAATGGTCAGTGTAACAGGGGTCGTTGCCAGATATGTCTCAAGATGGGTCATGAAGCTAAGGATTGCAGGAGCTCATGACCTGCGAATCAGAACCATCAACAACAACCACCAGCTCCATAGAACCAGCAGCGACAGTGAGGTAACAGGGGATGCTTTCAGTGTGGTGCTGAAGGCCACTTCAAGTGGGACTGCCCCCAGTTAAATCAAAATCCGAACAACAACCACAACAATAATCAGGGCAATGGGAACAACAACGGGGGAAACAATGGTGCCAGGGGTCGAGCGTTTGTGCTGGGTCAGGGTGACGCAAGGAATGATCCTAACGTAGTGATGGGTAAGTTCCTTCTCGACGACTTTTATGTTACTTTCTTATTTGATTCGGGTGCCGATACCAGTTATGTGTCTCTAAAAGTTAGTCAAATGCTCAAGCGCACACCAACACTTTTGAACACCAAGCATGTCATAGAATTAGCAAATGGTAAAAGTCTAGAGGCCACACACATAGTTCAGGGTTGTAATCTCGTCTTAGCTGGTCAGACTTTCTCTATCGATCTCATTCCTATAGTTTTGGGTAGTTTCGACATCGTCATTGGGATGGATTGGTTATCCCAACAACAAGCAGAGATCCTTTGCAAAGAGAAGATTGTTCGTATTCCCCGTTCTGGCAAAGAACCTCTCGAAATTCAAGGCGACAAGAGTGGTGCTGTAGTGGGCATCATCTCCTTCCTTAAGGCCCAGAAGTGTTTGCGAAAGGGCCACACAGCTATCTTGGCACTTATTACTGACACATCAATGAGAGAGAAGAGAATAGAGGATATTCCAGTAGTACGCGACTTTCCTCAAGTGTTTCCTGAAGATTTACCTGGGCTACCGCCTCATCGCCAGGTCGAATTTCAGATCGAGCTAGCTCCTGGAGCAACACCCATAGCTCGAGCACCTTATCGCTTAGCTCCAACCGAATTAGAAGAACTGTCCAAGCAATTGCAAGAACTCTTGAATAAGGGTTTCATTCGTCCTAGCTCTTCGCCCTTGGGAGCTCCAGTTCTGTTTGTGAAGAAGAAAGACAGTACCTTCAGGATGTGCATTGACTACCGTGATCTTAACAAGGTGACCATAAAGAATCGTTATCCTCTCCCGCACATTGATGACTTATTCGACCAGCTGCAAGGGTCGAGCTACTACTCCAATATTGATCTGAGATCGGGTTACCATCAACTGAGAGTCCGGGACGAGGACGTCTCCAAAACAGCATTCAGAACTTGCTACGGCCACTAGGAGTTTCTGGTCTTGCCATTCGAGTTAACAAACGCACCGGCAGTCTTCATGGATCTTATGAACAGAGTGTGCAAGCCTTACTTGGATAAGTTCGTGATTGTATTCATCGACGACATTTTGATCTACTCCAAGAGTCAGGAGGAACACGAGCAGCATTTACGACTCATTTTGGAACTCCTTCGAGCAGAACAGCTGTACGCCAAGTTTTCAAAATGCGACTTCTGGCTTCCTGAAGTCCACTTTCTAGGCCACGTGGTAAACAAGGATGGGATTCATGTTGATCCATCTAAGGTAGACTCGATTAAGAACTGGCCTGCACCTCGCACACCAATGGAAATCCGCCAATTCTTGGGTTTGGCGGGCTACTACCGAAGGTTCATCAAAGACTTCTCCAAGATTGCACAACCCCTTACCTCACTAACTCAGAAAGGCGTTATTTATCGTTGGGGAAATGCACAGGAATCAGCATTTCAGCACTTAAAGGATAGACTTTGTAGCGCGCCTATTCTCTCATTGCCGGAGGGCACAAACGACTTCCTGGTTTATTGTGACTAGTCAATCCAGGGTCTTGGCTGTGTATTGATGCAACGGGATAAAGTCATTGCTTACGCCTCGCGCCAACTTAAAGTTCACGAAAGGAACTACACTACACACGATCTGGAGCTGGGAGCTGTTATTTTCGCACTTAAGATATGGAGACATTACCTGTACGGTACCAAGTGCACCATCTACACCGATCACAGGAGTCTCGAGCATATCTTCAAGCAAAAGGAGTTGAACATGCGACAACGTCGATGGGTCGAGCTACTGAATGATTACAAATGTGCCATCAAGTACCACCCGGGCAAGGCAAATGTTGTGGCTGACGCCCTCAGTCGTAAGGATACTACACCTAGGCGTGTGCGTGCTTTACAACTCACTATCCAATCCAGTCTTCCTTCACAGATACGAGATGCTTAGGTAGAAGCATTGAAACCAGAAAACGTCAAGGCTGAAGCCCTACGCGGCTCAAGGCAACGGTTAGAACAAAAGGCAGACGGCGCCTACTATGTAACATGACGCATCTGGGTCCCACTCTATGGCAATTTACGAGAACTTGTAATGGATGAAGCACATAAGTCTCGCTACTCAGTACATCCTGGTTCGGATAAGATGTACCACGATCTCAGAGCTACGTATTGGTGGCCTAGCATGAAAGCTCACATAGCAACTTACGTTAGCAAATGTTTGACTTGTGCGAGAGTCAAGACCGAATATCAGAAACCATCGGGCCTACTCCAACAACCAGAAATACCACAATGGAAATGGGAGCAAATTTCCATGGATTTCGTTACTGGCCTGCCTAGATCTCAACGTGGAAATGATACTATTTGGGTGATCGTGGATCGACTCACAAAGTCTGCACACTTCTTGGCTATCAAGGAAACGGATAAGTTCTCCACTTTAGCAGACGTTTATTTAAAGGGAGTGGTTTCGAGGCACGGGGTGCCAACCTATATTATTTCCGATCGTGATGCACGTTTTACTTCTGAACTGTGGCAAGCAATGCACAAGTCCTTTGGCTCATGATTAGACATGAGCACAGTTTACCACCCGCAAACGGATGGGCAGTCTGAACGCACCATCCAAACCCTAGAAGACATGCTGCGGGCATGTGTAATCGATTTCGGCAACGGCTGGGAAAAACACCTCCCGTTAGTGGAGTTTTCGTATAACAACAGTTACCACACCAGCATTCAAGCCGCTCCATTTGAGGCATTATACGGGCGTAAATGCCGATCACCTCTTTGTTGGGCAGAGGTGGGTGACAGTCAGATCACGGGTCCAGAACTGGTGGTAGACGCAACGGAAAGGATTGCTCAAATACGACAACGAATGGCGGCAACTCGTGACCGTCAGAAAAGCTACGCTGATAAGCGCAGGAAACCACTAGAATTCCAGGTTGGGGATCGAGTGCTACTCAAAGTCTCACCTTGGAAAGGTGTAGTTCGTTTTGGCAAACGAGGCAAGCTCAATCCGCGATATGTCGGACTGTTCGAAATCATAGAGAAAATAGGCAAGGTGGCCTACAAACTAAACCTACCAGCAGAACTCGGTGGAGTTCACAATGTATTTCACGTGTCAAATCTGAAGAAATGTCTGTCAGATGAGACCCTCATAGTTCCTTTGAAGGAGCTCACTATCGACGATCAGTTGCGATTCGTCGAGGAACCAGTTGAAATCACAGACCGAGACGTTAAGGTCCTCAAGCACACCAGAATACCTCTTGTTCGAGTTCGTTGGAACTCCCGTCGTGGCCCAGAGTTTACCTGGGAACGAGAAGATCAAATGAAACTCAAGTATCCCCAATTATTCAGAAACAGTGCAACCACTACTGAGGCTGAAGCTACTACAGAATTTCGGGACGAAATTCCAAATCAACGGGGGGATGATGTGACACCCCAGGAAAACCAGTAAACTACACAACACAACTAGCTTCCTCAGTAACCACGTGCTAAATTTCGGGAAGGAATTTCTTTCAAGTTGGGGATAATGTGACAACTCGAGTTTCCAAGATTCCATCTTCGCATTAATTGCACGTTAATTGTTTAAGTTATTTGTTTACACGACTTGTTTGTTTCACAACTGTACACGTTTGTAATATGTTAAATTGTATTGTGATATATGTTTTGTGTTATTAAATAAAGTTGGTGAATTATTTATTTTGGATGAGGCTTATTTGATTACACTTCCTGTGCGACGAAAACCCCCACCCGAAAACACCCCATGTCCGAAAACACCCCATGTGTTTTCGTCCACCATGAGGCCAACGAAAACAAGAATGGGCCTGGCCCAGTAGCGATAAAATATAGTTTTGGGTTTATAATCTTTGTGCGAAAATAGTATTCTACCAAACCCTAACCACCTCTCACATTCTCTCTCGTTTCCTTTGAACCCGACGGCTGCCTTCACCTTGTTCGAAATCAGATCCCCTTCGTGCGATCATTCCGTGTTCGGTTAGTGATTTATTTACTTAAGTCTGATTGCATTTCTGAATGTATGCTTATACTGTAAACGTGTCCTTGACTGAGATACATCTGAGAAGTGATTTTGTGACTCTATGCAAATCGTGATGTTGATTTAGGGTGTCATTGTTACGAAGGTTATAACGAGTAATCTTGTTTCTATTTGAACTGAATGGATGATATATTGCAACATGATGTAGTTTATTGTATGTGATGAATCGATATTACTGCATGTTGGACATGATGATCATAACAAACATTACTCAGGTTGAATGATATTCGAATTGTAAGTATGATTGTATTGTGTTTTGGTAAAGTGTGCATTGTATTAAGTGTTCTGGTTGATCGACTATACATCGAAGCCGTCGAAACTGTTAGTGTTGACTAGGGTTGCGGATGTATGAAACTGTTGGTGATGATTATTGTTTTTGTCTGACGAAAACCCACTGTTCAATGAAATCCCCAAGTGATTTCGTCATACTTGAACTCGACGAAAACCCTTGGGATTTCGTCACCTAGGGGTTTTCGCCGATAAGGTGTTTACATCAAAAGTGGTTTAGCCAAATAGTGATTTCGTCGAGTGTTCTGGCACAGTAATTCTGTTAAGTTTATTAACGCTGTTAAACATGCCCATTATATCAAGTATGTTAACTGGGTTAAGCTAATTATGTCATGGATGTTAAGTTCATTATGTATGATAACTCTGCTGATTCTGATTAACTCTGTCATGTATGCAAACTACGCTAAGTGTGTGATAACCTCGTTAAACCCGTTAACTCTATTAAGTATGTTATTGGATTATGTTAGTATAAACTGCAAAAGACATTGATGTGAAACATGGATTGTATGAACGTGATTAACTGTTGTATGATGCATGATGTCAACTGCCAAACATACCATGTGGTATTGATTGCATGTGAAACTTTACGAACTTGAAGTGACTGAGTATACGTGCATACTATAGGACTTGATTGATTACCTGTGAGCACATAGTTTAGCATACCGAGAAAACCAAGGTGAGTTCACACTCTTTCCAAGGCATGGGATTCCCAAGGGTTGGGAATGGGTTAATGATTTAAACGGTAACTACAACCATCCTCCGTGGGTAGGATGCCAAGATTACACATTGGACCAAACCTCTATCATGAAGTCCCTCTTTTATATCGACTTAATCGCCGAGGCCTATGGCGAGCAGGTCATTAGTTAATAGCGCTATTAGGTTTAACAAACCTCACACCGTGTCATTCGAACGGGCGTGTACTAATGGACTATGGGCAAAGGGTCAATGCTGATAGACATTGACTTAGGGCACCACTTACATTTTCGTAGTAGTCGATACGCACGGTCTAGTAACACATGGGAATCCCCCACTAAACTTCGCAAACATGTCTGGGAGACCGCGATACGAATTAATACGATACATGGTTTACAAAACGAGAATATGATTTACGAAACGAATGCTATAACTAAACAACCAACTGTGAACTCGCTCAACTTGTTGTTGACTCGTTGTTACATGCCTTGTAGGTCGTTAGGTACTCATGGAGCTTGCACAGGGAGGAACGGTCGTTGTGGTACATGGCAGTGTGTGCCATGCTAAAAACATTACTTTATTTCGTACTTAATAATTACATTGGGTTTTACAATTATGCTTCCGCTAAACACTTAACTACGTTTTTGATTTGAAACACCTTTCATATTGTGTGGTTGAATTTTACTTATTACTTGTTATGTTTAATATGATTGGTGGCTTGATCCTGGTCATGTCACGCCTCCAAGCGGTGATACTCCGCGTGTGGATTTTGGGGGTGTGACAGCTGCAGTAGAGCTCACCCAAAGATAAGTGTCCTTCCCAAATGTTTACTAGAGTCAATCACGCACATGCTCGCAACATGTCTTCGTGTGTCAGGATGGTTCGTTACTCTGTCCGGTTGTCCTACAGTGATAAGTAATGCTCATGTCTAGACGTGAGCCAAGGGTGTTGTGTATTGCCGGTCATAAATCAGGTATAACTCAAAATTAAAGGTAACAGGAGCTGGCACCTCGTGCCTAAAGGCCGCCTCTCTCAGAGGAACATCCATAAACTGTGAAGACTCGGCAGTTTTCTTGATTGCAAGAAAGTGTACTGGTAACGTGAGTCCATCAGCGATCACCCAGGTGGTAATGTTTCCGTTTCGAGTTGTAAGTAGACCAGTGACAAAATCCATGGCAGTCTGTTCTCATTTCCATATATGTATTTCTGGTTGCAAATATCCCACCTTGACTTCCCCACAAGTCAACATCGTTCCCATGCGTTGCTATGTGGTCCTTCAGGCCCATTCACCTGTACATGGTCTTCAGGTTATAATACATCCTATCAAAACTCAGATGAATAGGATACCGAGGCCCATGTTCTTTGCCTGCACCAGTTTCCCTAAGGTTGCTGCATAGCGAAGTCCATATTCGTTCCATGAAGTAGCAATTATCGTCCGACCTGCCAAAGATTGCTTCCCCATGCCCCGCATGGGTCAATATTGAGAACTCTCTTTCTTCAGTTCTTCAATTGAACAAGGCGAGTCTGATCAGGTATGCTAAAGTCGATAGCGAGTTGCAAAGCTCGTACACGTCCAGGTTTCACGGTCGTATTCATTCAAAAGTTCCATCCAGCGTTGCCATCGCATTTTTAGCTCTCTTGAAACAAGGGTACACGGGAGGCCCTTGTGATCGGTCTAAGTGGTGCATTCGGTACCGTCCAAGTAATGCCTCCAATTTAAATCCAAAGACTACGGCTCCCACCGCAGTTCGTGACTCGTGCAGTTCTTCCTGTAAGTCCACCACGTTGGCCATCTCCTTCTCATGTTGCATCGATGTGTAACTGGGACTCTGATTCGAACCATCATGGTACACCGCCAAATCATCGGTACCCTTCGATAGAAGTAATGCTCGGTGTGTTGCAGGGTTGGGTTTCAAAAGCTGAAAAGACGTTCCCCTGTTTTATTTCCCATGAATTCACAGCTCCCTGCTGTGCTAAGGAAGTTGAAGTTGCGCAATCTTCGAAAATCCCATGATGAATCTGCGATAGTATCCAGCGAAACCAAGAAATCGCTGCATCCCTGAAGGAATCCTTGGTGTCGATCAGTTTCTAGCGAAATGGATCCTAGCAAGATCCACGTGTATTCCGACTTCGTTGGTTACGTGGTCAAATGCATCTCTCGAATCTAGATGTTACACTAAACAAGACTTCGCACTTAATGGCTCCTCCCTCAGGAGCCCTAAAATAAGATACATATGTCGTCTATGATGTTCCTTTCTCCTGGAAATGATTCAACACGTTGTCAATAAGCGTAGTCTATTCATGTGATCCATGCAGCTGCCGGTGTGATGATTAGCCCAGAGGTTTTGGAATACAACGTCGCAATGGCCACCCTGCGTCTGATATGCCGTTGTAGGAACATTCTCCCCTCTGGACTCCCATCTGATGATAGTTCATTCATTAGTTATTCCTCGAATGGAAACTTGACCCTCGCACTGGTAGACAGGTTGCTAATACATGATCGAGGCAAACTGTTCTTAACTGTCTCCTTGTTAAGTTCTGGATAATCAGTACACATACGAAAAGGCTTATCTTCACGAATATAACTAGGGCTCCCCAAAGTGAAAAGCTAGGTCCGACAAACTCCTGTCCAGTATTTCCTGTAGTTGATTAAACAATTCTTGCAACCCTCCTGTGCAAAATGGTACAATGTACGAGTATTCAGAGTTGCCTCTATCGTGAGATCAACTGAGATTCCGACTAACAGTTGTGCAAGTAAACCTGAAAGTTCCTCGTGTAGCACACCGAGAGGAGTCACGAACAATTGGTGGATCCCTGATCCTATTTTCCTTAGCTTGATAATCAGAAGCGGTTGCTAACATAGCGGGGTAATCCCTCGGTAGGCACTTCTGGGCTTTCATTGCAGAATTGATGCTAACCTTTACACAACTCTGGTACTTTGGAACAGATGACGATTCTCCACTAGGGAGAGGGGTACGCAAAGCTTTCTTCTCGCAGGGTATATCTACGTGATGTATGGATAACCAATCCATACCAACTACTGCATCAAATTATCGAGGATAACAGAAAGAAGGTTGACGTCGAACCCTTGTCCCACAAGGTCGAGTTTACATCCTAACGAACATATGAGGTTTCATTTGACTTGCCATCAGTTGCCGCCACCACATGTTCGGTTTCAAGAAGCATTAGGGTTGACCAAAACAGGGCTACTTATAGAAGTTACCATGCTGCTATTATGCCTGGCGTCACCTATGCCAATCCTAAATGCCCTTCCATAAGCATCATTTCCAGTGTTGTTGTTTTCGTTACGAGAATTCCTAGTACCGTCTTTGATCCATTGGATGTTGGCACTTTGACTTAACACAGTCAATCCTTGTCGAGGTCAACTTCGTTTCCATACTGTAAGCTATGATTACGAGTTCCTTGATGTTGCCGTGACCGTTGCCTCTACTGTCGTTGCTTAAAACGGGGCCCTACGATCTTTCAACAACAGGGCCCATCTTGTCCTGTTCCGTGCCACGTACTAAGACGCTACTCATTGTGCTGGCAGTTACGCGTTCCACACCGCAGTCGATTGTCACTGCTTATGTCCCGATTGGTTCGTAAGAGTTGACTCCCATGAGTCGCTGGCTGTGGTTAAGGATTCGATTGAAGTCAATTCGCTGGTGTTCATTGCCGGTAATCAGGGTCATCCAATTACTGAGGTCGGTAAGATACCACGATTATCCTCTTGCCCCTCAATCTTGTAAGTTGGTCGAGTAATACACAGTACGTTGCTAGGGTGTTGCAGAAATGATCGAACTTACGGAATCTAAGGCGTCAATACACAGAGTTCCAACCAATGAAAAGAAGTGAAAAGGTATCGTCCAATCATTCGACGCTGCAACATCCAACTCAGGGATGTTCGTACCAGCACCTAACATTCTTCACAGTTCGCTAGGCGTTCGGATGGGTGTTCAGGTAATACTCGATAGCATCGAGATTCGTAAGGATTCAGAAAGGAGTGAAAAGTTCATGTTCGAGTAGGAGACAATCGCTGCTATGACTCCTATAGACTGTTGTGTTTCACATTGATCAAATAACGGAACAGAACCCCTTTTTCACTTGTCAAGCCTCACTGGGACTCACATGCACCCCACATTATTATTATTATGTGTGCACCCACAATAATATTGTGATTTGCATGCTCATCTCAGTTCCTCCTAACTCATGTCAAATGTCCTTCAAACTCAAATGTCAAATGGAGGTTGATGTGTGCAAAATGCAACATATAAATTACATCAATTGTGGCATAAAACTAACCCTTTTTTAGTACTAATGTTGGAAAAAGTGTGCTTTTGTCTTCCTTTTGTATTTAGGATTAAATGAGCTCAAATTAACAAAAGAAGCAAAAAGACAGCAAAATCTAACATAAATACAAGAAAAGGAACAAACGTGACATGCCCGACCCCACGACAGCATCTTCCCAAGCAAAACAAGAAGACAGAAGACTGAACACGCCCCGTGCTCAGCCAGCACGGGGGCGTGCCCAAGTGTCAGCAGAAAAGACAAAGTGGTAGAAGCTTCTATTGCCCACCACGGGGCTGTGCTCAGCGGACACGGGGCCGTGGTCAACTATAAGATTCGCACAATCCAGGCAAATCTTCATAGTACAAAGATTCTTCTGCACACGGGGTCGTGCTCAGCGGACACGGGGGCGTGGTCAACTAATAAGACAAGCTGCATTAAATGAAGAAAGAGAAGGATGTGGACACGGGGTCGTGCCCACTGGACACGGGGCCGTGCCCGAGCTTCTATTCAGCCTATAAATAGGAGTGCTTGGCTCAAGCTCAAACCATCCCTTGGCACACCACCTCTCTCACACTTCACCCACCACCCACCACCACCATAACACCATCATCCACCACCATCATCCATTGTCCATCATAGAGTGTGTGAGTCGTCTCGGGATCCAAGATTGATCGTAAGAGTTCTTGACAATCAAGGCCATGTTTGCCTAAGTCTCTTACATCACTTGGTGAAGACAAGTGTCTAGTGTAATACTTTTTATTTTTAATCTTTTCGCACTTTTTACTTGGTTTTGTATTAATGACTTTAATAACTAGTTTCTTATGTTGAAGGTGATTCTTCCTTATCGTTTGTCCGTGGTGTCTTGACATTATTTTACTGTCTATATAAAATAAAAGATTTTCACCATTCATATCTCCACGGTCTATATGGAGGTATGTTGGCTACCTGGTCGGGGGTTAAGGGAACGGTTTGGTAAGAGTCTTGCCATTGTTCAGCGTTTAGAGGTGCTGCAATGGACCTGGGTCAAATTTAGTAGGACCTCCTTCAATACTTAACGGTATTGGATGGCGGGGGTCCAAACTCTTTGATCCCCTCATAAGTTAAACTACTATTAATACTATAACCCGGCTATTTAGGACTGTATCCCTGCTGACTCAGACCACTTAGTCGAGGGTAACGTCACCTCCAAAAGAGGGGCCTACCATAAATTGCATTAATAACTTAATTAATTATCTTTCAATAATCCGACCCTTTAGGATTGTATCCTTGCCGACTCAAACTACTGGGTTGAGGGTAACGTCACCTTCAAAAGAGGGGCCTACTACAATAACTAAGATAATCTCTTAAACAAGTGCAAAAGTGCGGAAATAATCAAAGGTTACACTATACACGAGTCGGAACCAAGTGATTCATCTTGTCTATCTGTCTTTTATTTTTATTTTTCAGCATTTTAGTTAGTTTTTATTTTTCTTAGCTTAAAACATTTTTCTAAACTTTTGATTTGATTAGACGTTGAGGATAAACCGGTACTAAAAGCTCTTGTGTCCTTGGACGACCTCGGTATCTTAGCAACGCTATAGTACGCTCAGGATGGGTGCACTTGCCCATATGTGTGTTTAGTGTTAGTAAATATCGTGTTTTATAAATTTAAAACTTGGCTAAAAAAGTGTTAAAGGGCTTAAAATATACTCCTAATATATATAACACTTCACACGCATCAAGTTTTTGGCGCCGTTGCCGGGGACACAAGGATTTTAAGAAAGTTAGGAATCAACGGCCTAATCGTTTTTTCTTATTTTTCATTTTTTTAGGATTTTTCTTAATTTTTCAGCTTCTGCAGAACTCAGCACGAGCCGTGCCAGCTGAACACGCCCCGTGCCCAATCATTGGAACTGGCAATCCTGTTTTAAGTCAGACAGTAGCAGAACACGGGGCCGTGCCCACTCAACACGCCCCCTTGCCCAAGTTTCAGTTACTGAAAACAGAACCGTAAGATCCCGACGGTTGGTAATTTCTGACACAAACATGAGTGATACTGATACTCTTTACTTTCGGCACTCTTATGGTACTACGTGGTGTCAATTATGTGGTGGTAACCATAAAGAATTAGAATGTTATTTTCTAAATTATAAGCCCCACTATATAGACCCATCGTTTCCTAGTATCCTTAAGAGGGGCGAAAGTAAAAATAATCCTTATCTCTCCCTTGAATGCTCCCAACCAGATTTTCTAGGAGAAATGCTTCTCGATGAATTATTTCAATTAGAAGATCTAATTCTTAATTGGTTAAAAGAACTTAGGAAAGATTTCAATGATCTTTTCCAAGACAATAGCCAAGAATAAGTGTTGGAACCGCATTAAAACAACTTCATTGTTCCCGACGATACTTCTAACTCTAGTGAGGACTTGAGCGATAGTCGTCCCTATGTCGATTGTGCCGTGAAGGACTCCCCATCGACTTCGTTCGATGCATACATAGACCTGAGCGATTTGGCATACACCTTCTTTAACGAGAGCCTGGGAAAGGGTTGGACTTGTCCACCTACATATAGCATAGGAATCACCCTCACCGACAACCTCTTGCGTTCTCGTCTTAATCTAGAACAATTAAGGTATCTTAGGCACTTTGGGGTTGTTCCATCCAGTAAGGAACCACCCGATCCGGAAACGTTCCTTGAAAAATAGACAAACTTCATAAACAGCCCTCCGACACGGGGCCGTGCCCAGGTCAACACGCCCCCGTGTCCACCAAAAGATTCCCTTCTGACTTTTGTCAGAATACGGACAAAACGTGTCAGGATCTCGCCTGCACACGGGGCCGTGTCCAGCCGACACGGGGCCGCGTCCAGCATGCTGTCGTTTTCTATAAATGCAACCAAGAATCCTGCACATTTGGACCATCCAGGGACAGAGATTTGAAAGGATTTTCTAACTTACCATCCTAGGTATGTTCTAAAAGAAGGTTCTAACAAACATCTTGTCCTTTCCTCTTTTATCCATTACCTTCTTCTTCATCTTTCTTGCAATAACAACTCCATTAAAGCTTGATTTCAAGCTTTATTGTGATGTTTGTTGAATTTTTGTTCAAGGAATCTTGTTAAAAATAAGTTACACAACATTGTTTTAAGTTATTTCTGCTAAAAAAAAAAGCTTCATAAGTTAAGAAAATAATTTGAAACTCCAAGATTCCTTGTTCTAAAACTCTGCAGAAAGTTGAACACGGGGCCGTGCTCATTGAGCACGGGGCCGTGTCCGTGGTACTGTTTCATTAAAACGAACTATTTTTGGTTTGTTTTCGTAGAATGTCTAGCCAAAACAGTGGAACCTCTTCTGCACACTCCAGAAACAGTCGAAGGGAAAGGAGGCCATCGATTGAAGCAACTCTCGTAAGATACGTGAAGCCCTTGACGGGATGACTTCGGTAGAGGAGGTCCTCATTGACCGTATAAATTATCTCTCGGTGGGGTTGGAAAACAGTTTTCAAGAAATAAACCTCTTGCACCAGAGGTTAAACATTCTTGTAACACCTCCTATGGAACCGATCCTTCCTCAAGAGGATTGGAACCTAGCACTTGGAATCCACAATCCTACCGGTTGGGACGACATTCCGGCGGAACCTCCTCTTGAAGAACTCTAAGAGGTCCCGGTGGAAGTTGCACCTCCTCAAACCAATGCCAATGAGCCCGCTTTTCTTCTCCCAAGGGAAATAGAAGAATGGCTCGCCGACGTGTGAGGAACCCATGACCGGAGAAGGGAGTTTTTCAAGCCACATCTAACCGAAAGATTTATCTTTTCGGAAATTTTGCTAATAGAATAAGTAGTAGGCTAGAACTCCTTGGTTTAGATTTCTTGTGTTTCTTTGACCTAACTATCTAGTATTTTAATTTTTAGGACTATTATGTAATTCTCTCTATGACTTAATGAATGGTTGTTTTAGTTAATTTGGTGTTTGGATGGTGTTGAGAGGAATAAAACACACTTGAGATGGCAAAGGATACAAGGGAAAACTTGAACCAGCACCCCAAGCAGGAAAACAGGGCCGTCCGACAATTTTCTTCGTTTACAGTAAGTTCGGCACGGGCTGTGTCCGCCCAACACGGCCCCGTGCTGCACAGTCTGCAAAAATACCCAGTTCAGGTAAATTGGACACGGGCCGTGTTCACCCAACACGCCCCCGTGTCCAGGCTTCTGTTTCTCTTGAGTTAATTTTATTACTGGCACTTGAACACGGGGCCGTGCCCGGACAACACGGGGCCGTGTTCAGCGCCCAGTAACACAAAATTTTTGCTTTTTACACCTTTTTACACATTCAATCAACCTAAAAACTCATTTTTGGGACACATTGAGGACAATGTGTAATTTAAGTGTGGGGGGGATGCTAAAACCTTGAATCTTGCAAGTCCTAAATACAAGCCTTACACAAAACTCTATTGGAACCGCTAATCACCCCAAATTTTTTCAAAATTTTTTTTTTACTTGTCTAGGTTTAACTTGGGAATTTCAAGTTCTAAAAAGGTTATATTTTTACAAATTTACAACCGATATCGTCGTGATAAAAAGAACCAACCTAAGAAAATTATGAAAAGGCATGGCAAACTTAGTTAAAATTGGATTATATATACTTGATCACATAAAAACCCATTCCCACAAAAGTGAGTTTTGAGCCTTTATTGAGCATACAATTACATATCATTAAACTAAATGCTCATTTTTCGTTTCTTGTGTGAATAGCCGCTTGGTTCTTATGACTCTAGAACTTGCCACGACGATACATTCCCGGTCCTTACCAACTTAAACCCGAGTAAGTAAATGATGGAGGCATTAGGACTAACCCTTTTTATTTCTACACCATTATTTTTCTTTTTTTTTACCACCTACCCAAAATCCCCCTAGTTAGCCCCTTTGAGCCTAAACCTTTTCATTTCATAACCCAAACCAAACACCCTTTCACCCACCAAAACCTTTTTCATTTTTAACCCTTTGTTTTAGTAACTAGCTCGGTTTTTCGTATGAATTTTCAAAAAAAAAAATTGTGTTGATGATGAAGCAAAAACAAATAAACAAGCAAGTTCATCAAAAATAACTTTGTTTGGAATAATGGCTTCATCAAAAATAAAAAGTTGAAAAATAGAAAGTCTTACGAAAACCGATGCTTTTTACGCTTTTTCGCCCTTTTCTACTAACCACTAACCCAACCACCTACCTTTAACCCAAGCCTAACCCTTCACCCAAAAAGTCCTCTTGATATTTACAAAGGTATATAGTTAAAAAGGAGGAGGATTGATTGCTGGGCAAGCCTATGGTAGGAGTAAGTTCCATGCCGCTCTCGAGTGATTCACTAAAAACATCTTCGGCCGAGTGTTGAGTGATTCCCCGTGAGGTATGTGAACTTGTATATAAAGAAAATTTTAAAGAGGAATGTTATGCCCTAATAAGTAATTTGTCTTATGAAAAGTTTTAAATAAATCATGACGAATATGATTGTAAATAAATAAAAATAAAAACTTAATAAAGAATCTTGGAAATCCCGACACTCTATGACAAGCCCAAAAACGTTCTCTTCTACCCATTCCATTTGGGTGTGTAAAGCCACATTATAAAGAGTTTTGCTTGAGGACAAGCAAAGATTCAAGTGTGGGGGTATTTGATGTGTGCAAAATGCAACATATAAATTACATCAATTGTGGCATAAAACTAACCATTTTTTAGTACTAATGTTGGAAAAAGTGTGCTTTTGTCTTCCTTTTGTATTTTCAGGATTAAATGAGCTCAAATTAACAAAAGAAGCAAAAAGACAGCAAAATCTAACATAAATACAAGAAAAGGAACAAACGTGACATGCCCGCCCCCACGACAGCATCTTCCCAAGCAAAACAAGAAGACAAAAGACTGAACACGCCCCGTGCTCAGCCAGCACGGGGGCGTGCCCAAGTGTCAGCAGAAAAGACAAAGTGGTAGAAGCTTCTATTTCCCACCACGGGGCCGTGCTCAGCGAACACGGGGCCGTGGTCAACTATAAGATTCACACAATCCAGGAAAATCTTCATAGTACAAAGATTCTTCTGCACACGGGGTCGTGCTCAGCGGACACGGGGGCGTGGTCAACTAATAAGACAAGCTGCATTAAATGAAGAAAGAGAAGGATGTGGACACGGGGCCGTGCCCACTGGACACGGGGCCGTGCCTGAGCTTCTGTTCAGCCTATAAATAGGAGTGCTTGGCTCAAGCTCAAACCATCCCTTGGCACACCACCTCTCTCACACTTCACCCACCACCCACCACCACCATAACACCATCATCCATTGTCCATCATAGAGTGTGTGAGTCATCTCGGGATCCAAGATTGATCGTAAGAGTTCTTGACAATCAAGGCCATGTTTGCCTAAGTCTCTTACATCACTTGGTGAAGACAAGTGTCTAGTGTAATACTTTTTATTTTTAATCTTTTCGCACTTTTTACTTGGTTTTGTATTAATGACTTTACTAACTAGTTTCTTATGTTGAAGGTGATTCTTCCTTATCGTTTGTCCGTGGTGTCTTGACATTATTTTACTGTCTATATAAAATAAAAGATTTTCACCATTCATATCTCCACGGTCTATATGGAGGTATGTTGGCTACCTGGTCGGGGGTTAAGGGAATGGTTTGGTAAGAGTCTTGCCATTGTTCAGCGTTTAGAGGTCCTGCAATGGACCTGGGTCAAATTTAGTAGGACCTCCTTCAATACTTAACGGTATTGGATGGCGGGGGTCCAAACTCTTTGATCCCCTCATAAGTTAAACTACTATTAATACTATAACCCGGCTATTTAGGACTGTATCCCTGCTGACTCAGACCACTTAGTCGAGGGTAACGTCACCTCCAAAAGAGGGGCCTACCATAAATTGCATTAATAACTTAATTAATTATCTTTCAATAATCCGACCCTTTAGGATTGTATCCTTGCCGACTCAAACTACTGGGTTGAGGGTAACGTCACCTTCAAAAGAGGGGCCTACTACAATAACTAAGATAATCTCTTAAACAAGTGCAAAAGTGCGGAAATAATCAAAGGTTACACTATACATGAGTCGGAACCAAGTGATTCATCTTGTCTATCTGTCTTTTATTTTTATTTTTCAGCATTTTAGTTAGTTTTTATTTTTCTTAGCTTAAAACATTTTTCTAAACTTTTGATTTGATTAGACGTTGAGGATAAACCGGTACTAAAAGCTCTTGTGTCCTTGGACGACCTCGGTATCTTAGCAACGCTATAGTACGCTCAGGATGGGTGCACTTGCCCATATGTGTGTTTAGTGTTAGTAAATATCGTGTTTTATAAATTTAAAACTTGGCTAAAAAAGTGTTAAAGGGCTTAAAATATACACCTAATATATATAACACTTCACACGCATCAGAGGTTGTCAAGGTAATAAAATCACAGGAATCCAAAGACTATGGCATACTAGCAATGCACCATGATATTGTCCACTTTGGCAGCCAGCACGCTCCCAGCGTCTGCCCCTCATGGTTTTCAAAACGAGTCATAATATAAGCAAGTAATTCATGCAATCATGCTATAGTGACGAGTGTGTGTTCGTATGTTATGTCATAAGCAATTGTGTACTAACCATGTAATGTATGCAACAAGTGAGAAAAACGAACCTTGCAATCTGGAGCTGAGTGTCATGGTCGTATTCACGTATTCAGAACTGTTCGGTTATAGTCTGGTTTTACAAAAATGTTTTAAAACCAAGTTCACTATAACCAGTGGCTCTGATACCAAACTGTCAAACCCCCAAAATGCCACCCATGGAAAACCCTGCTAGGCGTGTGATAAACCAATAACGAGCCACTAATCATGTAGAACTCGTAACAAGTTTTAAAATGAAATTGCCAATTAGAAATGAATTGTATCAACAATGAGTTTAATGAAATCCAACAGGGTCAGCGGAAGCAATAAGTAATTAATAGTTTAACTGTTTCAAAGCAAATGTATATAAACAATAAACCCATCATGTGTATCAAATCAACACGACCCATGACCACTCCAGCTACTCCAGACAGCAAGTTCCAAATCCAAGTAATCTATCGACCTGCGAGCATGCAATAAGTGTATCAGACAACGCTAGTGAGTTCATAGTTTTACGAAAACGTTAGTTACCAAGTGTTTAGTTCAGTTCATTGATGATAATGTTGATAATACCCCGAATACAAGACGGCTTCTGATTTATTTTGCCCTTAACCCCAATGCTCCTATCAAAGCATTGGTCATGACTAGGTCATTAGTTCAACACCCGTCCTCCCAGGTACGGGGTGAGGTTGCCAAACTTAAGTAGCGCTACTAACTAATACCATGTTACCTCTCAGGTAACCAAACAACACAGAGGGACTTTAATGGTGATAGGATGAGTATATTATCCAACATTCCCGTTTTTACCCAAAAGACTTATCCCTCCCCGGGATACCCACTGACTGTCCCAACCACCGGGACGCATGCTCAAAAGAGATGAACTCACCTTGGTTTTGCTCGGTTAGACTGACTACGTGTTCAAGTTGCTCCAAACAATCCTAACATGGTTTATCAATAACAATCAGTCTCGCATTCGTATTGATTCACGTATTTAGTCACACGTATTGCTCAAGCAATAAACATCCTAACATATAACATCACGTATGTCATACAAGCATCCGGTAATAGTACATTTACGATACAAGTTCATGTATTAACACATCACCCGCCCGGTTAGTTTGTTACTTACATAAGAGTGTGCTCCATTTAAACATTAATCTAGCATTTAAGTTATAACCGGCCCATTTTTACTTCGGTCCAATCCATCAAGCCATTCTTTTAAGAGGGTGTTTCACTTATTAAAACATGCAACCTATTCCCTGTTCACCATACATTAATTATTCAAATCATGTTTTCCTAGAGATTGTAGCATTTACTCGAAATCAGTAACATTCCACAACAATTCAAAACAATTTACTACCCTAGTTTTCATGGACCCTATTTACCATTATTCTAGGTGAACACATGAGCCCATTGACCTGCATGTATGAACATAGTGCCCTACCATTAACATATTCATTAGCATATTATCACATAGCATCCAATAACATCCCATCACATCATTTAAGTCTCATAACATTAATAACAGATTCATTAATCTGACAACACACATGGCCGCCCATTTACTTGTTCAAGGTTATCCCCTTTGACTAATCAAACCATTACATACCATTCTATTGGACTGATAATGCTAGTGTCATCTAATTTAATTATGAATCACATATACAACACATAATATCATGCATCAATCTCATAATATATGTATCAAAGGAACTTCGAACCAAGCAAGAATAATAGCACACTAACCGAGAGCTTGACTGGATTAAGATGATACTTCGATGATGATGAGAGTCGCAATACCAGGGGGGGTTGGAGAGGTCTAGGGTTGCTATCATTAATCTAAAACAACGTAACAAATTTAAACACATGCGGCATGGGGGGTTGGGCTCGGAGAGTATTTTTGGGCCAGGAACATGTGCTACGCAGCCTAATGAGGTATCGGCCCAATTATCAACATAAGCTCTAATTATTATTTTACGAATCCTCATAAGCTCTAATTATTATTTTATGATCAGCCACATTATCAACATCACGTGCTTTCTTTTTGTTATTAATTCATATGTATAGATTGGGTTGATCACATAATATATTTCGAGAACCAAATTATTAGTTTATGCCATAATGATTTCCTTATCACAACCCATATAACCCTAAACTAACCTACATACTCCTGTCCCAATCAGATTACACCACGTATGTACATCATCACATAGTTTAGTTCATGTAATACCCGCATCTATTGCTAAACATTAGTTCCAAACATTCATATCAATACCATAGTTCGTTCATATCAAGCATGGAACACATGAAACAAGATTTGTGTTGTGGCCCAAGCATGTGTGCGGCCCAACACACTCGCGGCCCAACGCCAACATCAAACACATGTAGTAATAGTCCAACGACGCACACAACCGCACGTGATACATATATGTATAATAAGCTTAACACAGTCATGAATATGGACGAAGAATAATAAAGGTTAGTATTACGAAACTAACCTTGGAAGTTCGGGTTGTCACATGAATGCTTGTGTGATAGTTGTTGTTATACGTAAATTCCACTAAGAGTAGATGTCTCTCCCAACTATTGCCAAAGTCGATGACACATACCCTAAGCATGTCTTCGAGGGTCTGAATGGTACGCTCACTTTGGCCATCAGTCTGGGGATGGTAAGCGGTACTCATATCCAAGCGCGATCCTAGAGTTTTCTGCGCTGATTGCCATAGATGAGATGCAAAACGTGGATCACGATATGAGATTATTGACACGGGTACCACGTGCATGGAGACTATTTCCTTCATGTAGGCTACACCAAGTTTATAAAACTTATCCGTCTCCTTGATTGCTAAAAAGTGGGCTGATTTAGTTAGGCGGTCTATGTTCACCCAAATGGTATCATTCCCGCTAGGCGTCCTTGGCAAGTCCGTAATAAAATCCATAGCGATGTGTTCCCATTTCCACACTAGGATCTCTGCTTGTTGCAGTAACCCTGATGGTTTCTAATATTCGACTTTAACCTTAGAGCAAGTCTGACACTTGCTTACATAGGTGGCAATTTCAGCTTTCATGTTTGGCCACTAGTATGTTGTCTTGAGATCATGATACATCTTATCCGAACCTGGATGGATAAAGTATCTAGATTTGTGGGCTTCGTCCATTATGAGTTATCTCAGATTCCCGTAGAGAGGTACCCATACATGGTTCATGAAATACCGTGTGCCGTCTGTTTCACTTCCTAATCGCGTTCCATCTTGCGTAGGGATTCTGCTTTCAGATTCTCTTCTTTCACAACTTCAATCTGTGCATTTTGAATTTGCTCGGGTAACCAGGAATAAATTGTGAGTTGCAAAGCTCGAACTAGTCTAGGTTTTAGATGTTCCTTTCAGCTAAGGGTGTTGGCTACCACATTAGCTTTGCCCTGTGGTACTGAATTGCACATTCATAATCATTTAGAAGTTTGACCCAACGGAGTTAACGCATGTTCAACTCCTTCTGATAAAAATGTGTTGAAGGCTCTTATGATCCGTGTAAATAGTGCATTTCGTACCATATAAGTAGTGTCTCCAGATCTTCAGTGCGAAAACCACAGCTCCTAACTCCAAGTCGTAGGTTGTGTAATTTTTCTCGTGTACTTTTAACTATCGGGACGCATACGCGATGACCTTATGACGTTGCATGAGTACGCATCCGAGTCCCTCAATTGAGGCGTCACAGTACACAACGAAATCATTTGTCCCTTCTTGCAAGGATAGAATGGGTGCACTGCAGAACTTTTGCTTCAGCAACTGGAATGCTTCTCTTGTTTGTCACCCCAGATATACTTAGAGCTCTTCTGAGTTAAAGCTATGAGTGGTTGTGTGATATTCGAGAATTCTTCGATGAAGCGGCAGTAATAACCCGCCAAACCCAGAAATTGTCGAATTTTCGTTGGCGTCCTTGGTGCCTCACAATTTTTGATGGCCTCAATCTTAGCTGGATCAGCTTGGATACCCTTTTCGTTACTATATTCCCGAGGAATTGGACTTCGCAAATCCAGAAGTCACACTTAGAAAATTTGGCATACAGTTTCTCCTATTGGAGTAAATCTAGGACTAATCGTAAATGCTCCTCATGTTCTTCTTTGCTCTTGGAGTATACAAGTATGTCATCAATGAAAACGATAACAAACTTGTCAAGGTAAGGTTGACACATGCGGTTCATGAGGTCCATGAACACCGCGGGTGCGTTGGTTAGTCCGAATGGCATGAACAAAAACTCGTAGTGGCCATACCAGGTGCAGAATGTTGTCTTGGGGATGTCTTCTTCTCGTACACGTAGCTGGTGATATCTTGACCTTAAATCAATTTTGGAGTAGTAGCTTGATCCTTGAAGTTGGTCAAACAAGTCGTCGATTCGGGGTAAAGGGTATCGATTTTTTATTGTAACCTTGTTAAGCTCCCGATAATCAATGCACATGCGGAAGGTTCCACCCTTCTTCTTAACAAACAGGACTGGAGCTCCCCATGGCGATGAGCTGGGACGGATAAAACCCTTATCCGATAACTCCTGTAGATGAGTAGATAGTTCTTGTAGTTTTAAAGGTGCTAGGCGGTATGGAGCTCTAGCGATTGGAGCTGCATGATTTGCCAGTTGAATCTCGAATTCGATTTGCCTATGAGGTGGAAGACTAGGCAAGTCTTCAGGAAACACGTCTAGGAAGTTGCGTACGATTGGAAAGTCCTCGACTTTCTTCTTGTCCACTGACTGTTTGGTGATTGTTCGGTGACAAGAGCAAAAATCGCTACCGAATTCTTCTTGCACAGGTACTTCTGAGCTTGCATAAAGGAGATAATGTCCATGACGACACCACTCCTCTCACCCGGAATGGATAGAATTTCATCGCTGGAAAGAGGGATGCAAATAATCTTTTCGCGACAAACTATTTTGGCTCGGTTCTCAGACAACCAATCCATACCAACTACCACGTCGAAACTACCTAACGTAGTTAGCATAAGGTTGATGTCGAACGTGCGACCAGCGAGGGAGAGCTGACACCTGTTGAGAATGTGGGTTACATCAACTGGTTTACCATTAGCTAACTCTATGGTGTACTTGGTTTCTAGTGATACAGGGGTACCTATCAGCACCAGAATCAAATAATACATTTGCAAAATGATTGTTTATTGGAAACTTACCGGTCACAACATTGAAGTTGTTTCTTGCTTTGCCTTTTCCCAGAGTGAAGGCGCGTCCTTTAGCTCCACCACTTTTACCCCCGTTGTTGTTATTGTTGTTGTTCTGATTCCGGCGTCCACTGCTGCCATTTCCCTTGTTCAACTGAGGGTGTAACACCCTCACTATTATAAAAGGGTTTTAGTACTAATAACGACAATTAATTGTGTTCTTACGAATACACGTACATATAAAATACGGGTTTACTAAAAACTTTTACAGTTTAAAAGTTTGACAACATATTGTATATGAGTTCGTCGTTTAAAAGTTACGACGCAACGCAGTGCGGAAGCTTGTATCTTGGTCGTGTTCGGTTCTTCGTTGAGCTTGATCTTCATCCGGGAATCCTTGACATTCACCTATGACCAAAACCAACTTAAAAGTTAGCTTTGGTAGTTAAATAACAAGTTTAAACAAGTTATATGGGTCAAACAAACAAAAATTAAACAATTTTCGGAATCAGGAGGGGCTAGACGCTACACCTAGCCCCCTTTTTAACAGCAAGTTGCTTAATTGCTGCTGCAAAATTCCCAGCCAACCCAAGTTTCACGAAAACGGACATAACTCATTCGTTATTGATCCGTTTTACACGATTCTTTTTCCTACGTGATCGTAATTTGATTCTCCATCATATGGAGTTATAATCCGACATCCGGCTTAATAAATTTTGAGACTTTTATGCCTTCGGCTTATTACCTTTTTACAAAATTTTGACCCGTTTATGCATTTATCAAACAAACATATTTGTTTGATCATTATTTCACATGAACCTCTTCAATTCAATATTATCTATCATGTTAGGTTCTAATTGCGGGTTTCTTATATATTTTAACCCGTTTTCGCTCGTATGCTTATTTTGACCCGTTAAGGGTATTTAAGTACTTATAAAACACAATTTACTTTCAATCGCTTCTAGCATTATATTACCACGTTTTCTTATCAAATAGCCTTCCACCACAACTATATTTGTGGTGGATTTAGCGTGGTAATGTATAAATTCCGAGTTTTACCCCTCGGATAATTATTTTACGGCAAAGACTCCTATAGAATCAATCGACCCAAGATTTCATCTTTCTCTTCTTATAATTATTCTAAGTATTTGTTTAATCATAAAACTTGTTTCCAAACTACCTTTAAAGGTCGTTTGATTCAAATTAGCTTACGAGGGTGTTTTAGTCCATTTTAGCCTTTCATTTACGACGAAGGACTTTTAAAAGCATGTTTGACCCACAAAGCCCTCTTTTTAGCTATGTTTTTGTTTGAAAAGTCATTACGCTTTCCAAACACAATGTTCATTATTTGAAACATTCGGTTTACCTATTAAAGTAATCGAATGTCTATTTTAGACTTCATTTAACTCCCATTGAATCTTACATTCTAAATGGGTAGTTACCCTATCACTCATACCTGGCTCGGATCAATATATTGACCCGTTCTTAATACCTTGCTTTGATAATCGCTATTTGATAACGATGCATCTTATCCATTAACTAGTCACTCCTGTGAACATAGAACTCGACAATATTCATTAGTCGATATTATAAAAAGGGTGGTATCTTCACCTTTTGACCCGTTGGTCTAAGTGACCGATTATATTAGCGAGATGACATTTATTACCACCTCGTATATATGACTCGCTCCGGTTTACACCGTGAGGTCATTTTACTTATAAATTCATTTCTTAACACTTTTTGGCCTATTATGGCTTACGTCATAAGTGTCTTTCAAAACTAACGGTTATGGTCAACGTGTGACCAAATTACCATTTTACCCTTATTGGTTATTATGATTTACCTTATATGGTAACCATTAAAAGTACATGTTTCATTCGTCATAATATGATCGAATTACCAATTTAACTCATTTTTAGCCATCAATATGGTTTCTTATCATATTTGATTATCTTGTTCCGTACGACTACACGCCGGAACATCATATCTCAATTAGGTATTTGTCTTATTCGTAATTAATACGACAAAAGAATATTCTAAAATATAAGACTAGTGTAAGCTATACTTACCTTGCATCCGAATTATGCTTTTCCTTCATTCTTGATTCGTTTGACCCGCTTCCTTCCCCAAGCTTTCACCTAGCTTGCCAAGCGTCAAACTATCATTGTAATTGTAAGATGGTTAGGTTAGTCATAATCATTTACGACTATTCCATCCTACGCTTCTTATGTCGAATTTATCATTCGATCATATACTTGGTCGGTTTGACTTTTTAAAGTCAATCGACTTATCAACTTATTCAATGCACATTTGGTTTATTGAATTTCGCTTAGGCATTTCATCCGAACTCTTAACGAAATCAAATTTTACACACTAACTACTAGGTAACATGATTTCAAGCATCTATATCACGATCTTAACATCGATTCTTTTATATCATACAAAACCCATTTCGTGAGAAGTATAGTCTTGTACCCAAATTCGTGGTTTAATCAAACACCTTCTATTCGTTATCATGCATGTTGATTCTAAGCATAGTTATATCACCAATTTCATCATAACATTAAAACCCACTTATCTAAGTGTGTTAATTCATCAAATCCTTCAATTCATAGCATGTTATGTATGATTTTCACTTAGGGTTTTGTTCCTAAGCAAGTATACATCACTAATCTAGCCATAGCTTCTCTAATCCATGCCTAATTTGCGATTAGGATGATTATCAAATTTTTACAACCTCACCAAACAACAAGATTTTACATACCTTATGATCCCCTAGCTTGGGTGATCATTAATCCATGTTCGGTTGTGAATTTGTGCATCATTTGGACCTTCAATTTGATACATATATGTGGATTAGGGTTTTGGCTCCTTGGGAGCCCCCTGAGCTCGATCCAGAACACACACTTAAAGTGTGTGTTTTGTTTTGATTTTCTTTTATTAAATAACCTTGTTAAGTTATCCCATTTTAACCCCTCGTGTTTGGTTCGTTATTAAGTAGGCCACAACCTACTTATTTCTAACAATATTCCCATTTATTAACTAGGTTAAACATTCCTAGTTAAATTAGTGGGTTCGGGGAATCTATAACTCAGTTTATTTTAATTCCTGTTAACTCGGGCTTCTATAAACTTTATTTTCTCAAAAGCTTTCTTTTCCCTTTTTATAAAATATTAGGTTTAATTCTATAAATCCTAATATTTTCCGGGTTAATTTTACCACTAACGGTACTTTACCCGTCTTTTATTATTAACGTGGTTTGATTACCAAACCCGTTTTCGGGGTGTTACAGAGGGTAATCCCTCTTAAAATGAGCATCGCTACAACACTGGTAGCATGTTCTGGTAACTCCCAGTTGCTGCTGATTCTGGTTCTGCTTCGACTGAATTTCGCCTTGACAATCCTTAGCGGCGTCAGCCTCTTTGCCACACCTTTGAAAATGAGTACTAACGCATTGTCCATAGTGATGAAGGTTACACTTGTTGCATTTGGGTTTGTTGCATGAATAACCACTTCGATTCTGGGGGTTATTGTTGTTACTGGATGACTGATTGTTGTAGTTTCGGTTCCTGTTGTTTTTTTATCTCTTTTGGGCACCCTGTTGTGCCTGACCAGCAAATGTCTGTTTAGTAGAGTTATCTTCCCATTTTCTTTTGTTATCAGGGGCATTCGCAGACGCGCCCCTCTTGGGTAGTTTGCCTTGTTCTACGGATTTATCAGTTAACTTATGAGCAAGGCGAACCACTTGTTGAACCGTGACATGAGTGCTTGACATAACCAAACCCTGAATCTCACGGACCAATCCACGGATATACAACTCTATTTGCTTGTACACTGGCCGTGCCATGACAGGACATAGGGAAACTATATCGTAATGCTTAGAGGTGTATGCCTCCACCTCCGAACCCTACATCTTGAGGTTCCATAGCTCTTGCTCCAACTGTTTTATCCGATCCGTTGGACAATATTCTTCCCTGATAGCAGTCTTGAAGGCTTCCTATCCCATGGCGTTTGAATTCGCCAAACCCAACATTTGAACTTGTGAATTCCACCAAGTAAGGGCGGCGCCCTCCAGCGTAGATGCTGCAAACTTCACTTTATTCTCTGGCAGATAGTTGCACATGGCGAACACGGACTCCGACTTTTCCAACCAACGTATTAGCCCAATGGATCCCGTTTCTCCATTGAACATGCTTGGCTTTCCGTCCTTGAACATCTTGTAGGGGTTCAGGCCAATGCCTAAGAATATGACATTCAAAGTAAGCATGTGTTCGGTAATCTCCTAATAATGTGGTTGTGTTAGATTTCAAGCAAATCAATAAACATTACCTCCCTGGTTCTGATTATTGTTATTGTTTTGGTTATGGTTGGCTAACGCTGCGGTAACGTGATCCTGGATAAGTGCCACCAGTTCTGCATGAGTCATGTTAATGTTTCCCCTGCCACCACTCTGCCATTACGTCCAGCCATTATGTTTCTTAAAGAATACAAAAATGAGTATATGAGTTCATATATCACCATCATCATGTAAGTTTTAATAATATGTTAGCGCACATATATATTGACTTAACACATAAATCATTTAAATAGAAACATCAGATAAACCGGTGTTCAATCATATTTAAAGTTTGTGTTTTACGTGAGTTTGAGTTCCGAACTTCCTACTTGACGCGATTCGATGTTTTGTAGGTTTTATGAGGCTTAAAGAGCATTTGGGGAGCATTACGTAGCATCGAGGTGGAAGTGGAAACAATAGTAAACGCAAAATAAATAAAACATCGAGGTGGAAGTGGAAACAATCGTAAACTCCCTCTGCGTCGGCGATGTGGCTTGGTTCACGCGTTGGCACAAAACATGCGTAAACAGTGAATTAGGACGTCGATAACACTACCCCGCGTCGCCGACGGGCTTCCCCGCCGTCACCGATGCGGCCCCTAATGTCTATGTGCTGGAATTTTGTTATTTGCACCGTGTTTGACCGAAATTCGACGATAACAATAGGTAACGAACTTGTAAATTAGAAGTAAAAAAACAAGCTTAGATAAAATCTGTGGTCTAGAATCGTTCTCACAGATCTCAATTAATATGTGTTTTTTTTAAGAACACCACCCTATATATAGATACACTTTCTATAACAAGCATATCTTTTTTTAACATATAAATACATGACCAAAGAAATATACTTAACTATAAATAAAATTGTAGAATATTTTAATACTAATTAATAATTAAAAAAAAGAACATACGACACAAGTTTTAGAACTTTAAATATTTTATTACAAAGTATGTGACACAGGCATGTCTGGGGACATGGGGTGTCTTTGTCAGCAATTCTTCTGATTTTTGTTCGGTTTGCTTTCTTAGTCGAGTTGGATTCGTTTTGTCCTGAAAATAAAAAAATAAACTAAAAAAAGTCTATTTCAAGTATATTTCTAACAAAATTGTGACATCCCATACTTTCAGGTTAACGCCGTTAACCCTTTTCTGTTAATTACAATTTATAAACACACAAGTTACTAACACGCGAACAAACACACGAAGTTAATTTGATTAAGTTTGCAAAACAATGGACTTGTGTGTCATTATACAAAGTTATTTTGATAACTTTCTACCCAAGTTTTGGTTTAGAAAACACGGGGGACCATTTATGCATTTATTAAAGTTTAAAAAAAATATCAAACAAATCCCAACCCTAGGCCACCGCCACCCCCACATCGTACACCCCCTATCTCTCTACTCTCTCTCTGGACAATCCAAGAAAAAGCAAGGGAAAACTCATCTTTTTTTGGGTTTTTGATCTTCATCTCCATCGTTCTAGGTAAGGTTTCATGATGATCTAGTAACTTGTCGTATGTTATGTTATGATCATGTACACGAATTCACCTAAATGAGCATTTAAATGTTAATGTGATGCATGCTATGTGTTAGATACATGTAGGGTTACGTGTCTTGCATGAACGCACACTAACAAACCTAATGGCAACCATAATAGGAAGTGGTTGATCAAATCAGCTCGAAATTCATTTAAGTCATACCGAGTAAATCAAAGGCGAGTTCACGTCCCCTACTCTTTAGACGTTTTAAAATACATGGGGAGAAAACATGTATTACATTACTGCAAGGAAATGTCACGTTACGGGAACGTAATGTTTAACGTTATGGTAATATAACATCTTAGTCGATTTTTGTTATATCGTTATGGTCACAAAGTAGCATTTTATCACATGAAGTCCTCACAAACCTCGGACCATTAGTATTAGGTGGATAGCGGGGGAATTTTGAGTAGTACTACTGGGCCCGACAAGCCCCACTCGAGCTAGTCGCGCTAGCTAGACCGGTAATGGTCAACGGATGTAGAATTGGCCTAACTTATCGCCATGGTCAGTGATAGACCTGGAAAACAGAGGCAACAACAGTCAGCTTCGGTTTCGAACTCTTTCGTGACGTAACATAGGTTAGCTACCTACAAATATAGCAAGTAACTGCTAAGCACTACAACTTAGTGTTTAGGTTTGAAACAGTGGAAACTTTTGGCAACCAACTTACTTTATAGTTATAAACTAAAACCTGTGAAATCCCTCGTCATAATTGTTGACACTTGTTCTTACATGTTTTTCTCAGGTCGCTAAGGTACACATGGCTTAGGTGCACATCATGGAAAAAACATTTTTCTTTACGATTGCATCATGCATTTATACTATTGGTTTAGGAATTTTATCAGATGAAGTCCTCACAAACCTCAGACTGTTAGTATTAGGTGGATAGCGAGAGAATTTTGAGTAGTACACAAGCCCCACTCGAGCTAGTCGCGCTAGCTAGACCGATAATGTTCAACGTGTGTAGAATTGGCCTAACTTATCGCCATGGTCAGTGATAGACCTGGCAAACAAAGGCAATAGCAATCAGCTTCGGTTTCGAACTCTTTTGTGACGTAACATAGGTTAGCTACCTACAAATATAAAAAGTAACTGCTAAACACTACAACTTACTGTTTGGGTTTGAAACAGTGGAAACTTTTGGCAACCAACTTACTTTATAATTATAAACTAAAACCTGTGAACTCCTTCATCATAATTATTGACACTTGTTCATACATGTTTTTCTCATGTCGCTAAGGTACACGTGGCTTAGGTGCACATCTGTCACACCCCGATATTTCCACGTATTACCGGTGGGCCCGGTGGGGAGTATCGTGATGTAGTTGATATCATCATAGTCAAATAATCACAGTTCAATGCACAGCGGAAGTCTAAAGTAAAAATATTACAAACCGAATCGAAAGTAACATAAAGTATTACACAACGGGTTGTAAAAAGATCCACAGGCAGATCTAAAGATAAAAAGAAATATTGCTCAATAGATTTAAGCATCAAAAGCTTGCAAGACTCTTTATTCGATACTAGGAGTAGCCAGCCCATTTCGCTTAGTACCTGCACTTAACCTTTTTGGAAAATACGTCAGTTTACACTGGTAAATACAATTAACCGACTCTTTTGAAAATATTTAAGAAAATTGGTTTAAATGCACAAGGCATAAATAATCTTTTATAACTTAGGACAATTATTTAAAAATAATCTTGTACACAGATTTATAAGTTTGTCGTCCATTCAGGACCCCGGTTAGAAGAGCCGGATTAGATTAATTGACACACCACAAGTATATGCCCACAAGAGAGTGAGATACCGTTTATACATACGCAACTGTCAGGTGTATGCCTACACCCCGTGCTTAAGCCGTGGCCATTTCTAATAAATGTGCCGAGGATATCCAGGACATGGTCATTAACCCCCCAAAGGCATTGCATCAAACAAAACAGATTAAAACGGGTTATGTAAATATATTAATCACAATCTGATTTAAATAACTACATATCCGACCAAGCGGTATTATTTTAATAACGTATCCCAAGCCCGTATAACGGAAAATAAGTTAAAAGTATTTACCTGAGCAAAAATATAATTTTTATCCCAGCCGTATAACAATCAGCAAGTGCAAATAGCTTTTACTGGACTCCTAAATCTGGAACGAAGGTTTTAATAACCTATCAGATTCCTAACAGGTCTTATTTATGCTATAACTTAGACCGGTTAGTTTTTAAAGAAAGGTATACGGTTCAAAACGCTAGATTAAGCGAAGACCGGATTAGAATGTGATTTAGACCCGACAAGTATGAAGACTTGTTTAATATGGGCAAACTAAACACATTCTGGATTTTGAAGTGAAAATGATAAGGTTTGACCCGTTTCGGTTAATTTATGCAAACTAGTTACATAAACCGTACCGAACGCGAAAAATGCATAACGGGTAACCAAATGAGTCATGAACAGGTTCCCTAAGTTAATATGCTTAAAATGTGTTATGATATCAGTAGGATACCTTCCATTATGCCCAAATCAAATTTAAAATCAATTTAAGCCCCGTAGGGGTATTTTGGTCATTTTAAAGATTATAAAAGATGTTAAACAGTAATCTGAGGTTCTGGTCTAAAATGATCAGTAAAAGTATTTATTTTAGTGAGTTATATCAGTAGGATATTGCATATATGTGAAATTTATCATTTATGTCCAAACTATGCACCGTAGGGGCATTTTGGTCATTTCACATAAGCTTTAAGGGTCAAATTTGGAAATCTGAGTTCAAAACTTTTCTTACTGTTTAAAGTATAAAAAGTGGTTCATAACATCAGTAGGTAACAAGCCTTAGGTGCCTAATATGGTTCTAAACCATACTATGCGCCTAAATCGCATAAAAGTCGGTATTTGACGATATTCGGGTTGATTAAAGAAATCTGAGATTTTGACCAGCCTTTACAGTTTAAAATAACTTATTTATTATAAAAAAATCAGTAGAAAAAGGTTTGATATGTAAAGGATGTGTAAAACTCATTTTATTAGCGAAAAGGACATTATCGTCAATTACCAAGCCTATGCAAGAACTCTATGTTATGATCAGTTTAAAATTAAATAAAAATTTCCAAAAATCCCTAAATATTATATTACATCAGTGGGTAAAAGGTTTGGTGTCAAAATTTAGGTTTAAATAGGATTTATGTCGAAAATGCCGTTTAATTAATAAAAACGCTTTCATTTACGATATTGTACATAACTCTCATTTTAGACCATGAACTGATGTCAAATTTTGAGGACATGTTTATAAATCAGTAATAAAGATTTTTGTCCTCTCACATTTTCAAAAATCTCGTTTTTATATAAAAAGGGCATAATGGTCAACATTTAAGCATTTAACGGAAACATGCAATGAATCAGATTTAATAGGAACCATATAGTATAATCTTAGAGGGTTATACTAACATGAAATATGGTCCTAAAGGAACCCTAAGGCATATCTAAACTAAGCTAAATCTGGTCAGAACTGAAAGTCAAAGCAAAAGTCTACTTTTGCGACTTTCGGTTGCGAACCGAGCCTAAACTTAGAATTGTCGGGTTGAACATGCCTAAACATGTTCTTATATTATTTACCAAGTTATTTTAGTGTTTAAACATGTTCCATAACTTCTACATTATCAGTTATGAATTTATTTGCAAAAATGGATTCTGTTGACTTTTTAATAACAAGTTTGACCCGACAATTGAAAAAAGTTAGAGTGATAATCAGTGGGTGCCCCTTTAAGGGTTTATTACCCACATAATTACCAACTCATAGCCACTTTCAATTCGAATAATGGCTGGACCATTAGTGATTAATCACTAAGTCAAAGCTTAATTACGATGGCTTTGACTTTTGGTCATTAAACTAATAAAACTTGAACTTAGGGGGCTAAGAATGCTTACAAGGGTACTTAGCACGAATATGGAACTTTAGAGAACTTCCTTGAGCTCCAGGAGGCTCCAAAGAGTGAGTTTTGAAACAAAATTTCAAGTGTGCAAATGACAAGTGAATGAACAAGGCCTTATATAGCAAAATGGAAGCTCCAAGATCTTTGCATGTGTCCCTATGATGATCCCAGATGTTACCAGGTGTCCCTATTGCATGAAAAACAATTGGCACAGTCCCTTGTATCGAATTCAGGCATCCAAAGGCGGTGGAACTGGCTGAACATGCAGCTGTCATTGTTTTCTGATACTGGCACTCTCACGCGGGCCGCGTAAGACTCAGAAAGAGTCTACGCGGGCCGCGACACTCCCCTATGACCGGAAAACAACTTTCATTAATTGCAGTTTTGTCCCCTGGTCCATATTTAATTAAAATAACTTTTGTTTATTGCACTTTTGACCCCCAAAGTTAACTTTTAAGGGCCTTAGGTTATAAACTAACTCCGTTAAGCTCCCGGCTAGTTGTACGATCACCCGAAAAGTCTTGTTTTCTTCGAAACTCCACAAAATTAATATCCAATATTCTTGAGAGCAAAATATATAATTATTACAATGTTTTTTTTCGGTTCGTTAAAGGTCATTCGGAGGTAACTTTTAACATGTGACACTTTTAACCCCTATGCTTCATAAAGTTTTGAATTTAAGCGCAAACGGCTTTCAATGTCCGAAAATTTTATTTATCAAAGAATACGAACATCCTATGTGGTCATTCAGAGGCATGAGTTTGGCATGATGACATGTTTGATCCTTTTACTTGCA
This sequence comes from Helianthus tuberosus, assembly GCA_030545235.1. NCBI lineage: Eukaryota > Viridiplantae > Streptophyta > Magnoliopsida > Asterales > Asteraceae > Helianthus > Helianthus tuberosus. Next base: position 168,999,538 of record CM060371.1, on the reverse strand, counting down.
TATTTACATTGTTTGACAACTTTAGTCCCTCAAGATCAATCCATTACACGTTTAAAGTCCATGACACGTGTCTTTATTATATTGGTCATGATTTTACGAGGTGTTACAACACCATGGACAAATTTTTTTTTTACGATTGCATCATGCATTTATACTATTGGTTTTAGCCGTTTTTATTGCGCTCACCTTACTTTACGTTTATTTATGCTTCCGCATTTCGTTAACTTATTTTGGTTGTTTGGTTTAAAATCTTATTTTCTCATATAAAGATCGTTCTATATGACTGGTGTCTTAGATCCTGGTTTGTCATACGCCTTGCAGTAAAACCCCACAGGTGGATTTTTGAGGGTGTGATAGATTGGTATCAGAGCCACTGGTTATAGAGAATTAGGTTTGCATTTAGACCTGGACTATAGCCACAAACACGACACCAGTATGAAACCAAAACTAACACAAACACTTAATGCTCACACATATCATGTTACTTTATTTCACGTGTATCTTTTAACGTTACATAACAGGCATGTCAACATAGAGTTCCTCTAAGGCTAGCGAGGAACAGGACGTTCCCGAATCCCCACCCCAACGCCCAATCTTGAAGGACAACTCAGAGCAGCAGGGAAAATGGGGATTGGAGCTGGTATCCCCAGCTGATTTAGGGTTACATTGTGGATGAAGAGGTCCCTCCCCTAACTTTAGCGGTTGACTCTGAGGGTCATCGTCCCATTATCGGTACCTCCACTTGATTTCCCGTTGGAGGAGGCATTCACTGGCTTTGTAGCAGCGACTGACGGTGAGTTCCGTCTAATGCGTGATACAACTAGTGCAATCACTGGACTGATTCAGCAAGTTACCGTACTGAGGCATGATATGCAACAAATGCATACAACCTTACAGTTAAAGACTACCAGAGAGAATACTTTAAGAGAAATAGTTAGAGTCATGTCTAAGCGAGTAGTGGAGCTTACTCAAAGATTGGAGACAGCGAAAACTAGAATCATTGACCTCGAGGCACTGAACGAACCCAAGGAAGAACTGGAGGAAGTGTCGGAGGAGGCCTCCGAGGAAGAAGACGTCGACATGGGCGACGGAGAAATCGACGATCAACTCATCTGTTTATTTTCGTTTACTACTATTTTAATTTCACGAATCATGGGATGTTACCACGAATTACGGATATTTTTTTGTTGGATTTTAGTATGGTTCTAGTACTTGTATGACTTAATTCTGGGTTTTAATTGAGTTGTTGATGACTGTCGTGAGTGTCATACAAAACCTAAATAACTATGTAGATAGCGTAAAAAGGATATCTAACCAGAGGAGTATGGTGGAAAGCATTGTTGATTAAGTAATGATAAACTAAATGCACAAATGTAAAATTGGTTGTTTGGTTGTTTGATTAAACTAAGAATTACTAAAACTAATTTGTAACAGTAGGAGAAAACAATGGTTCCTCCGGATTTTAGATTCAAAGTAAACTTCAAATATGTGTTCAGTTGCTACAATCACATAGACATGATTGCTTAATTTGATTAATTGGTTGTGATTATTCAAAGACTACTTACTTTGATTGCAAAACAATGAAAGGTTATCATATGAATGATCAATTGAAATTACCAACCCTAACCCATATCAAATATATCCCGATTACTAGAATTCTTGGGAATTTGTTGGTGCACTGAATGTCTGATGACTACGTCTTAGCTGAGTCTTAGGTTTTGAATAGGTTAGATTGGAGCTTGGATATGAAAAAGTGGATCTTAGAGTGTAATTCCGCTCCAAATGAGATTTATGTCATTAGGAGCGAAATCAGGGTTTCATGTTAACATGTGATTCCGCTCCAAACATAACCTAGTGATTCCGCTCGTAATAGTTAGTTGTTAATTCCGCTCGTAATGTATTGTGTGGTTTGGAGCGGAATCAGGCCGTCTATAAATAGGTTAGTGTTGAGTTCATTTGTAACATTTTGGAGCGGAAACAGGTCTTGGTGTAGGTGTCGAAATTCTGTCAAAATTCATTCAGAAACACTTGTAAAGATTGGAAATCAGTAATAGAAAGAAGTTAAAAGGATCCGAGCTGTTGTGACTTTGCATACTTTGATTCCGCCTCTGTATTCAAAGATGAACTGCCTTTTACTGACTATATAGGGTTGCACACGGTCCAACAAGTGGTATCAGAGCTCAGGACGAGGAGTTCATACCATAGCAGCTTGAATCTACTGGATTTTCTTATTTCTACTCACTTCTTCTCATATTTTTCTGAACTGAACTAGTTCCAACGGTTGGAATGGCCTGATTTTCGAGTATATTGTGTAAAACATAGTGTTAACAAACCCTAGAAAGAATCAGGTTAAAATTCGAAGTAAAAATGGTAAAAATAACCTAAAAACCTGATTCCGCTCGTAAAGTTCTTCGCTGATTTCGCCCTAAAAAGTTGATTTCGCTCAAAACATTTTTCTAATTTCGCTCGTAATCAGGTCAATTCAGATTCCGCTCATAATTTTGTTTGTGATTTCGCTCGAAATCAGATAAAGTCTGATTTCGCCTGAAAATTATCTTCTGATTTCGCTCGAAATCAGATTAATTCTGATTTCGCTCGAAAGTTATTCTGATTTCGCCTGAAAGTTTAAATCTGATTTCGCTCGAATCAGATTCTGATTGAACTTGTTTTTCTGATTTCACTCGAAATCAAAAAGTCTGTGATTTCACTCAAAAGCTGATTTCGCTCGAAATTAGCTGTTTGTCAAAACTTCGAAAATATTTCTAAGTGTTTGCTGATTTTTCAGATACGTACAAGATGGATGATTTCAAGCCGTTTTATGATGTCTTTGCGTTTGCTGGAGACGGTGGAAATGATACATCTTCTAGTAACACCAATGAGAACACGCCGAATCCAAAGAAAAAGTTATCGGATGCATTGGAGGTTGAAAGTGCTTTCGGAACCTATAACAAACCCCTGAAGTTGATGGCTATAGAAGAATACAGTCGATGGGCAAAGAAGTTTGAAGATTGGTTGATGGCCTTTGCTTTTCCTAGCTAGAAGAGTGTAAAAAATGGTTACAATAATGGAGGGAAAAGTGGCGAAACCTTAACAACAACTGAAGAATTAGAATCGTTTGTTGCTGAGCAAAAATGTATTGCGTTGCTGTTTCAGTCCGTCAGAGAAGATATAATATCATTGATTGAATACTCTAGTGCTACAGATCTCTGGAACAAATTGAAAAACAAATGTATAGGAAGCACATAAATTGTGAAAAACAAAAAGAAACTACTTAGAAAAGAGTTTGATTTGTTTGGGTGTTTAAAGAATGAATCAGTTTGTAAAATGATTGAGAGGTTTGGGCATCTGAAGCTGGAACTGGCGAGACATGAAATTTCTTATTCTCGAGAAGAGCTAGTCGACAAATTGTTTGACGCATTACCAGATGAGATGGATTGGCAATATTATGCGTTGATGCTAAAGAATACTATCAAGCCACCAGAAGCGTTGACAGTAGACTTGTTGATTGAGAGACTAGAAAGTCACGAGTTGGAGTTAAAGAAGACGCACAAAGTCAATCACTCATCATACCAGTAGAACTTGGATTTGTATTATCCAAAGAGCATGATGCCAAAGAACACATCTCCCAAGACTGCATTTTCTGCTGAGAATGTTTCCACAACGAGCAAAGAAAGTCAAAGCAGTGGATATCATAGTGGATATCACAGTGGGTCTTCATCAAATTCAAACCAGTCTGATGCAAAGAACTTATTTCAATGCAACATCGCTGTAGACTTAAAGAACGCTCAGAACTTCAGCGAGGAGTCTGCCAAACAACAGATGGTTTTTCTAGCATCGGTATTGGAATCGTATGAAAGTCTTGTAGCAGGGAAGATAGGCAACACCAACCTGACGAAAGAAGATTATGATCAGATAGATCTTGAGGAGATGGAACTAATCGATATAAGGTGGTGTATGGCCAGTGCAGTTCGTCGAGCACAGCGTTTCATGGAGATAACCGGGAGAAAGTCAATTGGTGGACCATCTACCAAGTTGGGCTTTGACAAGTCTAAGGTGACGTGCTTTAAGTGCAAACAGAAAGGTCACTTTAAGCGTGAATGCAGAAACGTGTATGCTGATGAATCTGAAAACTCGTTTAGAGAAGACTACTACAAGAAGGCGATTTATCATCAGAATAAATTAGAACCGCCAAGGATGAAGCAGCTTGAAGATAACAAAGAAAAATCTAGAGCTCCTGCGGTGATTCACGACGATGAAGGTTACGACTGGAGTGAGTTGTTACCTGAAGAGGATGCGGTTGGATATGCTTTCATGGCAAAAACTGAACCTATTCCTTGGAAAGATAACAGAACTGAAGAACAGAAGTATAATCACAGAAGGTTGTTAGCCACGAACAAATTGATCAGAATATCTGGTATTTTTTCTGAGGCAAAAAGAGCAAAGAGATGGGATCCAGATAGGGAGTGTTATCTTGATCCCTATGGAAACATTGCTGTTGATCATAACACTCTTGATGTGGAAACCATAATCCAAGAGTATAAAATTGAAGATGATTATTGGCAGAAGAAATGGTGGGGAAGTGGAGGAGATGAAGAGAAAGAGAAGAAGGAGAAAGAAGAGAAAGATAAGTCAAAGAAGATTGACACTGGGATCATTGACACGACACATGAGTTGAATGCTGAAAACATGGGAAAGATTGCTGACAAGGTGCTGGCAGCTAATACGCTAGAGGTAGATTCTAAATCCGTATCTGAGTCTAAAAGCCAAGTCAGTTCAAATGCGTCAACGACTGAGTCAGGTAAGAAGGTCAGTGGTGATGTTGACTGCAAAAATTGCATCAAAGAATGCAAGGTTTGTAGTACAAACACTTATCTCAAAGGTAAGAAGATTGAGGATCTGACTGCTAAAGTCAGAAGTGTTGAGGATCAAATCCTTGATCGTGACAAAATGGTGAAAGCTTCAACTGAACGATTAAAAGAATTAACTAACAAAATTGAAACTGATAAAATTGATCAAGAAAAGGTTAGGAAAGAAAATGAGAGGTTAGTTCTTGAAAATCGTCAGATCACTGGAAAATTTGAAAAGCTTAAAAGCACGGTTAAAGATAATGATGATAGAAATGGTAAAACATACAAAGAAAATTGCCAATTGCAATGTGTTTTGAGAATCAAAGAAGAATTAATCAACAAACAATTGGATGAGAATGAGCGTATCAATTTGAAATTGAACAGTTACAACTCTGCAAGCTTTGTTTTGCAACACATTATTCCCAAACCCATCGGGAAAGACAAAGCAGGCGAAGATGTATACTGTGATGGAACTGGGGTTGGGTTTCATCAAGTTCCACCACCAGTTCTAGACAATTATTCGAAAAAGCAATCTGGGTTGGTTAATCTTGAGGAAGAAAATGATGTGAAACTTCCTGATTCAATTGATGTTACATTTTCTTCATCATCATCTGATGATAGTGTTCAAACTGAGATTGTTAAAGGCATGGCTGAAAGTGTTTTGGATAGTGATTCAGCTGGAGATGATGAATGTTTCTTGAACAAATACATTCCGAAACAAAAGTCCAAAAACAACTTAGGTGATGAACTGGGTCTTGTGATGTACAAGATGGCTGGATCTGATAAGTTGTATTCGGATTCTGAGTTTCCTCTGGAGAATGTAAATGTTTCAAAATTGACAAATGTGTTCAAAATGGTTGAAATCGATTTATCTGAAGTAAAAAAGTTTAAAACAAACAAAAAGGCAAATGAATTTTGAGAAAGATAAAGCTTACTACAAAAAGCCTGTAGTTCCACCGCGTTTTTTTAACAACAATCGAAACAATTGGTCGGGTGGATATCAGGGTGGTAAGAGTTACCAGAAAAGGAGTTTTCAAAACAAAAGGTTTGCTGAGAAGAAAGTGTTTGTGAACGGTTCAAGTTCACTTTCTGATGAGGAAAATTAAATCTTTTCAAAATCAAATGAAGAATTTTTTGCAAAGAGGGCCTCACAACCTCAGTCTGAAGGCACAAGTCGGGTAGTTGATACTCGTACATGTTTTAGATGCAACAAAGTTGGTCACATTGCAAGAAATTGCACCAACTCCAAGCCTAAAACTGAAGTTGTTGAGAATCGAAAGAAGAAGGTTGAAGCAAAAGGAAAAGCTCCAATGGTTGTTGAGAAAGTTTTGAAAAATGAGAAAACAAAAGTAAAAATTGAACCCGTTAGGAATGTGGTAACTAAAAATGACAAATTTTATAAACGGGTTGCATCATCTCAACAAACATGGAAGCCAAAAGTTGTTGAAAAACCAAAGGTTTCAGAGTCGGAAAAACAATCATCTTCTACCACACCGGTAAAGATGGATGTTCCTTTGGATTATTATGAAAAATTGGAGAAACAATCTTCTACTCCTTCAGAGAAGAAGAATGTTCAAAAGAAAAATCAACCAACCGGTCAACTTAAGATTGATGAGTTTTTCTTATACAAAAAGGTTGAGGTTGGATGAGATGAAAGTTTGAAAATGAATGATAAAAATTTTCCGCCATTTTACACTATAAAATCTCACATTAAAGTCCAGTTACCTGAGTCAAAAGAGGCTTGGGTGGCATCAAAATCTCACTAAAGATTTTGGACTTGCCGGAGCTTCCTAGTTGGTAATTGTGAAGCATGAATCGGCATCTTTATTGAATTGTTTGTGATATGTGCAGGAATTTCCGAGAGCTATTTCACGATGGATTATGGATAGTGGAGCGTCTCGACATATGACAGGGAAGACTGCATTGTTGTATGATGTTAGAAATTTCAATGGAGGTTATGTGGGATTCGCAGGAAATCAAGGTGGTAGAATTGTCGGTGAAGGAACGTTATCCAATGGGATTGTTACATTTGAGAGAGTTAATTACATTGCTGAGCTGGAGAATAATCTGCTGAGCATTTCGCAGATTTGTGACTGGATATATACTACTCACTTCACAGACAAAGAATGTTTGATCTTGAAGCCAGGATTTGTTATCCCTGAAGAATGGATTATCATGCGGGCACCAAGAGTCAATGATCTGTATGTGTTGGACATGAGCGTAGCTACTACAACCACGAGTCAGGCTCATTGTTTTGTGTCTAGAGCAACAGAGAAAGAATCGAAGTTGTGGCACCGGAAGATGGGGCATATACATCTTAGAAAAATGAATCACTTGGTGCACAATGATTTAGTTCTTGGAGTTAATATCAAAGGTTTTCATCTGGAAGGGGAGTGCATTAGTTGCATCAAAGGCAAGCAGAAGAAAAAGTCACACCCTAAAAAGCAAGTCAATTCAGTTTCCAGACCATTAGAGAGACTACATATGGATTTGTTTGGTCCAGTAAACGTCAAAAGTATCACAGGGGATCTCTACTGTCTTGTGGTTACTGATGATTATTCCAGATTTTCGTGGGTATCATTCTTGAAGTCGAAAGATGAAACGTTTGACAGTTTGATGGCGTTGTTCAGAAAGATTGAAAATCTGTACCAAAGGCGTATCAGAAGAATCAGAAGTGATAATGGTACTGAGTTCAAGAACAACAAGATGGAAGAATATTGTGATGAAAGAGGTATATTGCATGAGTTTAGTGCTCCGTACACTCTGCAGCAGAATGGAGTCGCAGAACGCAAAAACAGGACGCTAATCGAAACGGCCAGAACGATGCTTGCTGATTCAAAGCTACCGATAAATATTTGGGCAGAAGCAGTTTTCGCCGCATGCTATACACTCAACCGGGTTCTCACTGTAAAGAAATTCATCAAGACATGCTTTGAGTTGATCAATAACCGCAAACCGAACCTGAAGTTTTTAGAACCGTTTGGGTCTCCTTGTACTGTTCTAGAGCCTTTTGGTAAGTTTGGTCCAAAGAGTATCGAAGGAATATTTGTGGGTTACTCAAGTCCACAAAGACGTGTCTTTGTTCCAAGCATGAAGCAGATTATCGAAGCACAACATGTTGAGTGTCAGGGGTATACTATGCCGCCTCAAAATCCCGGTGACTAATGGCGTTTTAATTACGATAAATTGTGGGATTCGTTTGACATGGAAGAAGAAAAGGAAGAAGAAGAAGATTTCTTTGACGAGTTGGATATTTTAAGAGAGTATGAAGAATCACAGGAAAGGTTTCCAGCTGAGTATTCAAGAAGACTACGACAAACTTCAAATGATGATGAAGCAGGTCCAAGCAATGCTGGTGAACATGATGATGTCCAACAAAATGAAGTTGCTCAAGATAATCAGTCGGCACAGAATGATAATCAAGAATCTGAGAACATGCCAGTATTTGATCGTGGTAATTCAGATTCTGAGGGGGAGCAAATTCAGATCTCAAGTCAAACAAACCCATTCAGTGAACAAGATGCAAATCAGAATGTTACTAATCTGGAAGGTGATGTAGATGTTCCAGGCGAAGTAATGCCACGAACTCTTTCATATCATCCAGAGGAATTGATCATTGGAGAACTGCAGACAGGCGTCCGCACTCGAAGACAGATTGATAAAGGGCTTACATGTTTTTATACAAAAGTTGCTCCTTTGCAAACTAAATTCTCATTGAGTTGTTTTATCTCGTAGGTTGAACCAAGGACTTACAAAGAGGCGCTTACTGAAGATTCTTGGGTCAATGCAATGCAGGAGGAACTAAGTCAATTCGAAAAGTTGGGAGTGTGGAAGTTAGTGGATTTGCCAGATGGTCAAAGGAAGATAAACACCAAGTGGGTGTTCAAGTGTAAGAGAAACGATAGAGGAGTTGTGGTTCGTAACAAAGCTCGACTCGTAGTCCAGGGTTTCAGTCAACAGGAGGGTATCGATTTCACTGAAGTGTATGCTCCTGTAGCTCGACTAGAAGCGATCAGAATCTTTCTAGCATTTGCATCATGGAAAAATTTCAAAGTATATCAGTTAGATGTGAAATCGGCGTTTCTCTATGGGAAGGTAAAAGAGGAGGTATATGTCGGTCAGCCACCGGGCTTCACCGATCCACTTCATAAAGAGAAGGTCTACTTGCTAGACAAAGCGCTGTATGGTTTACACCATGCCCCGAGAGCTTGGTACGAGACATTTTCTCAACACCTACTAGCCAACAGCTTTATCCGTGGAAAAGTGGATGCCACTCTCTTCACCAAAGAGGTCGACGGTCATCTTCTGATAGTTCAAATTTACGTGGACGACATCATATTTGGGTCAACAAATGAGAATCTATGCAAAGATTTTGAACGTGTTATGAAGCAGAAATTTGAAATGTCATCGATGGGTGAGATGAAATTCTTTTTGGGATTGCAGGTTGATCAACTACCCAAAGGAATTTTCATACATCAAACGAAGTACGTTCATGATATCTTGGAGAAATTCGGGATGTCAGGATCTACTCCAGCTTCCACCCCATTAGCAACGAATCATGGGATAAACCCTGATCTCACCGGAGAGAAGGTAGATGAAACGATGTATCGTTCCATGATCGGTTCGCTGATGTATTTGACAGCTTCAAGACCCGATATCATGTACCCAACCTGCCTCGCAGCAAGATTTCAGTCTAACCCGAGAGCTTCGCATATGGTAATTGTGAAAAGGATATTACGCTATCTGAAAGGAACTCCATCATTGGGGTTGTGGTATCCAAGAGAAGGCGATTTTACGATCGAAGGGTATTCCGATTCAGATTTCGGATGCTGCAAAGTTAATGCTAAATCAACAACAGCAGGGTGCCAGTTTTTTGGATCACGATTGGTCACTTGGCAATGCAAAAAGCAAACCTCTGTTGCTTTATCCACATGTGAAGCGGAGTATGTATCTGCTAGCAGTTGCTGCTCACAGATCTTGTGGATCCAGCAACAGATGCACGACTACGGTTTGCAATTTCTAAACACCCCTATCTTTGTTGATAATGAGGCAGCAATTAACATTACTAAAAATCCAGTTCATCACGCTAAAACCAAACACATTGAGATTCATCATCATTTCATTCGAGATTGTTTCGAGAAGAAATTGATACGAATTGAGAAAATCCACACTGATGAGCAAAAAGCTGATTTGCATACCAAAGCATTTGATAAAACACGTTTTCAATATTTGCTAAAACTGAATGGTATGAAGCTTTTATCGGTGTTGGAGGAGATCATTGGCGTTGATGAAGGAGACATTGTAGATGATGTTGAGAAGCAATCTGCAATGGTTTGTCTATCTTTTACTTGTTTTCGTATTTAGGGGGAGTTTAGGGTAATTTTTTCAGAAAATATAAAAACAATAAAAAATGACAAAAATACAAAAACATGAGATATTTTCAAAAACCAAAAACAATAGAAAATCAGAAAAGAGCTTGTGTAAAAAGGGAAAATGATAGTACATCGTCTTGACAGTCACGGTATGCTAAAGAAATGGAATGTTTTAATGCGTTAAACAGACTCGCTGATGATATGCCGATAGGTTTTTGCACATTTAGTAGGTTTGTTTGGGATATAAACTTAAAATCTTACTTGTCACACCCCGACCACGTAAAACAACGAAACGTGGCGGAAATGTCGGGGAGTGTTGTAACAGAATTAATTGTTTCACAACCATGGAAATTAAAGTTACGTTTTATTATCAAACAAGAGGGTTACATTGTCTTAAACAAGAAACAAAGAGTACATAACATAATTTTAATTAGTTCTTGCTTCGTTTTAAGTCACTAAGGCACAGGTCCGCCCTAATGTCAAGATCATCCTATGCAACAGCTCCTGAAAACATATGTGAAAATAGGTACGTCAGCATAAAAATTCCTGTGAGATACATAGGTTTTGTGAAAATAGGATTCATGACTTGCGTTTAAAGAAACTGTTTAATAAAAGTAGCCATGAATCTTGTTGAGTGGTTCCTTTCATAAATCATTTGAAAAGTGATAAATAAACCAAAGGATATATATATGTATAAAAGAATAATGTATGGTTAAAAGAATAACCATGTAAAATGAGTTTGTATAAGTTAAGTTATTTGTAAAACGATGTTTATGTGAAGATTGTATTGTAGATGTAATATGTCTAAACTGAAATGGTTTAAATAACGCTACGATATGTAATACCATAAAAGCACTTATATATAGGAAGTACCAGCGGCGTATCCACCATGTTTTTATCGTATTACACGTCGCCTCGTTACTTAAATCACTTACCCAGACAACCACCAAAATGTAATGTTTAACAGTTGTAGAAATGTTTATGTATGGTCAAATACGGTTCACACGGTTCAATAGTTACAAACGGTTTACATAATCAAGTGGTTATAACGGTTCACATAGTCAAATGGTTACAACGGTTCACATAGTCAAATGGTTACAACGGTTCACATAGTCAAATAGTTACAAACGGTTCAAAATGTAATATAATGTGTTCATATGCTGGATGAGCATATGCAACAAAATGCAATGTAAAACAATGTGTCCATATGTTGAGTAAACATATGCAACTAATGTAATGTAAATCAATGTGCTAGCATGCTCAGTCAACATACATAGCAGAAATGTAAAGTAAAACAATGTACTAAGTATGCTAAGTAAACATACAAAGCAGAAAAGTCATGTAAATAAATGTGCTAGCATGCTCAGTCAACATACATAGCAGAAATGTAAAGTAAATCAATGTACTAAGTATGCTTAGTAAACATACATAGCGAAACAATGTAATGTAAATCATGTACTATAAGTGTACTAATGAACATAGCAAGTATATGATGTGAAAACAGGAAAGCACGAAAGTAACAAGTAGGCACATGTGTTTCACCCCAAAATAGTTTGAAAACAGTAAAAGAGGGGTCTATGTACTCACTTGAGATTGCTTAGAAGTCCTAGGATAACCACCAAGCAAAGCTAGAAGATCACGGAATCAAACGACACCTAATATAGGTAACTATGTTAATAAACCGGACCTAAATCGGAGGATCGGATAGAATGAGGGTTCGTAAACCAAATGAGTGTGGGAACTCATGTAATATGGTTTAACAAAGCCTACATACTAAAATGGAACCTAATCTAAGTGCTTACGACCCATTACGACCCGTTTAGGTAGCTTATGCTACTTTAACGTGTCGTTCACGTAAAACACGTTCGGAATTCCTAACTAGCCCTATGATAAGTAAAATATGCCTTAACATGTCTAATATTGTTGCTAAATCAGTTTAGATATAAAAAATTATGTTACATAGGCTTAAAATGAATTTTGGCGTAAAAAGGGCATTTTGGTAATTTACCTAAGGCATATAAACTACCTATCATGCGACTAATCAAACCTAAGTGATCATAAGGTATAACCTCGGAAGGTTATTCCCTACGCTACTATGGTCACTTAACATGTTTGGTCGGATCCTAATGATCGACCAAACGGGTCGTGTTCGAAAGTCTAAGCGGGTGTTTAGTCCGCTTGACTTTCGGCTCCACACAAGCACTAATAAAAAAAATGACGAGCTAAACATGCTAGAACATGTTTAGTTAAGTTAGAAAACATGTTTTGATATCAAAACAAACGGTTTTGATATCCTAGAGTAGTTTGGTTACAAAATACGCGAGAAAACGCATTTTGGCCGAAACTACAACTCGTCACTGAGCCTAGATAACGTGGTAATCAGTAGGTATAGTCACTAGGGACTATAACCATCGTGATTACGCTCACGTTATGAAGTTCAAACGAACTTCACGTTGACCATAAACTGGTCAAAGCAGAAAGTCAAACACAGTTTGACTTTAACGACAAAAACGAATGAAAAGAACGAAAGAATACTTACAGAAGGTCCCCGCAAGCTCTTGATCTGATTTACTCTCAGGTATGAAGCATAAACTTCAACTTAGAGAGCCAAAATCATATTCAAGTGTGCTTTGGGAGGAAGTGAGGGTGGGTATTTATAGGAATTCAAGAACCGTTAAGATCGTTCATCGAAAACTGAGCTTTGATCTGGACCTTACATGTGTGCTCATGGTTTTCTAAAACCATGGGAGCCCCTAATATGGACTATGTTCATTGAATACCAGCTCATGGTTTTGCAAAACCATGGGTTAAAACCATCAACACTTCAAAATGGACTAGGTTCATTGAATCTGCCAGAAATTTCAAAAATGGTCCCTACACTAGTAAAACTTGATTTTTGGCACTTTTAAGCCCCGTTAACCCCATTTCAAGGCTCTAAAATAAATTTAAAGTATAAGGAACTTAAAATATGCTAAAAAATATGTCGGATGTCGGTTCGTTTGGCCGTACGGTTGCGTTGTTCGGTTAATTACGACGGAAGTCGTAACGGACGCAAAAACGATCCAAATTAAGCGACGAATGGAATTTTATCATGCCAAACACTAAAATAAAATATTTTAATGCTTACATAAATTTTTGTATGTCCGGATATATTTAGAACGTAAAATATTCGCGAAAATGCAAACTTGTGCACTTTTTGACGCTTTTAGTCCCTGAATGACCCAAAAGTTTAGTTTAGCACACCGAACCCCTCAAAGCCTATTTCTAAGCTATGTAAAGGATATTTATGGTATGTTTAACTTATGGTCATGTTCCAGAATGTCTGTTCTAGTACGAATCATCATACTTTCGCAGTTTGTCGAATTTAGTCCCCGTAAGCGATTAAACTTGTTTTTGCCATACCAAAGCCTTCAAAACTTATTTCTAAGTTATGTAAAGGTTATTTAAGGTATGTTAAGCATATGTTGATGTTCCGAAGTGTTTGTCGCATTAAACTGATTACGTTTACGCACCAGTTGGCGTATAACTCTCCAGAAAGCGATGTAGAGTTCGAAATCGAACAAGAATTGATATGTGCAAAGATCACACATATTTATACAAATTCCAAGTATGAAACACAATATTTCATTGATTTGGTATTTTTTTGCTGGTCGCAGTGACCCAGGTGTCACATTACTTGCTTATTTCGTGGGGAACACTACTTGGATATATAGGTAACCCCTGAAATCTCGTTTGAAAGATTCTTTTTTCTGATATACTAGGTTTTTATACTCAGTGATATCTGGGGTATTATTCCGGGACTTCTGCTGAATGGAAGTTCTGACCTAGTCCTCGAATAATACTTTCCGCAATGCTTGAAACATAGCATCACCCTCAGCATATATGATAAGACAATAAAATTGCTTAGCAATGTTGTTGTAAAAAAGATCCTCTAAAGGGGACACACCCAAAAGTTGAGTCATGATCTCTCTGCTGAATGGTAGTTCTGACCTGAGCTCTCATGATTCTTCATAAATTATTAACCCCTTACAGATATCATTTGTGTTATAATTACCTGTAAGACTGAATATTGAGATCTGGATACGGGAGTATATTCAAGAGGTGGGACACACGTATAAGTTTAAGTCTCTAAAACACTAAATTCATATCCTGGACAGATTGAAAATAGTGTGAAAATTTAAGTGGATCAGTATATCGACAATCTAAGCGAATTGTTTAATTTTGAGTATGTAATTGAAGCTTAACGGTACTTGTGATTTGTCGGATAGCTGATATGATTCCCTAACACGCTCAACAAAAATATGTTTGTAAATAGTTTACTTCTTTTACTGCATTTTAGTTCTGTATTTCATTTCTAGTTTAGAAGCTTTATTAAAAATCCAAAAAGATTTTTCATTTCTGCTTTATTTTTGACAAACCAAAGTGGAGAGTTGGTCTTCGGATTCGAAAGATTGAAAGCAAATGCAGGAGATTTCTGGACTGGAGGATGAGTCGTGAGCTAATCTTGATAAGTTTGAGAAGTTGAAAAATTTAAGCAAGTTCATTAATTTGAAACTTGTAAATTTTCAGAAAATCAAATTAAACTAAATGTCAGTGTGAATTATCTCTGATCAACCAAGGTCATTAAATTGGACTTGGTAGAATAATTGAGTAATCAGGGTCATTAACTTGGACCTGAATACTTAAGTGGATTTCTAACACTGAAGGTTAAAAGGTAAGTTTGGATTGATTCTATTATTGTTATATATCTTATTTTTGGGTAGAGATTTTACAGGAATCCCCATGGCAACAAAATGTTAAAGTTTGAACCAGAATTCAAGTCCTAGCATTCCGAGAGGGGGAGTCTGTGAAAGGGGGAGTCTAGAGTTCTGGATCAACAGTCAAAGGGGAGATTGAAGATAGAGTCAGATTGAGTTTCTGAACTTGTGTGAAGAAAGAGTTTTTGCAATGAGAAGACAGAGTTGGAAAGAGACCAAGACTGAAGACTCAATGCCGAAGACTTCGTCAACATCCAAGGGGGAGTCTGTTGGTGCACTGAATGTCTGATGACTACGTCTTAGCTGAGTCTTAGGTTTTGAATAGGTTAGATTGGAGCTTGGATATGAAAAAGTGGATCTTAGAGTGTAATTCCGCTCCAAATGACATTTATGTCATTAGGAGCGAAATCAGGGTTTCATGTTAACATGTGATTCCGCTCCAAACATAACCTAGTGATTCCGCTCGTAATAGTTAGTTGTTAATTCCGCTCGTAATGTATTGTGTGGTTTGGAGCGGAATCAGGCCGTCTATAAATAGGTTAGTGTTGAGTTCATTTGTAACATTTTGGAGCGGAAACAGGTCTTGGTGTAGGTGTCGAAATTCTGTCAAAATTCATTCAGAAACACTTGTAAAGATTGGAAATCTGTAATAGAAAGAAGTTAAAAGGATCCGAGCTGTTGTGACTTTGCATACTTTGATTCCGCCTCTGTATTCAAAGATGAACTGCCTTTTACTGACTATATAGGGTTGCACACGGTCCAACAGAATTGAATGAATTAGAATTAAGAATTAAAGTAAAACAATATTTACAATCCAATCAATCAAATCAAATGGTAAAAAGCATCGAATGCTTAGATTACCAAGTTCAAGTACATGTTCAAACACATAAAATTAGTCTACTTTCAAGAATCCTCCACCTGGAGGAAACCACTAAGTAGTTAGCCGCTCATCTCGGTTTATTGATCTTCAAAAGCTTGAAATACAATTGAAATCATCTTCAATACGGTTGATATGAGATGAAATATGTTGATGATGAGTGAAGATTGCCCAAAGTGTGCTCTATGTCCTCCAAAAGTCGTCCCTTGAATGAATCAATGTGTTAGGGTTTTTGAAACCCTTTTAATCCTCATGAAAAAGTCAACGTGCGCGCCTCTTTTAATCCCGCCGTAGCCTACGGTCTTCAGACCATAGGTTACGGTTCACATTCTCTGGTGAAGTCACATAAAGCTAGTCGTAGGTTACGCTAGGTGACCATACGCTATGGATCTAACCTGCTGTTGATTCTTTCAATATCATGCCAAACCGTAGGTTACGGTCAAAGAACAGTAAGCTACATCGCGATTCCCAGCTTCCAATCTCTTCAACATCACAACTTTCACAGAATGACTCCCAGGCCCCTGGGCTTTATTCTTTCACACGTCTTGAGCTTCCAAGCTACCTTATGACCCGAAACAAATCCCGATTAATGTAATATACCTTGATTATCATCCACGGGTGTTCCGCTTCATCTCTAAACACTTTAAATTCACCGATTTAAGCAATTAACCTGAAAAACCACAATCTCTCGTAGTTATCACATTCAAATCATATAATCACTTAAACCGCACTAAAACACATAAGATAAGAACATTAACACTCGAGTTTCACCCTCTCCATCAGTTGATACAAAGAGTGTCGATGTCCAAGTACCGCAATAAACCGAACCGATACCGACTGAAATCCCGCCGCATTTTGCGGGGGAATTATGCTAGTATATATTATTTGAAACTTGCCATTAATAGTAATTTAATATTTTACATTATTTGTTTTAATTTTATAATAATATTTTATTCTATCACATAACTCGATTTATATATATATATATTATTTGAAAGTTTCCATATAGTTTTAAGTTTTTTAATAATATTTTATTCATCATATAATTTGCTTTTTAATAACTTATGTACATCAACTTTTTTTAAAAACTCTACCTTAACTATGATTTTTTTTCTAACATTGCGATATAAATTTTATTAAAAACAGATACTTTGCCATTGTCGTACCAAATCGAACCAAGACCGATCGAACAACATTTGTATCGGTACCGATATTTATTTTTATTGTTTTTGCTTTCTATAATATGACACGGTAGCTATCGTATCGTACCGTACCAAACAACATTGGTAATGGTACATGTATTTATTTTTATGGTTTCTATTTTTGATATTTTTTTATTATACAACTCTAGCAGCGACGATAAATGAATATCATCGCTACCGATACCTTGTCAATATGAATTGATCGATATTTTACAAACAATATCGGTGGTGGTAGCAATGATCGTTTTTTTCATTTTCGGTCGATATAAATACATGTTGATTTCTATACCGAGTGAATTATCGTACCAGTAGTGAAACGAACCGAAATTGATACCCATTAAATGCATGCAATAACGTACCGCTGTAAAGCACGGAGAAATAACCTAGTTATATTAAAATCATAAAATCTTATGTCAATTTCTCCTTTTAAGTTATAATCATAGCATAAATTACATAACCAATTTACTTTATGACATAAAATATATTGTAAAAAAATATATAATATAATAGAAATGGGTTAATTGGGTAAACCCGCCAACCTGACCGGGTTGATCCGAACCTGACCTGTTTAGCTAAACGGGTTCACGGGTTCAACCTGAAACTGACCCAAACTCCTTGAGACTAAACTTAAACCCGCAAATTTTGTGTTAAGTTTACGTCGTGTTTTCGGGTGTTAGTAAAGTTTGAAAGTTGGAGACTTAAATTTCAATATAGTAAAAGTGTGTGGGATGCCAAGAGAAAGTCCACCGACTTTCCGATAGATGGAATTTAGAATATGTATAAAAACGATAAATGATTTAAAAAGAAAAGTAATACAATTATGATTGAAAACACTAGAGTGAAGCCGTAAAAGATACATACGGTGCATCATCATGGATGAGCATGAGCCATGTTAACGTTAAGTCAATGATGAAGTAAGAGCATACGAGCTTAGTCCCTTTTTGACTGGTTTTGGAGGATCTTCACCTTTCTTGCAACAAATAAGTCAACTAACCATAATGACCTTGTCTCTTATACAATAAAAGTAGGAGCAGACTACCCATATTTTCTGGACACAAGGGACCTATTTATATACAAGTCATTATATGGAGATATGACTCGTATGACACGTCATCTATACAAGTCGTAATGCTCCTTATTTATAAATCGTATAGGTCTACATGAGTCGTATAACTCTTCATTTCAAGTCGCAAAAACACATTAATGCATTATTAAGAACTTATATTTTTATAATAAATTACAAAAGTTTTTTTTAGGTTTTTTACGAAGTGTTACGATTGTTTAGTTCTATTAAAAAGGAAATTATTTGTTCACAACGAAAATATTAAGATTGTTTTTTTATTCACTGTTTTTTTTGGAAATTTAATTATATCTATATATTTCATTCATACTTGCCAAGTTACATTAAGAAAGAAGGTAGACGGGCAACAAACTGCGCCGCCACTCCTTTCTGAATTGCAAACCATAATCTACCAAAGACAAAACCTCGTCCACCTGAGGCTGAGCAATTGTTGTGGATGACCCGTTGGACCCTGGTCAGGAATTGGATAGCTTCTGGCGTAGGGAGGCAAATGTGTCAAAGGGAAAAGGGACAAAAACATGCTGGTTCTCTGCACAAGCTTTAGCGTGCTTATCAACTTTCTTCGATTTTGTCTTTCTTGCTACTTGTCCAGCTACAAACCCGTTTTCCCTTAAACCAACTAGAGGGGAAACCCCCGTGAGGTCCACACAAGCATGTTTCCCCCTAGCCCAACCAAAGACGAGTAGATCCGCTGGTCGCAGAGTAGATCTCCCTTCCATAGGGTCCGTAAGGAAATTCACAGGAGCCTCTTTATTAACCGAAATCCCAGCTCTTCTCAGGATGTCCCACAAAACATCTCGCACCCAATCATGCCGATATTTGAACCCAGTGAGCTCTTTACAATGCATTGTGTGCTCTCCGTATTTATCTATACAAGCTTTACGACATATCGGGCAGGTTTCATCTTCTGGGTATATAGGGATCATCAGCCGGTATCTAAGGATGGCTCTGTATTCTACTGTTGACATACGTTGTCCCAGCCCCTCAATTGGGATAACGGTCAAAAAATCTTGAGCATGGGGACCCTTCAGGCACTCCCACACCGCCTTCTGGCGAGATGACAAATCAAAAAATTCTCCCAGGCTTTGAGCAATTTTGCTAAACAAAGCATTCGCCAAATTTTTTTGTGGCTTCGAGGGGGCGGCTAACAGCTCCACCAAGGAGTTTAACCCTCCTCTTTGGTCTGCCAATCCCTCTCGGGAAAAGTCCGTCCTGAACTTTTCGCCCATCACATGTCGGCCAAAAAACCACTGTTTTCTTAATGTTGAGGTAAAGCCCTAGAGATGGCCCCTCCTCGTTAATAATGTCTAATTCCCTAGTAACCTTAGTCGCGTTGCCGATAATCGTCCCATCATCCAAGTACCAAGCATGAAACGGGAGGTTACAATGGTCCTACACCTGGAGAATGAGGGGGTGTAAGGCAAGGGAAATGAAGGGATCCCCTTGTTGCACTCTGGTAGTAGCCCCACTACACTCATTACCAACATACAACCGAGCAGGCTGGGTGTAAAGGAATTGGACCCATCGATAGATTGATGGGCAATGTTGATGAACCTCTTTAAGGAAGGTTGTGCGGTCAACCATGTTGAACGCATTAGAGAAGTCCACAGTAAGCAAGGCTAAGGAAGCATTTGCATGAAAGGAACTGAGAAACCTGTGAAGCACCATCTCTGCACCGTTTGACGTCCCCAACCCAAATTGAAAGTCCCCCAAGTACTGGGCCATGTTTTTCCCGACCTTCTTCATTGCCACCTTGGAAACCAACCTTCGCCAAATACCCCCCACAGCAATAGGTTGAATTCCTTTATCAGGTTTCAATAAAGGGGTAAGAAGGGTTGAGCCAATAAACTCAGCCAACACCTTAGGGCAGGATCCTCCAAGCCATAAGTTGACAACTTCAGTAATGGTCGTTAGCAAACCCGAGGAAGTCGCTGAGCCCTCGCCCCGATAGCATCAAACAAGTGCTGGGCACACATCCCGTCCCTGCCACAAGATGTCCCTTTAGGAGAGGATCGGATACATTTGAGCACACACTCCTTATCAACAACAAGAGTGGGTTGGGCGCGAGGGTTGGGGGGCAAGGAAGGGGGCGGCACCACATGGTGTTTATTAATAAGAGCTTTCAAGGTCAAATCACCTAGAGGGGCGATTCCACTGGAGCTTAAGACCTTAACCGCAACCGTAAAATGTCCATCCCTAACTTTCCGGAGACATTGCTTAATATTAGGGTCCCTATCTTTGTCTCCCTCCCTCATGCATTCTCCCCTAGGAGGCCCCGCCTCCCCCGCGCTATCCAATAGAGACAATACCAAGTCATCAAAACCAGACCCATCTTTCCAAACTGTAAGCGCATGCAGGACGTTATTACACTGCACAGATTTCCTATTCCCTGATCGTCGTTCTTGTCGGGAGGATGGTCTGACCACCCGTAAGGTGCAACACGCTAGCAAAAGTAATTAGACCCAATTGAAGACCGATCCTGGTGACGCAACCACTTTGCGCAAAGCCCCTGTTAAAACCTGAGCAAACATCAGCCGAAAACTGGGAGGAGTGCTTTTAACATTCTGAATAGGGAGGGAAAAAACCCGCTCGAGGAGGTTAACACCACCCCCGACCCTTGCTGGGTGACGTGGGTTTGTGTCAACAACCACTTGACATGGTTTCCGGATCCCAATGATGAAATCTTCCACGTCCCCTAAGACCATGGCAAACGATACGATCTCATCATCATGCTTACACCCTCTACTGAGTGCATGCATTGCCATTCAACGGCCACACAACCATTTATCCCCTGCCCTAAGAACTTCCCCAACGTCCAAAAAGAGGTCCAAGTCCCTGGAGATAGCCTCCTTCAAAAGAGGTCCAAGTCACTGTTATATTTTTTTCCTCTAAAAATGTAATTTTGTTAAATAAGAAAATTAAAACAAACAGGTTGTATAGGGCTCTACTAGTTATATAGCCTTGTCATCAGACTTACCTGACACAGGTGACACTCTATACGAATAGAGAGTAGTATAAAGTTTTACGTGTCATATAGAGTGCTAGTGGTGTCTTTAAATCCGTCAATGGTGTTCAAAATTTTGCAGCCTAAAAGTATACATGGTAAATCTATTAATATCAACACCAATGTAAAGGTCACAAAACATCTCCATGTTAATCCGTTCGGACACTGCCTGTGAACCATCCTCTCATCTTTACTAGTCTGCATTTCAGAGGGTGCGACACATTTAACACTCTCTGACACTTTTCTTTCTTCTTCGCCTCTTAGAGAACTTGGCTCTCTCTCCCATAAACGGTCTATGGCCATAAACAGCTTAACTATTTTGTAGGCCTATTACCAAACTTCAAAATCTTTGGTAGTTTTAGAATATTATAGCATTTGTATAGCCCCTAAAGTTTCAAAACATGTAACAAATTCATACAAAAAAGGTATTGTTATAAGAAGATACTACAAAGTATAGATAAGTATTTACATACTTGTATGCCTGATTAAAAAAACCTGTCAATTAGATTGCATACTTTTTTCTTAGATGGTAGAGAGTTTGGATGTATGCTTCAAAGACTTAAGGTATGCCCATTTACAAACTTTTCAAGTTATTTTTCCCTTTAAGCATGTTTTCAACCTGTTACATCAATGGTACCTATATGTTTTAAGAATAACTTAATTACACAAGAATTATATGCTTATACTAGGACAACAATGCAAATGTTCCCTTGACTATTCATATTAAGGGTCATTCAACATGTAAATTTCTTTGCCCGGTTAGTTTTTTCGTTTTTATATTATTTCTCTTTGCTGGCCTTTTTTTATTCACATTAAGGGACATTCAATTGACCAATCACACACATCTTTGTTTCATAACATAGATTTGATCGAATGCAACTTTGTGATTCTACCTCACCACCTTGATCACCCACTTATTTGTAATTATATTACATAGTTTGATCACATACGCACACACATGTACGCACACACATACACCAGTTTCTTCATACTACACACAGTTTAAAACAACTACTTCAAAGTTCATAGTTTTGTAAACTCATATGAAAACTTAAGACTTTCAATTTTCAAGTTTCCTCATTCAACTCGCTGACTTCCTGAAGTCAACTATGTTTCATGTCAATATGTAAGTTTTTGGCAAAGTGTTATATCCCTCTACATATTGATTATATCTATTAATTTCATCCATAACTATTCTTTGATTAACATATATAAGCTACTAGAATTCCCTCATCCTCCATTGAACTTATGGATTGAAGCTTAGATCTCTCTACTACTTAATATTTTAACTTATTAATCTGTTTGTAGCCAAACTTGTAAAGATTAATATTCAATTGTATTTTAAACATATTATATACTCATTTGCTTGTGTAAAATTGATGATTGGAGTTCATCATTAGATATTTATACTAATTACAACACGATTTAGTTCTTTGAATTGACTTTTAAGGATAAGTTTATCAAAACTCACTAATTGATTCTTATACAATATTTTGGTTCAAACACAATCTATGTGACATTTTCAATTTAAAAATCTTATTATCTATGTTTGGTTATAGCTTTTGTAACTTAAAATTCCCAAAATAAGTTAATATAGATCAAATTCCTTTAAAACCCATATATTCATTTTTTGAATCGGATTTCATGACTAGTTAATTCTAATAACTCATATGCGTCTAAAAGATGTTTTAAATCATGATTCCTATATTATTTCCAGCAATTTGTATAAATTCTCAACTTTTACCAAATATCACTGTTGTAGCTTCGCATCCTTAAGCTTTTTACAACTATCGTCCTCCCAACAATCGATGAGGGATATAACAGAGGTGGATGTGGATTCAATTGTGGTAACTACAAAAATAACAACAGTGCTAACTACAATAATAACAATAATAGAGGTCTTGGTCATGGTCGCAGTCAGTTCTCTTGTGTATCTGCACAAAACATTGTCTTTGGTACATGCAACAGATGTGGCAGTGGACAACTTCCTTCGGATTTCGCTAATCGTGATCCATATACCTTTCACAATCAGTCAATTGCCAGTTATGCCAATGCCAACTATGCTGATGTGCCATGATGAAGCACATGGTACCTAGATACAGGAGCAAACAATTATGTAACACTGGATTTGGCATGTCTAGACAATTTGAGACACATCATGGCAACAACTTCATGTCGGTGATGATAATTGTCTTCCTATTCTTTAGGTTGGTTCCTCAAACATTCACTCGTTAGACGAATGTTTCAATTTTTTTGACATTCTTCATGTTCTTGAAATAAAAAGAACATTTTCTTTATCCAAAAATTTGTCTTGATAGCAATGTTTTCTTTGAATTAACTATTCTTTCTTTGTTGTGATGGACGAGTTTACATGTACCATTGCTAACCCACACATCTTGTCGAACCCAACTCCTTTACCATTTCTAACCAACACACGAAGTGGCATCAAGCCATGGCCAACGAAGTTACAACTCTTGTAAAAATGGTACTTGAACTCGTGTTCCACCTGTTCAAAAAATTAACACTATTGATTGTAAGTGGGTCTACAGGATCAAAAGAGATGAACATGGTGCTATTACAAGATACAAGGCTCGCCCTTGTTGCTAAAGGGTTTCACCAGCAACCTGGCATTGATTTCAATGAGATACGTAGTCGTGTTGTCAACTTGTGTGGTTCTTTCTCTGTTGATTTCATTTCTGTTTTTGCATCGGTTGATCATGTTTGACCAATTTACTTCCCGATTTGAATGATTTAAACAATTACTCCACTATTTACAATTAAATCAGTTTATAACTAAACTTTACGCAGCTTAACAGTCAGTTCACACGGACGACCTATGCCCATCCGCACGAACAGGACATTTTACATAATCTGAATCGATTTCATTTCCTGTTTTATCACAACATTTGTGTAACACCCCGAAAACGGGTTTGGTAATCAAACTCCGTTAATACTAAAGGACGGGTAAAGTACCGTTAGTAGTAAAATAACCCGGTAAATATTTGGATTTAAATAAGAAATCCTAATATTAAATACAAACGAATCAAAGTTTTAAGGAAATTGAGTCTATAAGAGCCCGAGTTAACGGGACTTAAAATAAAAACGGGTTATAACTCCTGGGACCCACCAAGTAACTAGGAATATTAACCTAGTTAGTTGGTGTCCTGACATAATAGAACAAATATGGTTAAAACAACCAAACTATATGATTAACAAAAGTGGAGGGGCCTATGTTGTTAAAATTGAAACTTATATTATTAGTTTTAATTAAAATCAAAACCAAACACCCCCATTTGGATGTCTGGTTCGATCAAGGCAGGAGAAGGGCGACCAGGTTCTCCAAAACCCTAACATCCACAAAACTCAGCAATTGAAGGTTCAAATCTAATCCAAAACGAAATCTGAGCTAGGATTAGTGATCTTCATTGCAAGAGGGTTCCAAGGTTTGTAAAATTTGATGAAAATTCTCTGATTGAAATTCTCATGAATTTGGGAAATCTGAAATTAGATGTTGCATGTTTGCTATGTGGATAGAATAGGGATGATATAGTGTCTAGGAGTAAAACCTAGACAACAACATGTGAAATAATGTCTAAATTCAGGAAATCTCATGAACACATTGAAGGTGGTTCATGGGTTTTGTGAGAAAATGATGAACACTAGGGTTTAGAAGACTATTCTAGTGCAAGTTGATTCATAGAAACTGAATTCTGAAAAATATGATGTTTAATTCTATATGTGATAGCTCAATGTTTGTTAATCTAGGCTAAGTGACAAGCCATGAATTAGAATATAAAATATATAAAATTCTGCATGTTAAGTGTTTGTAAAAAAATGCCCCAAAGAAGGCTTGAAAGTTGAAAATAGGACAAAAACGCATGTTTGATGGATATGGAAAATTGTGCGTTAAGACTTATAAAAAGGGTTCTAAACGGATTGTGAATTGAACTCTTTAGGCGAAGAATCCGGATCGTCAAGTGGACAAGCCGGTGGAAATACGCGTTTGAAAAAGCATGCTTAAAAGGTACATAACTACGATCTTGTTACGTTATGTTTGATTTCGTATTTTCGCTAGTAGACTTTAAGTTAGCATAATACATGAAATTTATATTTAGTTGAAGTGACGAAGATCACTAGGTAAATAAACGGGTCAAACGGTGAAATTATCACCCTTTGACAATATTGACTAATGGTTTGCCAAGTACTTGCTTATAGGAATAAATATCAAATGGATTCGTACATCGCTATCGCTTAGCGGCTACTAAGGCAAGGTATCGAAATGGGTCAATATAATGATCCGAGTCAGGTATGTAAAATGGTTCAACTCATAACTTAGAACTTGAGGTTCTCTAAGAGTTAAACAAGGTTAAAATTTGATATTCGGTTATCTTAAAGGTAAACCGAATGATTTATGTTATAATCATGGTATTTTAGAGGAATAATGGTTTCTAATCAGAATTATAGTAAAAAGGTCGGATTTTGGGTCAAACAAGTATTTAAAAGTTCCTTGTAGTAAAAGAAGGACTAAAATTGACCAAAACGCCCTCGTAGGCTAAATTGAACAAACAACCCTTAAAGGTTGTTTGGAAACGAGTTTTATGATTAGATAGATACTTAGGAAGAGTATAGAAGTTGGAAAGATGTAACACGTTAGTCAAATGGCTCTATTTGAGTTTTTGGTCGTAAAATAATGTGTTAAGGGGGTAAAACTCGATTTATATAGATTACTAAAGTATACCCACCATAATTACAGTTGTGGTGGAAAATTATATGATAAGAAAGGTGGTAATGTAATGTTAGAAACAATCGAAGGCGATTTTAAGTTAGAAGGTGCTTAAATACCCTTAACGGGTCAAAATATGAATTTGAACGTAAACGGGTTTCTATTTTGTAAGAAACCCGTGATTTGAGATTAATATGATAGGGGATGTGGAATTTATGAAATTCATGAGTTTAGAGAGCAAATAAACATGTTTGTTTGATAAAAATTGAATGGGTCAAAATTTGGTAAAAAGGGCAATAAGCCGAAGACTTAAAAGTCTGAATTTTTGTTAAACCGAATGTTGGATTTTAACCTCATAAGGTGGGGAATCAAATTACAATCACGTAGGAAGAAACGGTAGGTCAAACGGATAAGCGGATTGAAAGATACGAAAGTTTTCGTGTCAAATAACGGCAAAATGGAAAGGTTGGATGCAGGGGCCACCGTAACTTACGGTGCCACCGTAAGTTACGGTGGAGCTAAAATTGTTACGGTAGAATACCCCTGATTTACGGTGGGGGAATTTAACATTCAGAGGCCACCGTAACTTACGGTGCCACCGTAAGTTACGGTGGAGGCCAGATTCAAATGATTATTTTTGGATCAAGATATCAATGTTGGATTTTCCTAATTTCCTTGTTGTATTGGTTATTTAATTATCAAGACTAACCTTTAAGTTGGTTTTGATCTCAGGTGAATGTCGAGAGTCCCGGATGAAGATCAAGCATCGAGCAAGAACCGAACACACGTTAAACAAAGCTTCCGCAACGTTGTTTTGTCGTTATCCTAAACGGCGAATTAAATCACATTGTGTATATCACTTAAATTGTAAAAGTTTTTAACAAACCCGTATTTCTGATGTATAATAATAATTAATTACATGATTATTTTCCCAAAATATACGTTAAACCTTGATTATAAGAACGGGTGTTACAGTTTGACCATTTTACTTGCTGTTTTGAAGTATTTAAACAATTACCTTACTGTTTACAACCAAATCACTTTTAATCGAGCTTTAACAGTCCGGTCCGTTTTAGCAGGAAACCCCATTCGCACGAATGAACTATGTCCATTCGCACGAATCAACCATCTGTGCTAATGGACTGTTACTTGTTTTAACTCATATAATTCCCGTATCTTACGATCTGATCCGACCCTTCCTACAACAAAATACTTACATAGCTGTTTACCCATTTCAGGGTGATCCCGGTGTTCCAAACCTTCATCACAACAACTCTCGATTTTCGTGGAACCCTACGCAAAACTGTGAATATACTCGATCCCATTTTTATTTTAAACACTTTGGGTGCAACATGTACATTATACAAAAACACGCAACACTATGAGACTTGTTTATTCAAATCACACTCTATCCACATTTAAACATGAAAACATGTTATACTTGTTAATCTCATATACTTTGTATACATTGTGTCTCCATGCTCATTAACTTTGCAGGTCTACCTTAACAATTATAGCACTACAGGATTAACGCATCGCCCGTATTCTTGAGGTATTGTTAAGTAAAACACATTACACCCTTTTCGTCTCGACGATGTTGGGTAATCACGATTGCGTTGGAAACTTTGGTTTGACATATAGTTTACACCCGTTCAGCATATTAGTAAGTTGTGTACATTATTCATGTTGGATATGATCACGTTTAAACATTTTTATTATTATGCTATGTATCAAACTTGTATACTCGCCAACATATTTGTTGATCATTATTATAATACATGTTGCAGGTTGATAGATGAAGTGATGAAGAAACAAGTTAGGGTGGACTTAGAAACACACCATAATAAACAAATTCTCATGTTTTATGTTGCTACACTTTGAATGTGTTTGGTTTTTGGTACGATGTATGCTATCTTTAGAATTTATGAAATCTTGATTAATTATTATTGTCACAATTTAGTGTTACGAAGCTTTGAATGATTTGTTTTCGTCTCACTCCGATGTTTCCGTCATCGGTTGGGGTGTGACAGATTGGTATCAGACCCATAACTATAGGGAATTAGGAAAAGTAGGAATGTTTTTACCTAGTCTATAGTTTAGGAACATTATCCTTGTTTGTGCTTTAAAACCATTTGCATTCTATCTTATTTGCTTCTATCTATTCTCTTTGGTCTTTAATATACATGTCTTTCCTAAGGCTAACACAATACACACTTGGAGGCTTGGTGAAGACACTCTTATTCCACGATCGAAACGACTCACCAAAATAGGGATGATTCCCACATAGGTGATGACTTTCAATCCTCTATACTTGGTATTTTGCACGAAATGTACCCTCAAGTTAGGAGTGATGTCCATATCTTGAAGCAAATTTCCATTTCATATTCTAGTGGACCCTTATCGCTTGATAAGTACCAACCACACTAGGGTACGATGTTACCAAGTTAGGGGTGAAACCCACATCTTGATAATTGTCCCACTCCTCGATTTTTGATCTCGCCAAAGTTTCGATTTTCCAATCGACTAGGGACGTGTAGTATCTGGAAGGACAAATACCTTTAATCGCTTCTCGACGAGAGTATTTTTCTATTAGGCCAAAGCACGTTTCCCTAACTCGAAAGGACTTCGATTTTCTTTGGAATAGTCTTAGTTACGTTCCGTAACAATCCAATTTTTACGTTAAATCTTTTTTATGCTATCTCAATTTCAATGTGTTGTACATTTATACGTTATTTCATTTCAACGTTGGAGAAACGAATCGCACTATCCTCGCAATATAAAACAATAATAATATCTTGTGAACAAATTAAATTTACAATGCTTTCATTATTCTTGTTACACTATGTGAAATTCTTGTTATGCTATGTGAAATTATTTGAACATTATGTGCTATGTGATGCATTCATGAAAACAAATTTCTTTAAACAAAACATTATGATCAAGTCTCATTCATTCCTATGTTTTTGAATCTCTAGATGTCTTCTAGCTGTCTTTCAAACTCGGCTAAGAGGTCCAAGAATAGTTCCAAGAAGAAGATGTTGGCATTTATGGCAACTCAAATGGCTCGTGTGATTCCTGAGATTGTTAGCAAGATCAACACAACCTCTACCCCTAACTCCTCAGTCGAATCTAAGGCTGACCAACCCAAACCCGTTTCCTTTAACTTCAAGCACTTCTCAGCCTGTAACCCAAAACCCTTCACTGGAAACGATGGTGTGACAGCGATGCTTGAGTGGTTTGACAGCATCGAGGTTACATTTATTAACAGTGAATGCCCTGAAAACCTCAAGACTCATAGTGCTACTGGCGTCTTTCAAGCTAGAGCCCTAGAGTGGTGGACGAATGAGCGCAACATTCGTTCCAATGAAGAAGCATATGCCTTACCCTGGTCTGAAGTCAAGGAATTGATGACGACCGTGTTCTGCCCTGCTCCGAGCAGCAGAAGCTCGAAGAAGAGTTTTGGACTCTTAAACAGATTGGTGACGACAACCTTGGTTATACCACCCGCTTTAAACAATTGAGCTTTATCGTACCACACCTTCTGTCTACTCCTGATCGTATGATCAGGAAATACCTTCATGGTTTACCTCCTGCGATGCGTGATACCACTGAAGCTTCTCAGCCCGAAACCATCGAGGCAGTTTATCGCCTCGCAGCCAGTTTAAACAACGACCGCATTCGAGATAATCAAGACGCCACACCTACCTCCACCAAGTCAACTAACCAAGTCACCAATGAAGCCAAAGCCCAATCAAGTGGCAGCAAATACAAGAAATGATAGTTTCAAAACCAAAGCTGCAACGCGATTGTCCCTACTGTAACCCTGAATCCAGCTACACCTGAAACCACCAAGAAACCATACACTAGTTCGCATCCCAAGTGTAATACTTGTCAATACCATCACCCAGCAAACACCACCTGCTGCCATTGCATTACGTGCAATCGATTTGGTCATACAACCCCTTATTGCCGCAGTGGTCCTACACCATAAGGCAATCAAGTTCAGCAAGCTCCTCAAAACCCTAAACCAGCTAACAACGTCCGAGCCTGCTACAAGTGTGGAGACACCACTCATCTTTGCCCTCAGTGTCCTCAGTTGAACCAAGAGCAACAGCAACAGGCACCTCGTGGATGAGCTTTCAACATCAATGCCAACCAAGCTCAAAACGACAATGAAGTCGTGAATGGTACGTTTCCCGTTAACAACATTTATGCTTCTATACTATTTGATACTGGTGCAGACAAAAGGTTTGTGTTAGTTGAATTCGAATCTATGTTAAGTTGTACACGCTCGAAACTACCTAAGTCATTCACAGTCGAAGTTGCCAATGGCAAGTCTATCACCGTTGATTCTGTTCTATGCGATTGTTTTCTCACACTCAATGAGCACGTTTTCCCCATCGATCTCATACCCATGCAATCGGGTATCTTTGATATCATAGTAGGCATGGATTGGCTTCGTAAGAACCATGCTAAAATCTCTTGTCACGAGAAATACGTTCATTTGCCTCTTCTATCTGGCGATACTTTACACATTTAAGGAGACAGACCTTCAAAGGGGCTGAAGCTTATGTCATGCACACAAGCGAATAAGTACTTACGTAAACAGTACTTTGCCTTTTTAGCTCACGTTGTGGAAGAAAAGGGCAAGGGAAAGAGCCTAAGTGATGTTCAGTGGGGCGTGATTTTCCTGATGTCTTTCCTGAAGATCTACCTGGTCCTCCTCCATCTCGATCTGTCGATTTTTGCATTGATCTCATCCTTGGTTTGACTCCCGTTGCTAAAGCTCCTTATCGTCTTACACCATCTGAGATGCAAGAGTTTTCAAGTCAACTTCAAGAGTTGCTCGATAAAGGTTTCATACGCCCAAGTACTTCACCTTGGGACGCTCCTGTGCTTTTCGTCAAGAAGAAGGATGGTTCGTTTCGAATGTGTATCGATTATCGTAAGCTTAACAAACTCACTGTCAAAAATCGTTATACTCTCCCTCGCATTGATGATCTCTTTGACCAACTCAAAGGCGCAAGGTGCTTTTCAAAGATCGACCTTCGTTCAGGTTATCATGAACTTCGTGTTCTCGAAGAGGCCATCCCCTAAACCGCATTTCGCACTCGCTATGGTCACTACGAGTTTGTGGTGATGCCTTTCGGTTTGACCAACGCACCTGCAGTCTTCATGGACTTAATGAACCATGTGTGTAAACTTTATTTGGATCATTTTGTAATCGTTTTCATTGATGACATTCTCATTTATTCGAAAACTCAAGCTGAACACGAACGTCACTTGCATCTCATTCTTGAACTCTTACGTGGTGAATGTTTATACGCAAAGTTTTCTAAGTGTGAGTTTTGGATCAAAGAAGTTCAATTCCTTAGACACGTCGTGAGTGAAAAAGGAATTCATGTTGACCCCTCTAAAATCGAAGAAGTGAAGAATTGGATCGCACCTAAATCTCTATCAGAAATTCGTTCTTTCCTAGGATTAGCGGGTTACTACCGTCGATTCATTTCTAATTTCTCGAAAATCATCGCTCCCCTCACGTTGCTCAGAAAGAGAAACTTTTGTTTGGGGTCCCGAACAAGAGGAATCCTTTCAAACTCTTAAGCAATTGCTTTGCAATGCTCCTGTTCTTGCTCTTCCTGATGGAAACGATGATTTCATAGTATATTGCGATGCATCGAACCGTGGTCTTGGTTGTGTTCTCATGCAACGAGACAAGGTCATCGCATATGCTTCTAGACAGCTGAAAATACATGAGAAAATCTACACTACCCACGATCTCGAGCTTGGCGCAGTTGTTTTTTGCATTAAAGATTTGGCAACACTAGCTATATAGTACAAAGTGTGTGGTTTTCACCGACCATAAGAGCCTACAACATATATTTAACCAAAAAGAGCTAAACATGCGTTAACGTCGTTGGGTGGAATTGCTTAACGACTATGACTGTGAGATTCGCTACCATCCTGGCAAAGCGAATGTTGTGGCCGACGTACTCAGTTGTAAATCTCATGTTAGTAGCATTCGTTGTTCTCAAATCATTAGCAATCTTCACACTTGCATTCGTGAAGCTCAGTATTCGACAGTCAACGAGGGAAACTTGTCTAAGGAGATGCATTGTGGTGCTGCTAAACCAACTTGTGACGAAATCCGATGGACTCCAATACTATATCGATCGCAGTTTGGAAGTGGGATAGCATAGCTATGGACTTCATAACCAAACTTCCTCGCACACCTTCTGGTCATGATAGCATTTGGGTGATCATTGACCGTTTGACAAAATCCGCTCACTTCCTCCCCATTCGTGAGGATTTCAAAGTTGAGAAACTAGCTCGAATCTACATGGATGAAATCATATGTCGTCATGGAATACCCATTGACATCATCTATGACCACGATGGTCGTTTCACATCCCGCCTTTGGCAAACATTCCAAGCCGCTATGGGTACTCACTTGAATCTCAGTACGGCTTTTCATCCTCAAACGGATGGACATACTGAACGTACTATCCAAACCCTAGAGGACATGCTTCGCTCATGTGTCATCGATTTAGGTGGTAATTAGGATGTACATTTACCTTTGATTGAGTTCTCGTACAACAACAGCTATCACTCTAGTATTCAAATGGCTCATTTTGAGGCATTATATGGTCGCAAGTGCCGATCTCCTATTTGTTGGCACGAGATTGGTGACGCTCAAATTACTGGCCCTAAGCTCATTCAAGAGACGACGGATAAGATTCTCCAAATCCGCGACAACCTCCTCAAGGCTAGAAGCAGATAAAAGAGCTACGCCGATAAAAGACGCAAACGATTAGAGTTCAATGTTGGTGATCACGTGTTACTCAAAGTATCTTCTTGGAAAGGAGTAATCCGCTTTGGTAAAAAGGGAAAACTTGCCCCACCCTTTGTCGGTCCTTTCAAGATACTCGAGAGGATTGGTAAAGTGGCATATCGACTCGATTTACCTCAAGAACTTAGCAACGTTCATCCAACATTCCATGTCTCAAACCTTAAGAAGTGCTTAGCCGAAGAAGGACTTCTGTCACACCCCGATATTTCCACGTATTACCGGTGGGCCTGGTGGGGAGTATCGTGACATAGTTGATATCATCATAGTCAAATAATCACAGTTCAATGCACAACGGAAGTCTAAAGTAAAAATATTACAAACCGATTCGAAAGTAACATAAAGTATTACACAACGGGTTGTAAAAAGATCCACAGGCAGATCTAAAGATAAAAAGAAATATTGTTCAACAGATTTAAGCATCAAAAGCTTGCAAGACTCTTTATTTGATACTAGGAGTAGCCAGCCCATTTCGCTTAGTACCTGCACTTAACCTTTTTGGAAAATACGTCAGTTTACACTGGTAAATACAATTAACCGACTCTTTTGAAAATATTTAAGAAAATTGGTTTAAATGCACAAGGCATAAATAATCTTTTATAACTTGGGACAATTATTTAAATATAATCTTGTATACAGATTTATATGTTTGTCGTCCATTCAAGACCCCGGTTAGAAGAGCCGGATTAGATTAATTGACACACCATAAGTATATGCCCACAAGAGAGTGAGATACCGTTTATACATACGCAACTGTCAGGTGTATGCCTACACCCCGTGCTTAAGCCGTGGCCATTTCTAATAAATGTGCCGAGGATATCCAGGACATGGTCATTAACCACCCAAAGGCATTGCATCAAACAAAACAGATTAAAACGGGTTATGTAAATATATTAATCACAATCCGATTTAAATAACTACATACCCGACCAAGCGGTATTATTTTAATACCGTATCCCAAGCCCGTATAACGGAAAATAAGTTAAAAGTATTTACCTGAGCAAAAATATAATTTTTATCCCATCCGTATAACAATCAGCAAGTGCAAATGGCTTTTACTGGACTCCTAAATCTGGAACGAAGGTTTTAATAACCTATTAGATTCCTAACAGGTCTTATTTATGCTATAACTTAGACCGGTTAGTTTTTAAAGAAAGGTATACGGTTCAAAACGCTAGATTAAGCGAAGACCGGATTAGAATGTGATTTAGACCCGACAAGTATGAAGACTTGTTTAATATGGGCAAACTAAACACATTCTGGATTTTGAAGTGAAAATGATAAGGTTTGACCCGTTTTGGTTAATTTATGCAAACTAGTTACATAAACCGTACCGAACGCGAAAAATGCATAACGGGTAACCAAATGAGTCATAAACAGGTTCCCTAAGTTAATATGCTTAAAATGTGTTATGATATCAGTAGGATACCTTCCATTATGCCCAAATCAAATTCAAAATCAATTTAAGCCCCATAGGGGTATTTTGGTCATTTTAAAGATTATAAAAGATGTTAAATAGTAATTTGAGGTTCTGGTCTAAAATAATCAGTAAAAATATTTATTTTAGTGAGTTATATCAGTAGGATATTGCATATATGTGAAATTTATCATTTATGTCCAAACTATGCACCGTAGGGGCATTTTGGTGATTTCACATAAGCTTTAAGGGTCAAATTTGGAAATCTGAGTTCAAAGCTTTTACTTACTGTTTAAAGTATAAAAATTGGTTCATAACATCAGTAGGTAACAAGCCTTAGGTGCCTAATATGGTTCTAAACCATACTATGCGCCTAAATCGCATAAAAGTCGGTATTTGACGATATTCGGGTTGATTAAAGAAATCTGAGATTTTAACCAGCCTTTACAGTTTAAAATAACTTATTTATTATACAAAATCATTAGAAAAAGGTTTGATATGTAAAGGATGTGTAAAACTCATTTTATTAGCGAAAAGGGCATTATCGTCAATTACCGAGCCTATGCAAGAACTCTATGTTATGATCAGTTTAAAATTAAATAAAAATTTCCAAAAATCCCTAAATATTATATTACATCAGTGGGTAAAAGTTTTGGTGTCAAAATTTGGGTTTAAATAGGATTTATGTCGAAAATGCCGTTTAATTAATAAAAACACTTTCATTTACGATATTGTGCATAACTCTCATTTTAGACCATGAACTGATGTCAATTTTTGAGGACATGTTTATAAATCAGTAATAAAGGTTTTTGTCCTCTCACATTTTCAAAAATCTCGTTTTTATATAAAAAGGCATAATGGTCAACATTTAAGCATTTAACGGAAACATGCAATTAATCAGATTTAATAGGAACCATATAGTATAATCTCATATGGTTATACTAACATGAAATATGGTCCTAAAGGAACCCTAAGGCATATCTAAACTAAGCTAAATCGGGTCAGAACTGAAAGTCAAAGCAAAAGTCTACTTTTGCGACTTTCGGTTGCGAACCGAGCCTAAACTCATAATTGTCGGGTTAAACATGCCTAAACATGTTCTTATATTATTTACCAAGTTATTTTAGTGTTTAAACATGTTCCATAACTTCTACATTATCAGTTATGAATTTATTTGCGAAAATGGATTCTGTTGACTTTTTAATAACAAGTTTGACCCGACAATTGACCAAGTTAGAGTGATAATCAGTGGGTGCCCCTTTAAGGGTTTATTACCCACATAATTACCAACTCATAGCCACTTTCAATTCGAATAATGGCTGGACCATTAGTGATTAATCACTAAGTCAAAGCTTAATTATGATGGCTTTGACTTTGACTTTTGGTAATTAAACTAATAAAACTTGAACTTAGGGGGCTAAGAATGCTTACAAGGGTACTTAGCACGAATATGGAACTTTAGAGAACTTCCTTGAGCTCCAGGAGGCTCCAAAGAGTGAGTTTTGAAACAAAATTTCAAGTGTGCAAATGACAAGTGAATGAACAAGGCCTTATATAGCAAAATGGAAGCTCCAAGATCTTTGCATGTGTCCCTATGATGATCCCAGATGTTACCAGGTGTCCCTATTGCATGAAAAACAATTGGCACAGTCCCTTGTATCGAATTCAAGCATCCAAAGGCGGTGGAACTGGCTGAACATGCAGCTGTCATTGTTTTCTGATGCTGGCACTCTCACTCGGGCCGCGTAAGACTCAGAAAGAGTCTACGCGGGCCGCGACACTCCCCTATGACCGGAAAACAACTTTCATTAATTGCAGTTTTGGCCCCTGGTCCATATTTAATTAAAATAACTTTCGTTTATTGCACTTTTGACCCTCAAAGTTAACTTTTAAGGGCCTTAAGTCATAAACTAACTCCGTTCAGCTCCCGACTAGTTGTACGATCACCCGAAAAGTCTTGTTTTCTTCGAAACTCCACAAAATTAACATCCAATATTCTTGAGAGCAAAATATATAATTATTACAATGTTTTTTTTGGGTTCGTTAAAGGTCATTCAGGGGTAACTTTTAACATGTTGACACTTTTAACCCCTATGCTTCATAAAGTTTTGAATTTAAGCGCAAACGGCTTTCAATGTCCGAAAATTTTATTCATCAAAGAATACGAACATCCTATGAGGTCATTCAGAGGCATGAGTTTGGCATGATGACATGTTTGATCCTTTTACTTGCATATTTACATTGTTTGACAACTTTAGTCCCTCAAGATCAATCCATTACACGTTTAAAGTCCATGACACGTGTCTTTATTATATTGGTCGTGATTTCACGAGGTGTTACATCCTCACCCCCTTAAAAGAAATCTCGACCTCGAGATTTACTGAAATAAATGAGGGTACTTATGTTTCATTGTGGATTCAAACTCCCACGTGTATTCTGGGCCTCTTCGGGCATCCCATTTTACCTTCACGATCGGCACATGCTTCTTTCGAAGCTTCTTAACCTGTCGATCCTCGATCGACAAAGGTTTTTCAACAAACTTTAAGCTCTCATCTATCTGCACGTCCTTATGCGACATTGCTAGCGATTCATCGGCTAGACATTTCTTCAAATTGCAGATGTGGAACACATTATGGATTCCACTGAGCTCTTCGGGCAGATTTAGCTAGTAAGCTACAGTCCCGACACATTCGATGATCTCGAATGGTCCTATGTATCTTGGGCTCAACTTGCCCTTCTTGCCAAAATGCATTACCCCTTTCCAGGTTGATACCTTAAGTAACATTTTGTCACCTACCTCGAATTTTAGAGGTTTACGCCTTTTATCTGCGTAGCTTTTCTGCCTATCCCTGGCAGCTTTGAGACGATCACGTATCTGCACAATCTTATCTGTCGTCTCTAGGACTATATCAGGTCCTGTTAGTTGGACATCTCCAACTTCCGCCCAACAAACTGGCGTCCTACACTTTCTTCCATACAAAGCTTCGAAAGGTGATGCTTGAATACTCGAATGATAGCTATTATTATACAAAAATTCGATCAACGGAAGATGATCATCCCAACTTCCTCCTAAATCAATGACGCAAGCTCGAAGCATATCCTCAAGCGTTTGAATCGTACGCTCGCTTTGCCCATCCGTCTAAGGATGATAAGCAGTGCTGAAATTTA
Source organism: Helianthus tuberosus (assembly GCA_030545235.1). Classification (NCBI taxonomy): domain Eukaryota; kingdom Viridiplantae; phylum Streptophyta; class Magnoliopsida; order Asterales; family Asteraceae; genus Helianthus; species Helianthus tuberosus. Next base: position 168,962,243 of record CM060371.1, on the reverse strand, counting down.
ATTGAGTGCCTAAAGATTGCTGAAAGCTTTTCCAAAAATGTGATGTGTGTCTTGTATCCCTATCAGAGATAATAGATACTGGCACTCCGTGGAGAGATACAATCTCATCCACGTACAGCTGAGCTAGCTTGTCGGAGCTGTATGTTTCCTTAATAGGTAAGAAGTGGGCTGACTTGGTCAGTCTATCTACAATAACCCAAATAGTATCATTCCCATACTTTGTCCTTGGTAACTTAGTGATAAAATCCATAGTTACCATTTCCCATTTCCAAGTGGGAAGTTCAGGCTGTTGCAGCAAACCTGACGGCTTCTGGTGTTCGGCTTTAACTTGAGCGCACGTCAGACATTTAACCACGTAAGTGGCTATAGACTTCTTTAAGCCTATCCACCAATAATTTGCCTTTAAATCCTGGTACATCTTATCACTGCCAGGATGAACTGAGTATTTGGAGCTATGAGCTTCTTGAAGAATCACATCTCGAAGTCCTCCATAAATTGGAACCCATATTCGTCCATTCAATCTTAGGATTCCATCCTTGCCATACGATAACTATTCAGCAGTTACGCCCAGCTTTTCATTTGGGTAGTTAGCTTCTAATACAGCTTCCTTCTGAGCGGCTAATAACCTTTCATTCAAGTTGTTCTTCAATTCAATGCTCTTGGCATCGATTCTAATAGGCTTAACCCTTTCCTTTCTGCTCAAAGCATCAGTGACTACATTCGCTTTGCCTGGATGATATTGGATTTCACAATCATAATCGTTTAGTGTCTCCATCCATCGACGCTGTCTCATGTTAAGATCCTTCTAGTTAAACAGGTGCTGAAGACTCTTATGACCAGAATAGATCACACATTTGGTTCCGTACAAATAGTGCCTCCAAAGCTTTAGTGCAAATACAACGGCACCCAACTCCAAATCGTGGGTGGTGTAATTCTTCTCGTGCACCTTTAATTATCTGGAAGCATATGCAATAACCTTGCCCTTCTGCATAAGCACACAACCCATGCCGGTGTGTGATGCCTCACAATAAACCACAAATTCTTCAATTCCTTCTGGCAATGTCAACACAGGTGCATTGCTTAACTTCTATTTAAGAATATCGAAGGATTCTTACTGCTTGGGACCCCAGTCGAACTTTATATTCTTACGAGTAAACGAAGTTAGGGGTGCAACAATCCATGAAAAGTTCTCGATGAAACGTCGATAACACCTGCTAGACCCAAAAAGCTACGTATCTCTGTGGCAGTCTTAGGCTCTTGCCAATTCATAATTGCTTCAATCTTAGCGGGATCCACCTGGATACCACGCTCGCTCACCACATGTCCAAGAAATTGGACGTCCCGAAGCCAAAACTCGCATTTAGAAAACTTGGCGTAGAGCTTCTCTTGTTGTAGTAGTTTAAGGATACACCGAAGATGTCTTTCATGATAGGCTTGATTCTTCGAGTAGATAAGAATGTCATCAATGAAGACAATGACAAACTTGTCCAAGTATGGCTTGCAAACGCGATTCATGAGATCCATGAACGATGCGGGCGCATTACTGAGCCCGAAAGGCATCACTAAGAACTCATAATGACCATAACGAGTTCTAAATGCAGTCTTATGCACATCTTCATCTCTGACCTTCAGTTGATGGTAACCTGACCTTAAATCAATCTTGGAGAAATAACTTGCTCCTTGAAGCTGATCGAATAGATCATCGATCCTGGGTAGCGGATATATGTTCTTGATCGTCACTTTATTCAATTCGCGATAATCGATGCATAGACGTATCGAGCCATCCTTCTTTTTCACAAAGAGGATCGGTGCTCCCCAAGGGGACGAGCTAGGTCGAATAAAACCTTTTGCCAATAAATCATCCAACTGAGTCCTTAACTCTTTCATCTCATTTGGTGCCAACCGATAAGGTGCTCTTGCAATTGGTGCTGCTCCAGGAATAATATCAATCCAAAATTCCACTTGCCTGTCTGGGGGTAAGCCAGGTAGCTCTTCAGGGAATACTTCTGGATATTCCGAAATAACAGGGAGGTCTTCGATCTTGGGCTTTGGTTCATAAATGGTTACCTGTGCTATATAAATGACACAACCTTTCTTCATACACTTCGACGCCTTAAGCAAGGACACTTGCTTAGGTAACCCGTACTGAGTATCTCCTTGTATTGTTAACGGCTCACCATAAGGAGTCTTGATAACCACTTGCTTCTTGTCACAAACGATCTGAGCTTGGTTATGAGATAACCAATCCATGCCTATTACTATGTCAAATCCTGCCAATTTTAAAGGAAGCAAAGAAAGTGGAAAAGAGTGGTTCCTAATGGATATAAAACATCCATCTAACATGGTTGAAGCAGTCTCTAAAGTTCTGTCAGCCAATTCTACTTCATACTTTATGCTTAGAGTCTTAACAGGCAGATTTAATAACTTACAAAACTTATTATCCACAAAAGACTTGTATGCACCCGAATCAAACAACACTCTAGCATAAACATCATTGACAAGAAAGGTACCTGTTATCACGTTATCATTCTGAATGGCCTCCTGAGCATTCATCTGAAAGACCCGAGCATTGGTCTTTTTAACTTCCTCATGCTTCTTTGCATATTTGGGGCAGTTGGTCTTAATGTGCCCTTTCTCGTTGCAACCGTAACAGGTTGCGTCCTTCATCTTTTTGCAATCCAATGTCTTATGTTCCTTAGACCTGCAGATCCCACACGCAATAGACTTTGACTATGACTGCGATCTTGACTCGAGTCTACACTTCCCGAAATGATGTTTCTGGCAGGTCTTGCACTTAGGTTTCTCACCCGATTGATGGTTATCCTTTTTAAACCCTAAACTCTTCTTGTGATCCGAGTTCCCTTTATGTTTCTTATCAGAACGGCGTGAGTTCTCATCCTCACGTTTCCTTTTCCCCTCGTCAGAATTCTTAAGCGATCTCTGCCTGACCACATCGAGAGTAAGAGATAACGACAAATCAGCCACAAACTTGAATGTGGTAGGTCTAGATGCTTTCACACTTGCTTTAATTTCTGGAGCTAGACCTCCAATAAAACGAGCTATACGTTTCGGTTCTGGCGTGACCAAGTATGAAACTAATCGAGACATGGTGTTGAAACTGGTAAGGTATGCCTGACAGTCTAAGTTCTTCATGACCAATGTCAAGAAATCAGTCTCAATCTTCTCAACTTCATGTTGAGGACAGAAATTTTCTTTGATTAACGCAACAAACTGATCCCATGTCAGATTATACAATGGAATCTTTCCAGTAGCTTGGATTAACGATCTACACCAAGCTAAAGCTTCACCTTTGAATGATTGTGAAACAAACTTCACAATGTCCTGTTCTATATCAACCACTGTATCCATCTCATCTAGCCACGTCATGCAATCAATGGCTCCTTTCTCCCCTGTGAAGTCTCTGGGTTTGCAGGAGACGAAATACTTATATGAACAGGTTTTAACACGTGGCTCTTGAAAGAGCACAACCTTCTTAGACGGGCCACTCCTTTGGTTTGATGAGTGATGAGAATCGCTCTTGCGAGCTGTATGATTCTTGGAGGGAGGTTTTGAATGTGGTACAGACTGAGTTCTGACACGAGTACCACTTGATTCATTAAACTGTCTGTTAAGAGCTCAAGTAACGGCATTATCTATTAATGCCTGTAGTTCCGCACCAGCTACATTAACTCTGGTAGTATCATTATTCTCCCTCGGGTGGCTGTTATGTAACACCTGTGCCTCCACGGACATCAAACAAATGCCAAACCAATGAAATATTGTATTTCATACTTGGGATTTGTAAAAATATGTGTATCTTTTGCACATATCTATTCTTGTTCGATTTCAAGCTCTAAATCGCTTTCTGGAAGGTTATACGCGCACTGATGCGTAGATATAACCAGTTTAATCCAACGAACACTCCGGAATAGTGAAATAGGCTTAACATACCTTAAATAACCTTTACATAACTTAGATATAAGTTTTGGAAGGTTTGGTGTGGTGAAATCAAAGTTAAATCGCTTACAGGGACTAAAGTTGACAAACTGCGAAAGTATGCCAATTTGAACTGTAACAGACCTTCCGGAGCATGACCATAAGTTAAACATACCATAAATATCCTTCACATAGCTTAGAAATAGGCTTTGAGGGGTTCGGTGTGCTAAAATAAACTTTTGGGTCATTCAGGGACTAAAAGTGTCAAAAAGTGCACAAGTTTGCATTTTCGCGCATAACTTACGTTCTGAATACATCCGGACATCCAAAAATTTATGTAAGCATGACTATATTATATTTTAGTGTTCGCCTTAAGAAAAATCCATTCGTTGCGTCATTTGGATCGTTTTTCGCGCTTATGCGCATTCCGTCGTAATTAAGCGAACATCGCGTTCGTAAGACCAAACGAACCATCATCCGACATATTTCTGAGCATGTTTCATGTCCACAATGTTTAGGCAACATTTTAGGGCCTTAAAGTTGGCTTTACGGGCCTTAGAAGTGTCGGAAATGGCCTTAAACACGTGCAGGGACCTAAACTGTCATTTCTGAAACATATGTGCAGATCAGAGGCCCCAAGCGGCCCGCATTGTGTTTGCCTAAATCTAAAGCGGGCCGCATTAGCCCTTCTGACCAGATTCAATGTTTGTTTTGCAACTTGCAACTGAATTGATTCGTGTCCACACGTTTCCTATCGTCTAGTCAGCGGATAAGAACAACATTTTAGCCACCACAACATTGTGACAAGTGTTCGGCTTGGATCGTGGCACGATATTCAAGAAACGATCCTAGCGGTTACCCGAAATCTATATATACCCCATGCCCCCCATTGCTATTTCTTACAAGAATTCTGATTTTGAGAGCTCTAAGTTGAAACCATTGTTTCATACCTGAGTTCTTGAAGTCGGGATTAGCATTCGGGGACCCTGGGTAAGTATTCTTTCGTTCTTTTCCTTATTTTATTGCTTTTAGAGTCAGAAAGTCAAACTTTGTTTGACTTTCAGCGTTGACCAGTAATGGTCAATGCGAAGTTCGTTTGAACTTCGCAACGTGAGTGTAATCACGTTGGTCATAGTCCCTTGGGACTATGCCCACTGATTACCACGTTGTCTAGAGTCGTAGGGTAGGCGATCTAATAAATCGCCTATACCTTCGAACTCGACCCATTTGGTCGATCATTAGGATCCGACCAAATACATTAGGTGACCATAGTAGGTAGGGAATAACCTTCCGAGGTTATACCCTATGGTCACATCGTTTAAGTAGTTGTATGATAGGTAGTTTATATGCCTTAGGTAAATTACCAGAATACCCTTTTCATGTATAATTGGAAATTAAGCATATGTAACCTAAACTTTTGTCACATAACTGATTATGTAACATGTTTAGGCATATAACACTTGTCATAGGACTAGTTAGACGGTCTGAACGCGTTTCACGCGAACGACGCGTTAAAGTAGCATAAGCTACCTAAACGGGTCGTAATGGGCCGCGATGGGTCGATAGCACTTAGGTTTGGTTTCATTGTAGTATGTAGGTCTTGTTAAACCATATCATATGAGTTCCAAAACTCGTTTGGTTTACCAAGCCTCATCCTATCCGATCTCCCGATTTAGGTCCGGTTTATTTATATAGTTTTAGATTGCCGATTGATTCCGTGCTCCCTCAAGCTTTGTTTGGTTGTTGTTCAAGACCTCCAAGCATTCTCAGGCGAGTACATTATTCCCCTATTTTACTGCTTTCAATTGTTTTGGGGTGACTCATATGTGCTAAATGTTTTCGATGTTATAACGATGGTTTCAAAAACAATTAAGACGATTTATACAAAACTAATAACGATTTCAATAAAGTGAACAAACTTGTTGGTTGTGTTTACATAACAAATGACATTCATTAGCAATGATCAAGCCGACCAGTATTAGGTTATGGTACCATAGGATCTGACTAATCCCGTTATTTACTACACCCGTGGTTATGTGTGGGTATGGTAGGTAGCGACTGAATCTGAAACATTAACTTACCCTATGGAGGTTTGTTAATGCGAAAACGAGAAGCTACGATTGATGAGTCACGAAGGTTTGGATGTTATTAGCGAGACGACCACATAAGTAGTTTCACGACCTAAAACGAATTTAACGATTTACGATTGGTTTTCACACGATGTTTTAACGATTGGGTAACGATTGGGTTTTCACACAATGTTTTAACGATTGGGTAACGATTGGGTAACGATTGGGTTTTCACACGATGTTTTAACGATTGGGTAACGATTGGGTAACGATTGGGTTTTCACACGATGTTTTAACAATTACTTTGGTGGTTTGGTTTGGATTAAATGATTAAGTAACAATGCGTGTGGAATATGATACAAGCATGGTGGATACGCCGCTGGTACTTCCTATATATAAGTGTTTGTATGGTATTACATATTGTAGTGTTATTTGAATCATTTCAGCTCGAGACATAGAACATTTTATACAAGTAACATACTTTTCACAAGACATTTATTTACAAACAACTTATCTTATACAAACTCATATTACATGGTTATTCATTTAATCATGCTTTATTTTCTTATTTATACATATCACCTGAACTTATCATTGTTTTTCCAAATAATTTACTAAAACAAATGTTTTTGGGTTAAGAGTCATGGCTACGAGGTTTTACAAATTATAACCCGCTTGATTTGAGTTGGTTAATTGAGTTGCAATATTATACTCTTTTCAAAACAAGGTTTTTAAATATAGTATTGCAACATCTAAACTAGCCATGATTTCGACACTCCTACAAAACCTATGTACTCGCCAGCATTTCTTTGCTGACCTCGTTTTCACATATGTTTCAGGTATTGTTGAATGTTATCGATTGATAAGATGCATGCTCACATAGGATTGGACGAGGCCTTAGTGACTCAATAACAATGATAGACTATGTTTAAAATTGTGTATTTAGATTTCCAGACAATGTAATTATTCAATGATTAATAAAACGAAACACTTTTTGGTATCCATGGTTATGAAACATTAATTCTGTTGCAACACGCCTCGATGTTTCCGCCGCGATCTGTTGTTTTACGCGGTCGGGGCGTGACATGTTAACCTCATCTGATCCAGCCATGTAGCTTGATTGCTACATAAAATATTGACAATGGTTTATTCAGAAGTCTATTATGGTATTGTCATTTATGGCAATTCATTAACCATGGAAATTTTAAGCCATATTGGTTAATTTAATTTATTTAAATTTTTATTATATTTCATCCCAGTTATAAACTATTAAGGATAATAGGGTGGCATAAAAAGGCCTAGTCACAAGGACATCTTTAAATTATAAGCCATGATCTTATAGGATCGAGGCATTAAGGCTTGAACATAGTTCATTACCTTTTTCTTGACAGGGAGTCGTAGACTACAACTGTCTTTTTGTCTTATAAGACAATAAGTGTTGCCCGTAGTCACTTCATCACTAATGGATGTTAAATAATAATTAGAGAAAAAGGAATTGGAAAAATCAAATATAAGGATGACTTGTGTGATTTTATCGAATCACATTTGCCAGGAGTGTTAACATGTTCTCAGATGTTAACAAAGATTTGAATCTTAAAAGGGACTACCATCATGGTCATGTCTTAGAATGACACATGGGCTAGGTTTTTACCTTTAAGATTTCATTTAATAATTAATGGCAGATTAATTACAAAAAGGAATGATATTTGATTTATTTCATATATTATATTCATACATGTGATGACAAATGAAATTTTAAAATTAAAACATTCCACTAAATTTAAAAAGAGTACATAGATGCCCTAAACGGGACTTTTACTTAAATAACTTGCCCACGCAGGGGCTAAAATGAAAATACAACTCCTCGCAGGGACTAGTACATAAATAAATGTCCACACAAGGACTTAATTGAAAATTTAAAATTACAAAACAAATAATAAGGAATTTTAATAATCCATTCTGTTCTTCCCCTTGATTAAATCAGCCAAACCCTTAAGTAGACCCCGACGGCTTCTACGCTCCACCTGAACATCACGTTCCACCTAGTTCAACCTCTGAAGGATCTCCTGCTGCTGCGGTGGTTGGATCTGTGGCAGCTGCGGCTGCTGCTGCTGCAGAGGTTGAGGAGGTGGTGGGTATTGATACCCATAGGCTGGGTACCCTGTTTGGTATGAAGCTTGAAAGGGTTCTTTAGGATGAAGATCATTGTAGTTTGCCGCTACGAGATACGGGTCAACATCGGGGGCATTGTAGTAGTTGTAGCCAGGATAAGCTGGCTGCTCAAAAGGGTTATACGCCGCTGCACTGGCGTAAGAGGGAATTGGGTTATCATAACCCATGTGTGGTGGTGGTGGTGCGACTGGCGGAGAGTCGACCTCAGAAACGGGGTTTGAAGGCCCACCCATATGCGGGTCTTCATATAGTGGCGGGTAGTGGCTGCCACTGGAGTGTTGAGGGGTGCTGAAGTGAAAATCCCCTCTTCGCACGGACATCCGTGCACCTGATCTTCTTCGCCTCGGCGGTTCGGGAGGCGGCTGTTGCTCTGGCGGCGGTGGTGGCGGTGGTGTAACCGCCTGGAAACGCGAATCCTCAGAGGGATCCTGTTGCTGCTATTGAGGTGAGTTGTAAGGGGGAGTAAACTCCTCAGAGAGATCCTGTTGCTACTGATTCATTCGAGGAATGGAGAAAACGTTTCTTATCAAACGTTGAAAAGCCTACACTGCCAGAAGCACAAGTTGATTTTCTTCAGTTTGAAAAGGTCAAGCCTCATGGAAGGATTCTGAGCTGGATGTTAGTCAAGGAAATTCACTGCGTTGCCATCAAGCGTGAATTCGGTATTCAGTACTTCAAATCATTACTAAGCATATTGTCCTTACCATTCTATGACGTTGCTGCTTTGACGAAGCTTGAGCTTGTTAATCGTTCAAACTTCGAAGGAGCTACATTGTTCGCACGCAAGATAAAGTTTAACAAAAGGACAGGATGGAAAAACGAGTTGTTCAAGCCGCAGTTTCCCATCTATCAACAGATCAAGTTCACATTGGACCCAGTGACAAATACGGCGCGATACAAGCTTGTCTATCAACCCGCAAAAGTCATGGACAATATCCCGTTAATGCCGATGAAACTGAACTTTCTTGATGATATGAGGCTATGGTGCTACGATCCGGATACTCATGAAGCGATGATTGTATTTAATGGCGATCATGAAAATTTTCGGATGTTGGATCCGATGTGGATCGTGAACATGTCAGCGGCCGACATCAACAAGTTATATCGGCACGATATCTTCTACGAAGACAAGGACGCGCATCAAGCGTTGTGATTTCAGCGCGTCGCTTGCTTCTGCTACTATCGTGGAATTCATGCCAGCAGTTCGTGGTCCGAGAAACACTAAAGACGAAAGATTGAAGACCGAAGACAGTAACAGACAAGGGGGAGTTTGTTGATGCATTATTTTGGTGTCTGTCACTTGTCTTAATTAACGATGTATTTTGTACGGTCTTTTATTATATCGAGTCTGTATTCGCCGTCGACCAAGTCGGATATCCTCCTATCCTACTTGTGTCCGACAAGTTTGTCTCGTTGTTTTGTATTGTTATATAACTATGCATGTTGCATATTATGGGTTTTAATGTTGGTTATGTGTTTATTATGTTTGCTGCAAACTGTCTAACAGTTTGCAGCCAAACAGCCTTTGCAGCCCTCGACGAAACTCCAGGTTTCGTCGAGCACATGTATGACGAAACCCCTTATGATCACATCCCATGTTTCATCGTGATGGGTGACGAAACTCCTAGAGGTTTCATCATGATGGGTGACGAAACTCCTAGAGTTTCGTCGTCCAGGAGGTTTCGTCAGGCCCAATCCATGTTTCGTCAACTGTTAGACCTGGGCTGCTATATAAACACAACATGGTTTCACTTTGAAACTATGAGAGCATACCCTGTGTCTGAAAGCTTAGTGTCAAACATTGTGTGTATTTGTTTGATCATTGTTCTCATCCTTTTAATCAATTGACTGTGATTCATTGGTTATATCGTGTTATTACAATATGTGTTTGGTTTGGCATAGTCACGGGGATTCCGCACTCGTGACCGTGTTTGTGATAAACAAGTGATTTGGTTTCATATTCGATCCTCAGATTCGGGACCTACAAGTGGTATCAGAGCATTGGCTCTTATCCTTGTTTAAAATCAAACATAGTTGGGACTTTATCAAGTATTTGTTTGTGATTTTCTGAAAACTGTCATCCTTGGAGTTCATACTTTGCTGGAAAAGTTTTCTTAAAAATCTGTTGATTTTGCTTGTTTGCTAAATTTTTTTGTCAAAAACCTTGTTATTTAGCTTGTTCACGTGGTAAAACTGGGTTTTTAGTGAAAGTTTTAAGCAAACTTGTTGTTCAGAAAATTCTCCGGTGAAAGATCTTGCCGGAAAGTTCATATTTTCTGGGTTGTTCTTCATATCTTCATCAAACCTTCATAGTGTTCTTGAGATAATTGTTGATTTAAAATTAAAAGACAAATTTAAAATGGATTAAAATATTAACACCATACCTTGGTTGGTAAAATAGGTATGTTGTAGGTTGAAACGGGTGTACCTGTCAGACCAAAAGATAAGATTTGTCTTTGAAAAATCTTACCAACTTTCACCAACTCACTGTGACCATATCCGGACGAAACACATGAGTGACGAAACCCTCTGAGTTTCGCGAAAAAGAACTTAGACGAAAGTTCACCCCCAGTGTTTCGTCAAAGGAGCTTCAACGAAACCCCTATAGTTTCGTCAAAGACACTCCAAAGAAACCCCTAGAGTTTCATCCAAGGTGCTCCGATGAAACCTCTTGAGTTCCGTGGGAAGAGTTTCGTCGTGAAACTTGTCAATTTTCAACAGAAGACTTGTAAAAGTGGTTTAACTGTTTGTTTTCAAGTTTTTGACCAGGTATTATCATTCATATATCAAATATGAGTTGTACTAGTCCTTGGGATTGGAGTACGGACCCAAGACCAAGTGAAGATCAGACATCCGCAGCCGTGTGGATGAGGAATGTTTTGCCACCATGAACTATTAGTGAGAATCAATGGGCATTGGCGACGAATCAGAATCAAAGCATTCAGAATCTTTTGCTAAGTGAGAGTGAAACGGGTAGTAACAACCGCCCGCCAAAGCTGAATAACATGAACGAGTATCTGTCTTGGAAAAAATCATTTCCACACTTATGTTCTAGGGCAAAATACCGAGTTATGGACGTGCTTCATTTCACCATAAAACACAGCCCTTGAAGAAGCAGGATCAAATGCTACAACCTTTATGAACATGCAAGAAGCCGACAAGAAGGCATATGATCTTGAGAAGAAGGCGTTTTCTATTCTCACATAAGCACTCCACAAAGACATCTATCATCAATTCGGTTATTGTACGAGCACGAAAGACTTATGGGATGCCTTGGTAGTAAGAGGAGAAGGGAATGCGGCTACAAGAAAGACACGGCATGACTTGTTGAAGAAGGAATTTGAATCATTTCAATTCATGGATAACGAAACACTAAATGATATGACATTTATCATTTGATTAGTGAAATGTATTCTTATGGTGTTCTTGCAACTCAACGGGAAATGGTTGCAAGGTTTGCTGATGCTTTACCCCCGAAGTGGAGTTCTTTCATTGAGTTGTTGAAGCATACGGGTACTTTAGATACTGTGAGTATCTATAAATTTGTTCAGAAACTGGAGCACAAGAATGATGAAGAGATCCGGAAAGCTAAACGGATTCCAGTTCCTCAAAATACTGAAATGTACCTTGTAGGTTTTAATCATGCAGCTAGTTCCAGTTCCGCTCAGCAACCAAAACTACAAACTGCATTCATGTCCAATACAAGTTCCTGTCCTTTTCCCCAGTCAGCTTCTCCACCGGTTTTCGATCCTAGAGCCTATCTTCCGCCAACGAATGTTATTGCTTAAGCTCATGCTTTTTCAAAACCTCAATTCGATGCGAGTGCCTGGCTACCAAAACCCGAACCTCCACCTCAAGTTCCCACTACTTAACCTCAATTTGATCCAAGTGCTTATACAATTTGATCCAAGTGCTTATATTCCAAACCCATCACAAGCCCAACCACAACAACAGCAAGCATATTACAGTAACCCTCCACCCCAAAACCCCAACACTATCAGAGTTGATACTTCAAGCCTTTCTAAAGTAAGCATCGAAGTGGCAAAGGAACAAATGGAACTTCTGAACACAATGTTCAGTGCCTATTGCGGATTGGTCGCAGGTCAAATTGGAAACATCAATATGACCCATGAAGATTATCAACAGATAGACCGTGATGAAATGGAGTTAATGGACATCAAGTGGGCGTTTGCAAGTGCTGTTCGAAGGGCTAAGGATTTTATGAAATGAACTGGGAGAACTACGTTGGAAAGCAAAAAGGATACGAAGTATGGTTTCGATAAGGATGTTGTTACATGTTTCAATTGCGGCAAAAAGGGTCACTTCAAACGTGAGTGCACCCGACCGAGCAAACAAGGTAATCAAAATCCCTTCCGTAATCAGACGAGTACTTCCAATGCAAATCAAGAAAACCATGAAAGAAGGTTGGTAGCTGTGAACAACACCACCAATCAAACTCAGGCTGGACCTTCAAACACCAACAGAGCATTAGTAGTTCAAGCTGATGAAGGGTGTAACTGGTCTGTACAGTTTGGAGATGGTGATCAAGAAGGAGGAGGAACTGCATGTTATGCAAAGATCATCAATCACATCAAGCACGTTCACAAAGAAGAGTTTTCTGACAGTGATGATAGTTCTGGTTATAGCGGGAGTTCGGATGAAGAAAGCTCGAATTCGGGAGGTTATAATTCTGAATCTGATGTGAAGGAAGAAGTCAATTCTGATGTTGATGATCTATTGAATGAAGCTGAGGAATTAAAGTGTCAGAAATCTATTCTGATCAAGAAGGCTGCTGTAGCATCAAAGGAAATGGAGAAATTCTTCTCTGAGGATGGATCTTTTTCTTATCAGACTACCTTCATGGCAAATGTCTCAGCCTCGACAAGTCAGGTAAATTCTGATCCTCCTACTCCTAGTGTTTGTAAAATGTGTGCAGAGTTGAAAGAGGAATCAGAAAAGGTTCATAGTCATTATCAAAGTTTGGTTATTGAGCTGTCTAAGTGCAAAGAGGCAAATATGGCCTTAGCTAGAAATGAAAAGGATTTCAAAGATGTAATCGAAACTTTAAAGAAAAGTGTTTCCGAGTTAACAAAAACTGTTTTTAACAAACAAATTGGTATTAATAACTACATTAATATCATCGAGGAAACTAAGAAAGAGCCGGCCGTTGCCAAATGTGAGCATGATGCAATCAAGCTCAAATTGGAGAGTTACTCTAACTCCCGATATGTGCTCGATCACATCATAGACACTCAACAGCTAAAAGGGAACAAGAAAGGCGTTGGGTATAAGTCGTGTTCGCCCCCTTTGAGACACAACTATACTAAAATGCCCGATGAAGAAGAAATGCCACGTTTTGAACCCAGTGTGCCTCTTGATTATGAGGAAGTTACTACTGGTTTAGGGTTCAAATCGGACAATTCCTCGAGTACCTCATCTGAAGGAATAGACACTTCAACATTGACGAATCAAAGTGCTCCAATCATTGAGGACTATGATTCGTCTGATGATGAATCAGATGTAAGTGACCAGGATGAATCACTTGATAAGATGAAAGGAGTAGAAATTCCAATTGAGAATTACATCCTTTGTGATACTCCTACTCCTGCTGTTCAACCAGTTGTCAAACAAGTGATAAATTATGTCAAGGATGTCAAGGATGACAAGGAATGTGTGGCTGCTGTTAAGAGCAATAACGTGTTGTATACTTTGGTCGGTGATGCTAAAATTTATTCAGACAACGATTTTCCAATTAAAAATGTCAATCCATCTTCGATTGATAAAGTTTTTGAAGATAATACAAGCAAGTTTTTGGGAAAGACGATCCCAGGAATTGTTGTAACTCAATGTGATCCAATTCTAAAATCTGAAATTAGAAAATAATTTGGAAATCAACGATCACCGACAAAGCAACAACCTATTGCTTCTAAGGGTAAACAACCAGAAAGGCGAGCTCAAAAGCCTAATGTTTCTCAATAAAAAATTGAAACAAAAGGAGCTCGTTACCAGAAGAAAAGCAGTAATGTCAAATTTGTAGCATCGAAGGGTACTGATAAAATTGAGACTTTTGAAAACAAATCAAACACAGATTTTGTCCAACAAGTCAAGATTTTACAACGTAACAGTCAAAACAATTACACTCAACATACAAACGGGTGTGATGAAAAAGCAAGTACCTCAGGTTCTACAGGTTCGACATCTGTTCGTCGATCGGATTCTCCTAAGTTTGTTGAAAGGGGAACGTGTTTTAAGTGTGGGGAGTTTGGACATATCATTAAAAATTGTACTAATACTCCCAAAGAGAAATTTGTTGAGAAAGCTCCACCTGAAAAGGTTCACCCACAACGTCGTCCTATTTCCCCAAAACATGATAAAAGAACCGTTAAAGAACAAGAAACAAAACAACGACGTCAAAACATCAAAGCAGTTGAAAAGGCTTTAAAATCTGAAGTCAAATCTGTTAATAGGGAACCAAGTTCATCATAATCTTTAAAACCAGAAGTTTCAAAATCTTTTCATAAGAATCAAACTGGTAAACAAAAACAAACTTGGAAACCTAAAACGGGTGAAAGTTTAGGGGGAGGTACTGTATTTGAAAATCATCAGGAAATCGAGATCACATTTCGTGATGCTCAGGGATGACCCAAGACCACTAAGGCTTTGGTCCCCATCCTCAACTGATCGTTGGATGATATGTGCAGGATGTTCCAGGAGGAACTGTTAATAGTCATTGGATTGTTGACAGTGGAGCATCTAGGCACATGACAGGCGACTTACGTCTTCTGTATGATGTGAAAAACATTAGAGGAGGCTATGTTGCATTTGCTGGAGACAAAGGCGGATATATCACTGGAGAAGGGAAGATCTCCAATGGTATTGTATGTTTCGATAAGATCAATTATGTTCGTCAAATTGATCACAATCTTCTGAGTGTTTCACAAATCTGCGATAAGAAGTTCTCCATGCATTTTGATGATGCCGGTTGTTATGTGCTAAAACCTGGTTTCAAAATTCCAAAAGAATGGATTCTCTTATCGGCTCCAAGAGTTAATGATCTTTATATTCTTGATATGAGCCAAGCAATTACGACCTCTGCACAAGTAACATGTTTTGTCTCGAAAGCGACAGAAAAGGAGTCTATATCTTGGCACAGACGAATGGGGCACATTCACCTGAGGAAGATGAATCATTTGGTGAAAAACAACCTTGTGAATGGTGTGCCTGTAAGAAGTTTTCATCTACAAGATATCTGTGTTTCGTGCCAGAAAGGGAAGCAAACGAAGAAGTCTCACCCGCTTAAGAAAATCAACACTGTTAGCATGCCTCTCGAACGTCTTCATATGGACCTTTTCGGACCTATGAAGCACAAGAAAACATTTGGGGATGCTTACTCTTTAGTGGTTACTGATGATTATTCTAGATTTTCTTGGGTAGCTTTTATGGCACACAAGAGTGAAACTCCTGGAATCCTCAAGGATCTTATTACTATGCTGGAAAACTTGTACACATTGAAAGTGAAAAGGATCCGAAGCGACAATGGAACTGAGTTCAAAAACCGTGTAATGGATGAGTTCTGTACTTCCAAGGGCATTCTTCATGAATACAGTTCTCGCTACACTCCACAGCAAAACGGTGTCGCTGAGAGGAAGAATCGGAGGATAATTGAAACTGCAAGAACTATGTTGGTAGAGTCGGAGCTTCCTGTTCAGTTCTGGGGGGATGCTGTGTCGACTGCTTGCTACACGTTAAACAGAGTTCTCACAGTTAAAAGGCATGGAAAGACGTGTTTCGAACTTCTACAGAAAAGGAAACTGGATCTTTCCTACCTAGAACCTTTTGGCGGTCCATGTACTATGATTGAGCTCGACGGAAAGTTTGGTGCCAAAGCTATCGAGGGTTTCTTCCTTGGATATGAAACTCCAAATTTTCATGTATGGAATTTGGCAACCAAAAAGATTGAGTTATGGAGTGAAGTAAAGGTTCAAAGGTATACTAATCCTGTTAGAGCTCCGGGTGATCCTTGGATGTTCGATTATGATGGACTTTTCGACTCCTTTAATCTGCCAACCTTTGACGAAGCATCTGCAGCTGCTCAAATGTTACTTGAAAGTGACAACACGGCTGATTCGCCATTGGTGAGACCAATTGTTGTTGACCCTCAAGCTTCTACTTCGGTTAATAACAATACGGTTTAAAATGAGGTATTTGAAGATGCTGCTGATTACAATGAGTCATCGGAAGATGATGAATACCAAGATGCAAATGAAGGCACTTCAGCTCCGGTTGCTCCTGTTCAAGGTGCTTCTGAAGCAACTCCTCATGAGCAGAATGTAGACACTGCTGAAGGGAATGCATCCACTTCTACGCCTATGCCTGGTGTGGATTTGGTTGTTGATCTTAATCTTAACAATTTGGGTATCAATGCTCGTGTTCCTGATGTTCCTGAATCGAGAATTCACGATACCCATCCGCAGCAGAATATTATTGGAGATGTCCATAGCGGTGTGCAGACACGTAATCAGTTGAGAAACAATCAGAATGCTGGTTTGTATTCAGCCATTAGAGAATCTGGTCTTCAAAATGATTGGTCCTTCGCGTGTTACGTGTCACAAGAAGAGCCGAAATCTTGGAAAGAAGCCTTAAAAGATAATTCTTGGGTGGAAGCCATGCAGGAAGAACTGGAGAAATTTCAAAAGCTAGGTGTGTCGAAGCTTGTTGAAAGGCTGGAAAATTACAAGAAAATTGGCACACGTTGTCACACCCCGACCACGTAAAACAACGAATCGTGGCAGAAACGTCGGGGAGTGTCGTAACAGAATCATTGTTTCACAACCATGGATTTAATAATTTTGTTTTACTGAAATATTGAACTCATTGTTTTATTACAAATCAAATGAATACAAATATTGTCTTTCAAGTTTTAAAGTCGCTAAGGCACGAGTCCATCCTATGTATAGCATGTATCAACAATCATCACATAGCAGCACCTGAAACATGTGTAAAAATAGGTACGTCAGCATAAAAATGCCTGTGAGATACATAGGTTTTATCAATGCATGATTCATGACTTGTAAATTTAAAAGAATGTTTAACAAAAGTATTCATGAACTTAAAAATGTTTTCTTTATAAGTGATAAGAAATCAGATGATATAAAAGAAAGATGCATAATTAAATATTTAAGTAAAATGAGTTTGTATAAAATATGTTGTTTGTAAAACAAGGTTTTGATAAAAAGGTTTGTAGTATACATAAAAATACATCTTTGGTTTTAAGAGAGTCGAATAAGTAATATATTAAAATATATTTCAGTTCCAAAATAGTTAAACAGATAGTATATTAAATATACTTTAGTCGTCAAAATAATAGTTTTCAGTAGTATATCAAAAGTATACTTTGGTTTTATTAATAACATATTAAACTATGCTTTGGTTTTATGAATAACATATTAAACTATGTTTTAGTAATTAACAAAATTTATGGTGTTTTGTACAATATCACATATGAGAGCATATCAAGCTATACCTTTGGGAGTATAACAAAATATACAACAAAAATGTGATTTTAGAATTCATTCAGACCTTAGTGTATCAAAATACACCTTTGAGACTATAGAAATACCACAAAGGCAATCCCTATTTGGATAAAATATCGGTTTCTGACATTCCATACAACAAGAATGGGGTGTCAAATCCTATAGCGCTATATCATACTACCAATCGGACTGGTGAACGTATAAAACAAGTACAATCCAACATTTAATTTTATAATCTTTGAAAAAATAGTGTTTAAACCATAAATAATCATTCAGTTTGTCAAAAGATAAGTACTAACATGCATAATCAATTATACTTTGAAATCATGAACATAACAATTAGGTACACATGTTTCACCCCAAAACATTGAAAACAGTAAAAGAGGGGACTATGTACTCACTTGAGGATGCTTAGAAGTCTTGAATAACGACCAAGCAAAGCTAGAGGGATCACGGAATCAAACGGCACCTAATATAGGTAACTAAGTAAATAAACCGGACCTAAATCGGAAGATTGGATAGAATGAGGTTTCATAAACCAAATGAGTATAGGAACTCATGTAATATGGTTAAACAAAGCCTACATCCTAAAAGGGAACCTATCCTAAGTGCTTATGACCCATTACGACCCGTTTAGGTAGCTTATGCTACTTTAACGCGTCGTTTGCGTAAAACGCGTTCGGACCGCCTAAATAGTCCTATGACAAGTAATATATGCCTTAACATGTCTAATAATGTTGCCTAATCAGTTTAGATGTCAAAATTTATGTTACATATGCTTAAAATGAATTTATGCGTAAAAAGGGCATTTTGGTCATTTACCTAAGGCATATAAACTACCTATCATACAACTATTTAAACGAAGTGACCATAAGGTATAACCTTGAAAGGTTATTCCCCATACAACTATGGTCACAAAACATGTTTGGTCGGATCCTAATGATGGACCAAACAGGTCGGGTTCGAAAGTTTAAGCGGTTGTTTAGACCGCTTATCTTACGGCCCTATATAAGCACAAATCTAAAAGTGACGAGTTAAACATGTTAAAACATGTTTAACAATGTTTGAAAACAGGTTTGGTATCAAAACAAAGGGTCTTGATACCTAAGAATAGTTTGGTTGCAAAATACGCAAGAACAAGCATTTTGACCGAAACTATGACTCGTCACTACGCCTAAATAACGTGGTAATCAGTAGGTATAGTCACAAGAGACTATAACCATCGTGATTACGCTCACTTTATGAAGTTCAAACGAACTTCGTGTTGACCATTGGCTGGTCAAAGCAGAAAGTCAAACACTGTTTGACTTTCCCGCTTAAAAACGCATAAAAGAACGAAAGAAGCTTACAAAGGGTCCAAGCTAGGAAGAACTTGATCTAAATACTCAGGTATGAAGCATAAAGCTTCAACTTAGAGCATAAAATCAGATCAAGGTGTGAGGAAAATGAAATGAGAGCTTGGGTATTTATAGATTTCAGAGAACCGTTAGGATCGTTTCTCGCATTTCGTGCCTTGATCTTGACCCTCCATATGGGCACATGGTATTGCAATACAAGGGGACATGAAAAACCATCAAATTTTAGCCCATAGAATGCAAAACTTGGGGTTAAAACCATCAAACATCAAAAATTCAAAATTGGACTAGATACAATGAATCTGGTCATTTGGGCACTTTTTGACGCTTTTAGTCCCTGTTGATCAATAAGTTTATTTTTGCGCACCAAAACACCTCAAAGACTATTTATAAGCTATGTAAAGTATATTTAGGGCATGTTTAACTTATGATCATGTTCCGGAATGTTCGTTACAGTATGAATCGGCATACTTTCGCAGTTTATCGAAATTAGTCCTTGTAAGCGAATAAACTTGATTTTGACACACCAAACCTTCCAAAACTTATTTCTAAGTTATGTAAAGGTTATTTAAGATATGTTAAGCCTATATCACTGTTCTGGAGTGTTTGTTGCGTTAAACTGGTTATATTTACGCATCAGTTCGCGTATAACCTTCCAGAAAGAGATTTAGAGCTCGAAATCGAACAAGAATTGATATGTGCGAACGATGCACATATTTATACAAAATCCAAGTATGAAATACAATATTTCATTGGTTTGGTATTTGTTTGATGGTTGAATTGATACAGGTGTCACACTCTCCCCTACTTTAGGAAATTTTGTCCTGAAATTTAATTTTAGAGGAAACTTGTGAAGACAATTGTGATTGTTTCGCTTTCGAATGAATCCCTCGAACCCGAAGTAAAACTCTGAGTCATGTTTGGATTCTTAGCGAAATTGTCAACTGTCAAAGTGAAGTCCTTGTAGTAACAAAACATGGAGTTTCGAACTACGGACAGAAGAACATTTCTTATGAAGACTATCATAGGAAACTTGTGTGTGCTCGAAGTCAGAGTCGGAGAGTGTAAGATAAAATGAAATTGGTCAAGGTCCAGGACTTCTAGTAACTTAAATAACGCTACGTTCGCAATGTAATAAGGAACACTTATATATAAGAAGTACCAGCGGCGTATCCACCATACCCATTTCTACATTGTTCCCGTTTCGTTATTCTCATCACTATAGGTCTTAACACATGACAAAACTTGATGTGGTTTCTGTTCACTGAATTCCATAATTATGTATGCATCCATAATTACGTAATTCCTTGCACAGTCTGCACAGTTCATTTCATAATGCGTTGGGGAAAAATCAATTGAATAATCATGAAGTGACTTGATTAGACCACCAAAGGATCTTTTTAACTAGATCAACGAACGATCTTTTTAACTAGATCAACACATGATCTCCTTAACTAGACCGTCGTACGATCTCCTTAAATAGACCACTTAAGGGATCTTTTCAGTTATATCATCACATGATATTCCTAACCAGATTTTTAAATCAATCTGTTTAACTAGACCACTCAAGGGGTCCAATTATAGAATAGTACTTTATAATCCAAGGGACTTAACTATAACGTAGAAGCCCATTTAGGATTTAAGGTAGTACTTTTGGATATCCTACTATGAATCCCTCATATGGAGATATGGAAGATTCTACGAGGATTTGGATAATGAACATTCGGATTACACAAAAACACAAGACATAAAAGAAACCACATAAGCACATAATCACATAATTGATTAACTTGATCTTCATTTTGTTAATTTTCTTGTTAGTTGAGCATACGAGTATTCAAAGCACACCAGGAATCCAATCCGTGAATTCTGTTTGGCACTTTAAACATTTTCAAGAATCTAACTATGAAGATAGGAAGATCTTAATAGGAATTTGGCTTTGTTTCTTAAAAGAAATGAGTATTTAAGATTTTTGTGGAGATCACAAGTGATCATAAAATGACAGAACCACACGAGTAGTTTGTCTTTGTGTCGGCATCATAGGGTTGCATAAAACATACACACAATCGTATCAGTTTCGTAAAATAAAATTGAAACAACAAATTTTATTTATATAACAACTGAGTCGATTCGAACATCCAAAGGATAACATACAAGGAAATACAAAAGACTAATTGTTCACTGCTGCATCATTGTTCGCGTTTGCCTCCTTTATGTTAAACACTCGTCCACACGCTGGGTTTGCGTTAACAAGTCTTGGGCAATTGTTTCTGTAGTGAGTAAGGTCACCACAGTTATAACATGACCCAGGTGGGAACCGTGCTTGAACAGCAGCAGGATTTGCAGCAGCTTGGTTTTGGTTGGCATAACGGCAGGTATTGATCAAATGTCCCAATCGCCCACAGTGGGTACATTTGTGACACTGCACTTGCTCCAGATGATGACGGTTGCATTTGTTGCACAAGGGTGTGGTACCAACATAATTTTTCCTTTTACGAGGTTGTGCTGGCTGGTTTGGTGCAACCTGATTGTTCTGAGCAGTTATGGCGCAGTTTTGAGAAGCCTTGCGCTTCTTCTTCTTGGATACCTCGGCTTGTTTTTCCTTTGGTTTAGCTTGTGCAGTCTTGTCAGATGGTCTTCGGTCGCCCTTTCAAAAAAGCTTACCCTTCCTGATCTGGGATTCAGTCAGGGTAGCAGACAATTCAATGGCCTGTCTGACGGTTGTAGGGTTGCTGCCAGTAACGATATCCTGAACTAAGTCAGGAAGACCATCAATGTACTTTTCAATCGTCTTCTCCACAGGCGTAACCATGGCAGGACACAACAGGCTCAGTTCCTCATAACGGTCAGTATAGGCTCGATGTTCACCACTGTCTTGCTTTAGGTCGTCAAATTCCCTTTCCAATGCTCTAAGCTCATGACGAGGACTGAACTCCTTCATCATTAGAGTGCAGAGCTCTTCCCAAGTTTGAGCTAGTTCCACATCAGCACCCCTGTCCCTCATCACACCATTCCACCACGTTAAAGCTCGTTTCTCAAAAACACTAGATGCGAACTCTACCTTTCGCTCGTTCGGACACTGAACATGTCTGAAGGTGCTCTCTAGACTCTCGAACCATTGTAGAAGTGCAGTCACTCCTTGAGACCCAGAAAACTTTGATGGCTTGGCAGAGTTGAATGTCTTGAAGTTGCATGGGCCATTATTGTTGTTGAGGGCTTGGTTACATTGAGCAATGATGTTTGGGATTGCAGCAGCCATTTGCTGCGTAATGATAGCTGCCAGTTCTTTATTAGGTACCTGATTTTCGTGTCGTGGAGGCATTCTAAAAGGGGAAACAAGAGAAAACAAGTGAAATGGCATTGGGTAAGAATGGGATGTTGCAATTACCGACCAAAAAGCATGGGTGATGGTTATTTGTTCGAACTATGAAGCAAACAAACGACACACAAAAGCTGAATCAAAGTAAATAGGTCCTCATAATGTATCGCGACGACATGCTCGCCTATAAGTGGACACTCACCCAAAGAGTTCCCAGGTAAGAGTGACTGGTTCGATACTGCGGATTTGTATGAACACTCTAGCCTTAGACAGAAGACTCAGGGTACAGGCACCCACCCTTCCAGTTTGCACGTGTTCACATTATTTAGACCAAACTTTGACGAGATTTTGAAAACTTGGAAGGTTCAAAACCTTATAATAAATCATCCTAGAACAGATGATTGGTTTTCAAAGCAGATTCGAAATTTGTGTTCTTATTGTGGTTGTCACCTAAAGATAGGCGACGGTATTGTTTTAAAACTAAACACAAGATAACTTGTGTTAGGGTCCTAGGAAGGTTATAGTCCAGGTCAAAGCATTACTAATAACCTAATTCCCTATAACCATTGGCTCTGATACCAACTTTTCTGTCACACCCCGACCACGTAAAACAACGAATCATGGCGGAAACATCGGGGAGTGTCGTAACAGAATCATTGTTTCACAACCATGGATTTAATAATTTTGTTTTACTGAAATATTGAACTCATTGTTTTATTACAAATCAAATGAATACAAATATTGTCTTTCAAGTTTTAAAGTCGCTAAGGCACGAGTCCATCCTATGTATAGCATGTATCAACAATCATCACATAGCAGCATCTGAAACATGTGTAAAAATAGGTACGTCAGCATAAAAACGCCTGTGAGATACATAGGTTTTATTAATGCAAGATTCATGACTTGTAAATTTAAAAGAATGTTTAACAAAAATAGTCATGAACTTAAAAATGTTTTCTTTATAAGTGATAAGAAATCAGATGATATAAAAGAAAGATGCATAATTAAATAATTAAGTAAAATGAGTTTGTATAAAATATGTTGTTTGTAAAACAAGGTTTTGATAAAAAGGTTTGTAGTATACATAAAAATACACTTTGGTTATAAGAGAGTCAAATAAGTAATATATTAAAATATATTTCAGTTCCAAAATAGTTAAATAGATAGTATATTAAATATACTTTAGTCGTCAAAATAATAGGTTCCAGTAGTATATCAAAAGTATACTTTGGTTTTATTAATAACATATTAAACTATGCTTTGGTTTTATGAATAACATATTAAACTATGTTTTAGTAATTAACAAAATTTATGTTGTTTTGTACAATATCACATATGAGAGCATATCAAACTATACCTTTGGAAGTATAACAAAATATCCAACAAAAATGTGATTTTAGAATTCATTCAGACCTTAGTGTATCAAAATACACCTTTGAGACTATAGAAATACCACAAAGGCAATCCCTATTTGGATAAAATATCGGTTTCTGACATTCCATACAACAGGAATGGGGTGTCAAATTCTATAGCGCTATATCATACTATCAATCGGTCTGGTGAACTTATAAAACAAGTACAATCCAACATTTAATTTTATAATCTTTGAAAAAATAGTGTTTAAACCATAAATAATCATTCAGTTTGTCAAAAGATAAGTACTAACATGTATAATCAATTATACTTTGAAATCATGAACATAACAATTAGGTACACATGTTTCACCACAAAACATTGAAAACAGTAAAAGAGGAGACTATGTACTCACTTGAGGATGCTTAGAAGTCTTGAATAACGGCCAAGCAAAGCTAGAGGGATCACGGAATCAAACGACACCTAATATAGGTAACTAAGTAAATAAACCGGACCTAAATCGGAAGATCGGATAGAATGAGGTTTCGTAAACCAAATGAGTATAGGAACTCATGTAATATGGTTAAACAAAGCCTACATCCTAAAAGGGAACCTATCCTAAGTGCTTATGACCCATTACGACCCGTTTAGGTAGCTTATGCTACTTTAACGCGTCGTTTGCGTAAAACGCGTTCGGACCGCCTAAATAGTCCTATGACAAGTAATATATGCCTTAACATGTCTAATAATGTTGCCTAATCAGTTTAGATGTCAAAATTTATGTTACATATGCTTAAAATGAATTTATGCGTAAAAAGGGCATTTTGGTCATTTACCGAAGGCATATAAACTACCTATCATACAACTATTTAAACGAAGTGACCATAAGGTATAACCTTGAAAGGTTATTCCATATACAACTATGGTCACAAAACATGTTTGGTCGGATCCTAATGATCGACCAAACAGGTCGGGTTCGAAAGTCTAAGCGGTTGTTTAGACCGCTTATCTTACGACCCTATATAAGCACAAATCTAAAAGTGACGAGTTAAACATGTTAAAACATGTTTAACAAGGTTTGAAAACAGGTTTGGTATCAAAACAAAGGGTCTTGATACCTAAGAATAGTTTGGTTGCAAAATACGCAAGAACACGCATTTTGACCGAAACTATGACTCGTCACTACGCCAAAATAATGTGGTAATCAGTAGGTATAGTCACAAGAGACTATAACCATCGTGATTACGCTCACGTTATGAAGTTCAAACGAACTTTGTGTTGACCATTGACTGGTCAAAGAAGAAAGTCAAACACTGTTTGACTTTCCCGCTTAAAAACGCATAAGAACGAAAGAAGCTTACAAAGGGTCCAAGCTAGGAAAAACTTGATCTAAATACTCAGGTATGAAGCATAAAGCTTCAACTTAGAGCATAAAATCAGATCAAGGTGTGAGAAAAATGGAATGAGAGCTTGGGTGTTTATAGATTTCGGAGAACCTTTAGGATCGTTTCTCGCATTTCGTGCCTTGATCTTGACCCTCCATGTGGGCACATGGTATTGCAATACAAGGGGACATGAAATACCATTAAATTTTAGCCCATAGAATGCAAAACTTAGGGTTAAAACCATCAAAATATCAAAATTGGACTAGATACAATGAATCTGCTCATTTGGGCACTTTTTGACGCTTTTAGTCCCTGTTGATCAATAAGTTTATTTTTGTGCACCAAAACATCTCAAAGCCTATTTCTAAGCTATGTAAAGTATATTTAGGGAATTTTTAACTTATGATCATGTTCCGGAATGTTCGTTAGAGTACGAATCGGCATACTTTCACAGTTTGTCAAAATTAGTCCCTGTAAGCGAATAAACTTGATTTGGACACACCAAACCTTCCAAAACTTATTTCTAAGTTATGTAAAGGTTATTTAAGATATGTTAAGCCTATGTCACTGTTTCGGAGTGTTTGTTGTGTTAAACTGGTTATATTTACGCATCAGTTCGCGTATAACCTTCCAGAAAACGATTTAGAGCTCGAAATCGAACAAGAATTGATATGTGCGAACGATGCACATATTTATACAAAATCCAAGTATGAAATACAATATTTCATTGGTTTGTTATTTTTTTGATGGTTGAAGTGACACAGGTGTCACACACGTTGGGTTTTAAATGCAAGAAGGACGATCGTGGAGTAGTCATTCGAAACAAGGCGAGATTGGTTGTTCAGGGATTTCGTCAGATAGAAGGCATTGACTACAATGAAGTTTATGCACCTGTTGCATGTCTGGAAGCTATTCGGATCTTTCTAGCTGATGCTTCATTTAAAGGATTCAAAGTCTACCAGATGGACGTCAAAAGTGCTTTCTTACACGGTGTGGTTGAAGAAGAGGTGTACGTTGAACAACTTTCGGGTTTTGAAGATCCTATTCATCCAGATCGGGTTGGTTGCTCAACAAAGCTCTTTATGGTTTACATCAGGCACCACGAGCTTGGTATGCAACCTTATCAAATTATCTGCTGGAGAATGGTTTTCGGCGAGGTCTTATTGATTGTACTCTCTTTATCAAAGAACAGGATGGAGATCTTCTGTTGGCGCAGGTATACGTTGATGATATAATATTTGGTTCAACTAATGATTCTTTGTGCAGGCAATTCGTGTGTGTGATGCAAGAAAAATTTGAGATGAGCGCAATGGGGGAAATAAATTTCTTCTTGGGCATACAAGTTCGACAAACTGAGTCTGGGATATTCATCCATCAGACAAAATATGTTGGTGACATCTTGAGCCGGTTCCAGATGTCTGATGCAACGCCCATTGGTACCCCACTTCCGCAGATTCACGGGATTACTCCGGATCTGAAGGGTGAAAGCATTAACTCTTCATACTATCGCGCTATGATCAGATCTCTCATGTATCTCATAGCTTCGAGGCCCGACATCATGTATCCGACCTGCCTGCTTGCAAGATATCAAGCCAACCCGAAGGCCTCTCATCTGGCAGTTGTTAAAAGGATTTTCCGCTATTTGAAGGGATGCCCGGACACCGGTCTTGGGTACCCTAGGGATGATAGCTTCGACTTGATCACGTTCAGTGACTCTGATTTTGGTGGATGCAAAATTGATGGCAAATCAACAACAGCGGGATGTCACTTCTTAGGAAATCGACTAGTCACGTGGCAGTGCAAGAAGCAAACATGTGTTGCTACATCAACCTGTGAAGCAGAATACATTGTTGCCTCTAGTTGTTGCTCCCAAGTTCTTTGGATACAACAACAAATGCACGACTACGGTTTTGAATTCCTATCTACTCCTATTTTTGTTGATAACAATGATGCCTTACAGATCACTAGAAATCCTGTGCAGCATTCCAAGACCAAACACATCGAAATTAAATATCACTTCATACGAGATTGTTTTGACAAAAGATTAATCGATGTTGTTAAAATCCACACTGATCACCAACGTGCCGACCTGTTCACAAAAGCTTTTGATAAATCATGTTTTGATTATCTACTTTTTGTCAATGGCATTAAGGTGATACCCGAGTAACTTCTTTGGATAATCGTTTTTGTAAATATTTTCTTAAAAACTCTAAAAATACAAAAAGATTTTCAATTTCGTAACCTTTTAGCATTTTAGGGGGAGAAAATTTTAAGAAAATACAAAAACATTCGAACTTTATTTTCTGTCTTTACGTTTGAAAAATTCAAAAATTCAAAAAAAAATTGGAAAATTCAAAAATTCAAAAATTAGAAAACCAAAAATGAGTTTCTTGGATAAAGGAAGATGATGATATTCACTGGTGCGGTCGGTCAACATGTTCAAAATGAAAAACAAAAATTGAGAAATGATAAGTATCTCTACTAACGATGTATCGGTAGACTCACAATCAGACTAAAATGTGCAGGATGATACAAACCTAACAGACCTCAAGTTAGGTCGGAACCATTCATTGGCATATGGTCTTGGTACCAAAATTTTGTTTGATTGATTGCCGAGGTTCTGAGATATTCGGTCTTTATGCTGTCTTATCATCTAGGTATCATGGTTGTATCTATTACCGAAAAATAACGGAGACGAAGTCTAGATCTTCCATGATACCATACATACGTGTACATATTGCATTCGACCTCAATAAGTGATCAACAATCACATGTCCAAACAAATAAGTGATAATATATCACATTTATCCGGGAGTCAAGTTCGTCTCTCTGCTGTTCGATGTACTGACTTGTGCACGGACTTGCTCCTGTGCCCTCATGCATATGAAAATCAAGTTCCTCATCAATAAGTGATTCTATCACATAAGGCTTGTTTTCAATCAAAAATAAGTGAGTATCTCACATTCTTTTATACGGTCAAACAGATGATAAACGGTATACTCACTGGTAAGATGAACTCTCGCGCATACCTTGATACAAGAATGTGTCGTGAGTGGATGAACACCGACTTGTAAGTATAATCCTTACCGTAAATCGTATCTTCTAATTATGATTACATCTGATCAGTTTGAGCTTATGTGGACAACAATACCGATAATCGAGGTAGTATACTTATCCAGAGCTTTAAACTGAAACAAAAATCAAGTTGACTAAGACCGTAATCTGGTATGATTCCTTTTCCTTGAAATTCGCAAAAAGATTGCATTTGTACAGTCGTTTATTGCTTTTTATAGCTTTTCGATTAGTTTACCGCACTTTAAATTCTGGTTTAGTGTATCTTGTAAAGTTCATTTTTGAATTAGCCGAAGTTGTAACTTGGTGTTTTCTGCCGAAAGCCTGAAGCCGACTTCATAAAATGTCCTTGCATTTGATAAACTCAATCAAAAAGAAATGTGTTCAAATAAACAAAACTTTTCAAAAGTGTGCAAAGTTTCAACACTTAGTGAATTTGTAGAAAAATGGTCGATGAAACATCTTTATGTCGACGAAACTCTCTTAATGTTGACGAAAGTCCATGGTTAAAAGTCAACTGTTTTCACACGTGGTCAAAATGGTCAAAATTGGTTTAGGTTCATGACGAAACTCCTGGTTTCATCGAGGTCACGACGAAACTTACCCGGCCCTTTAACCTTTCATCATGGGCTAACTGTTTAAGCCCAAACCAAGCCCAACTTAGAGTTTCGTCGAGGACTGAAGTTTCGCCGGATGAGTTGGTATATAAGGGGGTCCCAGGTGTTGGTGCATTACGTCTGTCGACTTCGTCTTGTATCGAGTCTTGTATTAAGAATGTTAGATCAGGGCACGTTGTACGAGAAAATAGGAGGTTTTGAGTGTGATTGAGCTAATTCCGTTTGAATGAGCTAATTCCGCTTGAAAGAGACATGTGCTAGTTCAAACGAAATTAACATAGTTAATTCCGTTTGAAATGGCAACTGCCACTCTCAAACGGAATTACCCCATCTATAAATAGCCTCCAAACGGGATCATTTGTAACTTTGAGATTTGCGGTACCGAAGTGCTGCCGACGCGTTAATTGATTTGTATTGCTGTTAAATCAATAAAACAAGATGTTTAAGAGTGAAACAAGCTGTTTTACAAGTCTGTTTTTTTTGTTTCCGCCTCTGAAACAGACAAGAACTCTTCTGATTGACTCATTTGGGTCACGGAACGATCCTACACCAGGTCAGTTTCATTATCACTTTTTCAAACACTCAACACCCACTTCACTGTTTGTCTTCTCCAACACTCAAAAACCCATACATTTCACCGACCCTCAAAACCTTCCACTTTCTTTGAAATTTATCAAAAATCAAAGGTATACAATGGATTATTCAAATGTTTTGAACCGTAGGAACTCTGTGTTTTTGTTGAAATTTGTTGATAAACCCTCGGACACCTCTAATGTTTCGATTTCCTCATATAAAAATTTGTTCTTTTTGTTTTGCTTTTCATCAGAATAGATAGATATAGGGTATATATGTTGATTTAATCTTTGATTTGGGATGGGTTTTGTTTAAACAAAAATAGGGGATGATGGTTGTTGATGATTAAACCATTTTGGGTGGGTTTCGGTTCAAAATCTGTGTCGGTTTTTACATTCTAGATTGTTTTCAGTTTGGTTGGATAAAAACAAAGTGTCAAAGGTTGATTTGTTTAAGAATCATTCATCGGTTAAGGATAATCGACGAAACCCCTTAGCTTTAGAAAACCCCCAAATCGACGAAACCCTAACTGTTGAAAACCCCCAAATCGACGAAACCCTACCACTGTGGACGAAACCCTTGGACGACGAAACCTTAGTTTCTTCAAACTGTTGACGACGAAACCCCCTTTAAAATGAAAGAACTTTCATCGAAGGACTGTCGACGAAACTCCACTGGTCAACGGTCAACTCTGACTTTGTTTGACCAAGGGATTTTCGCCTTGAAGAAGGAAGTTTCGTCGCAGTATATAGAGTTTCGTTGTTCCTTACTTAGTAAATTTTCAACCTTGGTGCCTTTCACAGAAGACTTGCATTTGAATGATAAATGTCAATTGGGCACTTGAACTTGTATTAACATATGTCCAATGCACATCTTATTCCATTATGACTTATTGTGGACATTTTTTAATTCAGATGGCACCGAAAGAAAGAAAGCGTAAGGCCCCGACTAAGAAGGAAAACAAATAAGAAGAAGAAGTGATGTCCGAGAAGCGTCACAACCAAATTGCCTTTCTGGATCCGGAAGAAAAGATCACCGAATTGAAAGAAATTACTCAGTGGATCAGGGAGTCACGGATTAATAAAGTTGTCACCTTTTCAACACCTGTTTACAAGTCACTCGTTAAAGCTTTCTGGAATTCCGCAAGCATGGTGCAAATTAATGGTACGGAAGTCATTCAAGGGCAAGTGAATGATCTGAATGTGGTTGTCTCACCGGAAATATTGAACACTGTCTTAGAGCTACAAGAAGATCTGAATGCTCCGTCCTCTATTCCAATCATGTGTACTCGTGGCTGTTTATTGCGGATGAAGTGTATTGGTGACGTCTTCAGTTCTCAAATCAACAAGGGAGATTTTCCGTTGCGTTACAAGTTCCTTTTGCACATTCTTATTCAGTGTATCAGCAACAGACGTGCAGGATATGATATGGCAAGCAATGACCTTGTAGGTCTCATGGTGGCATTGGTGCTGAACAAACCGTTTAGCATCTCAAAGTATATCTTTGCCAATATGAAAGAGAATATGATGAGGACTGGTAGTCGAACATCTGGGAACAAATTCTGGATGTATCCTTGGTTTCTTCAATTAATCATGAACATCCAGCATCCTAATCTTCCAAAAGCCGACGACGACATCCTAAAGATAGAATATATGATCTTGCAATCTTTAAGGATATTCAAGAGCCTTGCAGCAAAGAGATACACAGAAAGTATGCCGCCTAGGAAGTTGATAGGTGCTCTTGGAAAACCAGACTACATTGCTCCTGCAGATGACAAATGGCGTCATGATGACAGCCAATCTGATAACGAAGAGCCGGAGTTAAAGAAAAGGATGGTTGAAAAGTTTGGTCCAGAGGATACAAGTTCGTCTGACAGTGATAGTGATGATGATGAAGATGGTGATGGTGGTGATGCAGGTGCTGGTGCCGTTAGTGCGTCTACTGCTGGTGCATCGTCTGCTGGTGCAGCTGGTGGCACTTCAGCTGGTAACGACGAAGAGGATTCTGAATCAGATGACAATCCTCCTGAGCCTGGTTACGAGTATTATCTCAATGAACGTGGTGTGAAGAAGGTCAGGAAGATTAGACGGGAGGATGATGATGATGAATACGTTCCTTCGGATACCGAAGCGGAACGTTTGAAGAAAAAGAAAACGGTTGTCCTTCGCAAGAAGAAAGCAAAGAAGAACATTGGTTCCTCGTCTGCACAACAATCTGTTCCTCAAGAGCCTACACAAGAAGCGGAAATGGATCCTAATCTTGGATTCACGGCCACTGAAGCTTCTGAAATGATTCCATCTCCTTCGAGGTCTACCGAACCAACTCCTGCAGTGTGTTCAACACCTGAAACTCCTGCAATGACTCCTCAGGCACCGACTCACTATATTGCATCATCCATTCGTGCTACGACCTCACAGCCTGCCGCAGAACGCAGACAAAGTATATTCGAACAGATGCAGCAGGATGAGAAGGTAGATTTCCTATTTTCTCAATTACAAGCTGCTGCAGGTCAAATCAATCGACAAACGGACGTGATCAAAGCAATAAGAGCCGACATGATCAAGCAACAGTTGGAAATTAACACGTTAAATGCCACTGTTGGACGACAAGCAGCAGAGATCACTCGCCAACAGGCTGAGATAGAGCAATTGAAGGCAGAAAATGCCAGTTTGAAAGCTGCAGACGAAGAAAGGGAGAGACAGTTGCAACAGATGCGTGCGGCAGACAATACTCGCGGTATTGAAACGAACCACATGAAAGAAAGCAGCTCTCAACTTCAGAGGTTGGCCGATGCTCTCAAAGAAAGACATGACTTTATGAAACAGTGGTACGATTCTCGAAACACCACGATAGTTGATGGGGTCAAGAAAATAAATGAAGGATATGAGTTTCTTAGAAAGCGGGTCAATACTTTGTGGGGCAATAGATGTAAACAACAAGAAGTGTTGAAGAAAAAGGATGATGATCCTGAAGATCAAGGGAACCCCGACCCTTCTGCTGCGTCAGAGTAACCACCAGCAGCTACCTTTTCTCAAATTGTTGTTTTCAAACCTTCGCAGCTCGAATCTGCTCAAGGAACCTCTAGTGGAACCGTTGAAGAAGTACAACAGCTTGAAATCAGTTCTGTCATTGAAAGCTCATTGCCTGGTACATCTTCTGTCCCTAGCACTGCTGATCTTGCCTTGCAGGCTGTGCATCCTATCACTGGTGAAATTCTAGAAGAGGGAGAGATTGTTTCTGATCTGTCGCATGAGCAGTTGTTGGCTTTGAATGTGATGAAAGAAATTGATGATGCTGAGATTGATAAAATGTCGGTTGAACCAGAGACTGAAAATGTTGAAAACATTGAAGATATCGTATTTGAAGGCGAATCCAGCAAATCAACTTATGTTCGTGCTGACGGAACGGAGTTTGATCCATTTGATGAAGAATGGATGAAAGAGAATCAAGAAGACATTGATGAACAATTGAAGAATCAGGCGTCTTCTGATAATCCTGCTGATTCATTCGAGGAATGGAGAAAACGTTTCTTATCAAAGGTTGAAAAGCCTATACTGCCGGTAGCACAAGTTGATTTTCTTCAGTTTGAAATCAAGCCTCATGGAAGGATTCTGAGCTGGATGTTCGTCAAGGAAATTCATTGCGTTGCCATCAAGCGTGAATTCGGTATTCAGTACTTCAGATCATTGCAAAGCATATTGTCCTTACCATTCTACGATGTTGCAGCTTTGACGAAGCTTGAGCTTGTTAATCGCTCAAACTTCGAAGGAGCTACATTGTTCACACGCAAGATAAAGTTTAACAAAAGGACAGGATGGAAAAACGAGTTGTTCAAGCCGCAGTTTCCCATCTATCAACAGATCAAGTTCACATTGGATCCAGCGACAAATACGGCGTGATACAAGCTTGTCTATCAACCCGCAAAAGTCATGGACAATATCCCGTTAATGCCGATGAAACAGAACTTTCTTGATGATATGAGGCTATGGTGCTACGATCCGGATACTCATGAAGCGGTGATTGTATTTAATGGCGATCATGAAAATTTTCGGATGTTGGATCCGATGTGGATCGTGAACATGTCAGCGGCCGACATCAACAAGTTATATCGGCACGATATCTTCTACGAAGACAAGGACGCACATCAAGCGTTGCGATTTCAGCACGTCGCTTGCTTCTGCTACTATCGTGGAATTCATGCCGGCAGTTCGTGGTCCGAGAAACACTGAAACAGAAGATTGAAGACCAAAGACAGTAACAGACAAGGGGGAGTTTGTTGATGCATTATTTTGGTGTCTGTCACTTGTCTTAATTAATGATGTATTTTGCACGGTCTTTTATTATATCGAGTCTGTATTCGCTGTCGACCAAGTCGGATATCCTCCTATCCTACTTGTGTCCGACAAGTTTGTCTCGTTGTTTTGTATTGTTATATAACTATGCATGTTGCATGTTATGGGTTTTAATGTTGGTTATGTGTTTATTATGTTTGCTGCAAACTGTCTAACAGTTTGCAGCCAAACAGCCTTTACAGCCCTCGACGAAACTCCAGGTTTCGTCGAGCACATGTATGACGAAACCCCCTTATGATCACATCCCATGTTTCGTCGTGATGGGTGACGAAACTCCTAGAGTTTCGTCGTCCAGGAGGTTTCGTCAGGCCCAATCCATGTTTCGTCAACTGTTGGGCCTGGGCTGCTATATAAACACAACATGGTTTCACTTTGAAACTATGAGAGCATACCCTGTGTCTGAAAGCTTAGTGTCAAACATTGTGTGTATTGTTTGATCATTGTTCTTATCCTTTTAATCAATTGACTGTGATTCATTGGTTATATCATGTTATTACAATCTGTGTTTGGTTTGGCATAGTCACGGGGATTCCGCACTCGTGACCGTGTTTGTGATAAACAAGTGATTTGGTTTCGTATTCGATCCTCAGATTCGGGACCTACAAACTGTCAGGTGTATGCCTACACCCCGTGCTTAAGCCGTGGCCATTTCTAATAAATGCGCCGAGGATATCCAGGACATGGTCATTAACCCCCCAAAGGCATTGCATCAAACAAAATAGATTAAAACGGGTTATGTAAATATATTAATCACAATCCGATTTAAATAACTACATACCCGACCAAGCGCTATTATTTTAATACCGTATCCCAAGCCCGTATAACGGAAAATAAGTTAAAAGTATTTATCTGAGCAAAAATATAATTTTTATCCCAGCCGTATAACAATCAGCAAGTGCAAATAGCTTTTACTGGACTCCTAAATCTGGAATGAAGGTTTTATTAACCTATCAGATTCCTAACAGGTCTTATTTATGCTATAACTTAGACTGGTTAGTTTTTAAAGAAAGGTATACGGTTCAAAACGCTAGATTAAGCGAAGACCGGATTAGAATGTGATTTAGACCCGACAAGTATGCAGACTTGTTTAATATGGACAAACTAAACACATTCTGGATTTTGAAGTGAAAATGATAAGGTTTGACCCGTTTTGGTTAATTTATGCAAACTAGCTACATAAACCGCACCGAACGCGAAAAATGCATAACGGGTAACCAAATGAGTCATGAACAGGTTCCCTAAGTTAATATGCTTAAAATGTGTTATGATATCAGTAGGATACATTCCATTATGCCCAAATCAAATTCAAAATCAATTTAAGCCCCGTAGGGGTATTTTGGTCATTTTAAAGATTATAAAAGATGTTAAATAGTAATCTGAGGTTCTGGTCTAAAATGATTAGTAAAAATATTTATTTTAGTGAGTTATATCAGTAGGATATTTCATATATGTGAAATTTATCATTTATGTCCAAACTATGCACCGTAGGGGCATTTTGGTGATTTCACATAAGCTTTAAGGGTCAAATTTGGAAATCTGAGTTCAAAGCTTTTACTTACTGTTTAAAGTATAAAAATTGGTTCATAACATCAGTAGGTAACAAGCCTTAGGTGCCTAATATGGTTCTAAACCATACTATGCGCCTAAATCGCATAAAAGTCGGTATTTGACGATATTCGGGTTGATTAAAGAAATCTGAGATTTTAACCAGCCTTTACAGTTTAAAATAACTTATTTATTATACAAAATCATTAGAAAAAGGTTTGATATGTAAAGGATGTGTAAAACTCATTTTATTAGCGAAAAGGGCATTATCGTCAATTACCGAGCCTATGCAAGAACTCTATGTTATGATCAGTTTAAAATTAAATAAAAATTTCCAAAAATCCCTAAATATTATATTACATCAGTGGGTAAAAGTTTTGGTGTCAAAATTTGGGTTTAAATAGGATTTATGTCGAAAATGCCGTTTAATTAATAAAAACGCTTTCATTTACGATATTGTGCATAACTCTCATTTTAGACCATGAACTGATGTCAATTTTTGAGGACATGTTTATAAATCAGTAATAAAGGTTTTTGTCCTTTCACATTTTCAAAAATCTCGTTTTTATATAAAAAGGCATAATGGTCAACATTTAAGCATTTAACGGAAACATGCAATTAATCAGATTTAATAGGAACCATATAGTATAATCTCATATGGTTATACTAACATGAAATATGGTCCTAAAGGAACCCTAAGGCATATCTAAACTAAGCTAAATCGGGTCAGAACTGAAAGTCAAAGCAAAAGTCTACTTTTGCGACTTTCGGTTGCGAACCGAGCCTAAACTCAGAATTGTCGGGTTGAACATGCCTAAACATGTTCTTATATTATTTACCAAGTTATTTTAGTGTTTAAACATGTTCCATAACTTCTACATTATCAGTTATGAATTTATTTGCAAAAATGGATTCTGTTGACTTTTTAATAACAAGTTTGACCCAACAATTGACCAAGTTAGAGTGATAATCAGTGGGTGCCCTTTTAAGGGTTTATTACCCACATAATTACCAACTCATAGCCACTTTCAATTCGAATAATGGTTGGACCATTAGTGATTAATCACTAAGTCAAAGCTTAATTACGATGGCTTTGACTTTTGGTCATTAAACTAATATAACTTGAACTTAGGGGGCTAAGAATGCTTACAAGGGTACTTAGCATGAATATGGAACTTTAGAGAACTTCCTTGAGCTCCAGGAGGCTCCAAAGAGTGAGTTTTGAAACAAAATTTCAAGTGTGCAAATGACAAGTGAATGAACAAGGCCTTATATAGCAAAATGGAAGCTCCAAGATCTTTGCATGTGTCCCTATAATGATCCTAGATGTTACCAGGTGTCCCTATTGCATGAAAAACCATTGGCACAGTCCCTGGTATCGAATTCAGGCATGCAAAGGCGGTGGAACTGGCTGAACATGCAGCTGTCATTGTTTTCTGATACTGGCACTCTCACGCGGGTCGCGTAAGACTCAGAAAGAGTCTACGCAGGCCGCGACACTCCCCTATGACCGAAAAACAACTTTCATTAATTGCAGTTTGGGCCCCTGGTCCATATTTAATTAAAATAACTTTCGTTTATTGCACTTTTGACCCCCAAAGTTAACTTTTAAGGGCCTTAGGTCATAAACTAACTCCGTTAAGCTCCCGGCTAGTTGTACGATCACCCGAAAAGTCTTGTTTTCTTCGAAACTCCACAAAATTAATATCCAATATTCTTGAGAGCAAAATATATAATTATTACAATGTTTTTTTTGGGTTCGTTAAAGGTCATTCAGAGGTAACTTTTAACATGTTGACACTTTTAACCCCTATGCTTCATAAAGTTTTGAATTTAAGCGCAAACGGCTTTCAATGTCCGAAAATTTTATTCATCAAAGAATACGAACATCCTATGAGGTCATTCAGAGGCATGAGTTTGGCATGATGACATGTTTGATCCTTTTACTTGCATATTTACATTGTTTGACAACTTTAGTCCCTCAAGATTAATCCATTACACGTTTAAAGTCCATGACACGTGTCTTTATTATATTGGTCGTGATTTTACGAGGTGTTACAACTTCAAGTACATATCGATGACTTGCAAATCAATGAGACTCTTCATTTTCTGGAAAAACCGGTCGAAATCATGGATCGAGGAACCAAACAACTTAGGTGCAACAGAATTCCCATAGTCAAGGTTTGATGGAAAGGAAAGCGTGGTGTCGAATTCACTTGGGAACTCGAGAGCGACATAAAGACCAAGCATCCACATCTCTTCGTTCAGCCTTCCTCTTAGATTTCAAGGACGGAATCTCCTTAAGTAGGGGAGACTGTAACGCTCCGCACATTTGTACTTTCCCGATTTAGCAAATATTGTTGTACATTTTTTTTTAGACACTTGTACTCTCATTGTATTCTATTTTGCTTTAATTTGTAATCTGAGACAATTGATCATAATGAAAACGCAAGTCTTTTAATCATCTTCATGTTAAACTTACGTGCATACCTGTACTCATAATTTACGTTTTGAACACTATGTTATACATGATTCTTGATTTCATGATACACACTAATGCTTGATACATGAAAACCCGAATAAAACATGTAAAATAATCAAACTTGAAATTCGGAGGAAATGGGAAGGTCCATTCGCACGGACCTGCATATTCACGCGAAACTTTAGGAAACCCTAATTTCCCCCCTAAGCCTATAAATAGGCACACTACTCCACTCCCCAATTCGCCGATCGCTCCTCAAATGTAACACCCCGTGTTTCGGAAGTCAAAGTCAAAGTCAAGATTGAAGTCAAAGGAAGAAAAGATTGCTAATTGCGATCAGTCTCTCCTAGCTCAATTCCTGTTTTAACTTCTTCGACTTGTAGATAGTCTATTTTATGTTCTACTTTAGTTGTATTATGTGGAGTACTTATTAATAATCGAGGTTTATTCGACATTTATCGCATGATTAATCGCTTTATCGCTATCGCAATCGCGCTCACAACTCGAATTACGCATTTTGATTATTGTTATACGTGTGTGTGTGCCTTATGTGTTGCCTGTGCATGTTTATTTATGTTATGTGTGGTAATCAATCGAAACGCAATCGAAACTCAATCGCAATCGAATCACAAACGCTAAACGAATACGAAATAAGGATGCTTGTATGTTGATATAGTAGTTGGGATTAAAAGTAATTTGACTAGGGAACTCTATCGCATCGAAACGCTCGCAATCGCAATTGAAACAGCAAAACTCACCGCACCGAACACCCGAACCAAACAGCCGATCGATCAGGAGACCAGCCGATCGATCGAGCAGCCGATCGATCGAGCAGCCGATCGATCGAGCAGCCGCTCGATCGGCCAGCTGTTCGACCGGCTGCCATCCGATCGACCAGCTCCTTTCCTCTTTGGGAAACCCTATAAATACCCCCTGTCACTCTCATTCTTTCCACTTTTGGCAACTCTCATCCGACCAGCGCTCTAACCTTGCCTTTTTCTCCGATTTCTCGCAATTCCGGTAAGATCTCATCCTAAATCTTGTACTTCCTCAATCTACACGCACTCCTACACCTTTCTATCTTTTGAATCTTAACTTTTAACCGTGAAATCATCAAGATTCAAGGTATCCTAGGATGACGTCATCATGTGTTCTTGCAGAACTTCATGCTTTGGCCTCAATCCGCCAAGAATAACTTGGATCTAACCGATTTCCACATAAACAAACAAAGATCTTTCGTAGATCTAAACATATTCACAAGAAAAAGGATTGAAGGATGGTTTTCCAACTTTCTTTCAACTCTTTTACACTCAATGCATTCAAAACCGATAGAATCGGAGCTTGTACCGACTTGCTACTCATCCTTGTGGTTGTGTTGGCTCAAGATCTAGATTCTATCCACGAGACTACCGATTTCGGGTTAAACAAAGAACACCGTCTCGAACCTTTAACTGACCGGATTTGGGTGATTCCTGTCCGATCAGGGGTACCAAGTATTGACGAGGTTTATGTTGCTTAATACATTATCAAGACGTCTCGATAAAACGACAAACAATCAAAACAACCAAGTGTAAGACGAATAGGTCGACCAGGACGGAGTGCCGTCCGATCGAACTGTTGTCCGATCTAACAGCCAATCCGAACGACTGGCCAATCCGAACGACTTGCACCTTGGGTCCCACGCTTAACCATTTTTGCCAACATTTGAAGTCTGAATGTTGAACAAATTGTTGTCCGATCGGACTACCATCCGATCGAGCTACCATTCGAATCATGAGACATTTAAACTTCCACACATAAAGAATTTTCAACATGTTCAATGCACAAAGGATGCGACCCGATCGAACAACCGTCCAATTGAGTGACAACCTGCTGTGAACTTGTTCTCGCTGAAGTGCCCAACCTATTGGATTGTCGCCCGATCGAACGATCGTTCGATCGACCTGAAACGTAGAGATACTTCTATATTTTCAAAATACTACAACGAAAACTTCAAAAGTCAAGCCATCATACACAAACACATCCTTCCCAAAGGAAGTAACAATCCACTCGAACGGCCACCCGATCGGATGACCGTCCGAACGGACTGTCACTCGCACGACCGGCCGTCCGATCGGACTACCATCCGATCAAACTGCTGATCGACCCAACCTTCACTTGTTCCATTTTACGCATCGCTTATCGTTATGCTATCAATCTGTTCAGGCTAACCCTACTCTCTAGCGCTCCCTTCAATCCATCAATCGCTGTGAGTATACTCGATCCCTTTTTGCTTTACGCACTTTTGGGTGTTACATACGTTACTTATACAACATCACATCAAACACACTACGCAATACTTTAAACGCTAACCGCTATCGCATGTATACGTGACTTAATGAATGCTTGTTTGTTATGTTTACACATGGAATGTTGTCTACCTGCCTTAGCAACGATAGTACTATTAGTTTGGACTCAGCACCCGTTCACTCAGGGGTTGTTAAGGACAATTACCTACATGGCTCACAGTGGTGAGTGTGTATCGCAAACTGCCTTGGGCAGTCAACCCGCAGTCATTGGTATCGATAGGTTCATGTCGATAACTAACATGCCTCATTTCACTCTGTGTACATGCTGGTTATGCGTAACGCTTTCGAACTCTATATGCTATTATCAAAATTGTATGCTCACCTTTACACTATGTGTATTGACTTTTACTTTAACATATGTGACAGGTGCTTAGGATGCTTATTTGCTTTCTTTGCTGTGAAATCGAGGCTAGGAAAGACCTAGGTCGACAATAAACTATTGTCTGTAATAAAAACCTGAGTTGTCGGAACAGAACAATTTGACTAGATCTTTTCTGTAATAATTGTGTTATCATTTATGACATGGTATGGGACGTGTTACTTTAAATATTTGATAAATATAGTTGTTATGGAAACTTCTGGACAATCTGTTTCGCTCAGTGCCACGCCCCGATGTTTCCGCCATCGGTTGGGGTGTGACATCAAACGCTCTCAAACTCCCCTTGGCGACCAGAAGCTTTTGTAAGGATTTTCCTTCATTTTCATTCTCGTTGCATCTCATTTCATACATTTTAATCACAATCCATAAACTTTTTACAAAGATCTCTTGATTCAACCTATCTCAAAGATGGATTCCACTAGTTTGCTTGGGCAAACTGCTGTTAGAGCATCACACATGCGAGATTGAATCAAAGTTCATAAACTTTAAACATTTTCACAACTTGTTCTTAACCTTCATCTTAATTTCCGTACAAACTTGATATAATCTAGAACCCATCAGACCCTCAACTCATTCCATATTTAAGGGTTTGTATTAGGGTTAATTTCCACCAAGAAATAACCTGTTCTACACAGATCAAACATATGTTCTTCGATAAACAGTCGCGTTCGCACGGATCAGCATGCCACATTCGCACGAAAGGACATGTTCATCCGCACGAACGGACCATTTCACGTGATCTGTTTTGATTTCATTTATGTTTTTGCATCAGTTCAACATGTTTGACTGTTTTACTTCCTGATTTGAATGATTTAAACAACTACTTCACTATTTACAATTAAATCAGTTTATAACTAAACTTTACACAACTTAACAGTCAGCTCGCACGGACGGCCTATGCCCATCCGCACGAACGGGACATTTTACATAATCTGAAACGATTTCGTTTCCTGTTTTATCACAATGTTTGACCATTTTACTTGCTGTTTTGAAGTATTTAAACAATTACCTTACTGTTTACAACCAAATTAGTTTTAATCGAGCTTTAACAGCCCGGTCCATTTTTAGCAGGAAACCCCATCCGCACGAATGAACTATGTCCATTCACATGAATTGGCCATCCATGCTAAGGGACTGTTACTTGTTTTAACTCGTATAATTCTTGTATCTTACGATCTGATCCGACCCTTCCTACAATAGAATACTTACACGGATGTTTACCCATTTCAGGGTGATCCCGGTGTTCCAAACCTTCATCACAACAACTCTCGATTTTCGTGGAACCCTACGCAAAACTGTGAGTATACTCGATCCCCTTTTCATTTTAAACACTTTGGGTGCAACATGTACATTATACAAAAAACGCAACACTATGAGACTTGTTTATTCAAATCACACTCTATCCGCATTTAAACATGAAAACATGTTATACTTGTTAATCTCATATGCTCTGTATACATTGTGTCTATATGCTCATTAACTTTGCAAGCCTACCTTAACAATTATAGCATTATAGGATTAACACACCACCCGTATTCTTGAGGTATTTTTAAGTAAAACACATTACACCCTTTTCGTCTCGATGATGTTGGGTAATCACGATTGCGTTGGAAACTTTGGTTTGACATATTGTTTACACCCGTTCAGCATATTAGTAACTTGTATACATTATTCTTGTTGGATATGAGCACGTTTAAACATTTTTATTATTATGCTATGTATCAAACTTGTATACTCGCCAACATATTTGTTGATCATTATTTTAATACATGTTGAAGGTTGATAGACGAAGTGATGAAGAAACAAGTTAGGGTGGACTTAGAAACGCACCATAATAATCAATTTCTCATGTTTTATGTTGCTACACTTTGAATGTATTTGGTTTTTGGAACGATGTATGCTATCTTTAGAATTTATGAAATCTTGATTAATTATTAGTGTCAATTTAGAGTTATGGAGCTTTGAACGATTTGT
This sequence comes from Helianthus tuberosus, assembly GCA_030545235.1. Taxonomy (NCBI): domain Eukaryota; kingdom Viridiplantae; phylum Streptophyta; class Magnoliopsida; order Asterales; family Asteraceae; genus Helianthus; species Helianthus tuberosus. The sequence continues at coordinate 168,919,779 of CM060371.1, read as the reverse complement.
TTTCGTCTCACTTTGATGTTTTCGCCATCGGTTGGGGTGTGACAACACTTTAATATGCAACCTTATCTAGACCAGACATCACCTTTGCAGTTAACAAGGTATGCCAGTACATGCATGTTCCTACAGAGAACCATTGGTCTGTTGCAAAACGCATCCTTTGATATCTCAAAGGCACAATTGACCATGGTTACTCATTCATCATTACTCCTGCTCTTATTTACACTTCTTTACTGATGCTCAGTGGCTGGGCTCCTCCACCCTCCGTGCCGCCTTAAATGCTGACTGTGCTAGCTGCTCAGATAACCGTCGATCCATGAGGGGGTTGCCATATATTTATATATAGGTTCCAACCTCATTTCTTGGATCATGTGGCTGAACTCACATGGTTACAAGCCTTACTGAAAGAACATGGAACATATATAACTTCAGTTCCAAATCTTGGCGCTACACATCTCTCAAAAAATCATGTCTCCCATACCAGAACAAAACATGTTGAAGTTGATTTTCACTTTGTTCGAGAAAAGGTTGCGCAAGGAATAAAAAATCCAATTCATTTCTACAGAAAATGAAATGTGGACAATTTTTACAAAGTCGAATACCATCGGTGTGTCGGGAAAATGGAAATCCAAATAGTTGAAGATCGATCGAAAGAAATCGAAGTCGCCGGAACCCTAAAAAGGTCCCGATTTGTTCATCATCAACCTGTGTTTCCTTTAGATTTGACTTTAGATAACGGCCGTGAAACAATCGGAGTGTTTGCAGGGTAGCAACAACAGCAACATCGTGTAATTGTTGTTACCCTAATTAACCTTTTGAATCGTGTTTAGTTTATATTAGGTATTGGTTTTTTTTTATGATTATGAACTATAATAATGGAGTTAATTACCTTTCATTGATGTGCATGAGACTAGGAAAGAGGGAGGATGATGGATAATGAAGTAACTGGTTTATTTCCTCAATGTGAAAATTTGCAGTTAGACTCGCTGCCAAACAGTGTTCAAAAGGTTTATGACTCTCATTTTGTGTATGTTTGATTATCATATGCAAAGAATGCATATATTCTACTGAATGGCCATAGGGTATCATAGATTTAACCATAAGGGATTGAATGTCTCCTCTTTTATATAGGCTGCTATGACCAAATTAGAAATTGTTGCAATGGTTTATATGGATTTTTGTTTTACTTTTTACTTAAACACCACCCATGTCATCTTTTTTAAACATGTAACCTTAAAATATAACAATTATGAACATACTAATAAGACGAATGTAAAATAGCTTGAATACATAGATATATTATAATACTGTGATTTATTTCTTGATGTGCCACTAAATTATGGTATTAGAATTTTTAAGACCCTGTTTCGAATTTGTAGGTTGATTCAGATGTACAACTTTTTAATTGCTAATATTGTATGATGAAATACCCATAATGTAGCCAAGGAGTTCTAGATCAATTGGTTTAAGAGGAGGTAACCCCATGACCTTCCAATGTGGAGGTCATGGGTTAGAGTCTCACTTGGTAAAATTTGCTTACAATTTGTTTAAAGTGGGCCAGGGGTTTTACTGTTGGAAAGAGAGCAATAAGTCATAGTATAGGGGCTAAATGTGTAATATGGGGTTCTATATAAACCCCCTCCTTATGTAACCCTAGAATTAGCTTTTCTCAATAAAAATTCAAACCCCATTACAAAGTTCTTTCTCTATACCAGTCAACATGGTATCAGAGCAGTGTTTCTGACTCTTGAACACGTTGCTCATTATCTACAATCTATCCTTGTCAATCCAACCTCAAACCAGAAAAAAACCGACAATCAAAATCAACTCCACTGATACCGCCGCATCCACTGCCGTCGACACCAACCTCCGGCCGTCGTAAACAGAACATTATCAACTTCAATCCACTGCCTCTGCTGCCGTACAAACTGTTGTCAGTAAACCCTAATTTTTCAGCAAACCAATCCAAGTTCAACCGCACAAAACCCTAAAACTTCAACCGACAATCTTTGCTGTAAACCTTGTTTATTCCGCCGCACACCAAAAAACCAAAACCCTAATTTTTCAATAATTCCGCCGCACAATTCTTGACTTTACTACGGGTGAATTTGTTGAGGATTTGGGCGACATTAAATCTTGAACGAGAGTTCAATTTTCCCGGCGTATTTGATAAATACACCAGTAAGATAACGTTCACTGCGTATTTAGGGACGAACTGAGTGGATTTGTTCGTAATCTGGCGGATTTACTGAAGCCCATAAGCTAGCGGATTTGTTTTTTATTCTGGGTCACCTCAAATCTTGAACGAGAGTTCAAGTTGCTCGGCGTATTTGATAAATACATCGGTAAGATAACGTACCCGGTGTAGTTCTCCCAGCGTCGTTAGTCCAACATATTTAAATCTTGAACGCGAGTTCAAATGTCCAGCGTATTTAAGAGATACGTCTGGTCAGATATTTTGTCTGACAACGTATTGATTAAAAAAATGGCAATCAATCATGAAAAAACAGATCATGGATATTTGATTCCGGTGCCACAGACACCATGACGTTTGAACCATTGGACATGCGTTCAATGACCAAACCTCAAAAAACTCATATTTATACCGCGAACAACGGAACAATGCAAGTGAAATGAGGAGGAACAATTGAAATTTCACCAACTATGAAATTATCAAATTGCCTTTATGTCCCATCAGTATCACACAAATTGCTCTCAATTAGTCATATTACCAAAGAATTAAATTGCACGGTACTAATGCACCCTACCTTCTGCCTCTTACAGGATATCAGAACGAGTGTGATTATTCGACGTGGTACTGAGCGCCAAGGATTATACTACGTGGATGAAGTGGCTCAACAGGGTACTGTGATGTTGGCACATGGACAGAAAACCGGGAAGCCTGGCTATGGCATAGACATTTAGGACACCCATCCACTAGTTATTCGCATCTTTTATTTCCTGAACTCTTCCCTTCAAATGGTAAAATAGATTGTGAAACCTGCTTTCTTGCCAAAAGCCATTGACAACCATTTAAACCTAGCAATACGAAAGTTGATTTACCTTTTTCACTAATCCATTCTGATGTGTGGGGTCCTGCTCCTGTTATGGGGGGCATGGTTTTCGGTACTACTACTATTCGTGGATGATTGCACTCGCATGACATGGGTATATTTAGAAAACAAAGCCGAAGTTTATGAGAAATTTACCACGTTTTATGCTATGATTCACACTCAGTTCAAAAGGGAAATCCAAATCCTTCGATCCGATAATGGGGGGAATTTGTCAATACATCCATGAAACAATTCTTTAAAACCAAAGGATTAGTTCATCAAACCTCTTGTTCTCATACCCCCGAACAAAACGGTGTTTTCGAACGGAAAAACTGTATTATTCTTGAAATGACTCGAGCTCTTCTAATTGAATCTCATGTTCCTACATTTTTCTGGCCGGAGGCGGTTGCAACCTCTATGTGTCTCCTAAATCGGCTTCCCACCAAAGCTCTTAAGTTTAAGACTCCCTTAGATTGCCTATCTAAGTTTGCCAGTATTCCCCACCCTCTTACACTTGAACCTCGAATCTTTGGTTGTACATCATTTGTTCACATACCAAAAACCAACAGAAACAAGCTTGGCCCATGTGCTGAGAAATGTGTATTTGTCGACTATGGGATCGATCAAATAGGGTACCGGTGTTATAATCCAAAAAGTTATCAAATGTTCACCACAATGAATTGTGACTTTCTTGAAGCAAAATATTTTTGTAGCACCCAACTCAGTGGTCAAGAGGAGAATGAATGTATAGACACTCTAAGTTGGCTAACTCAACTTCCATCATCTGAAGAAGTAACAACAGAAGACCATCACAGTACTTCGAGTCAATCACCTTCAAACACAGCCACACAATTTGCGGAGCACAGTACCACTGAAGAAAGTCCATCCAATGTAATACCAGAGGTAAGAAATACTGAGAACCCTAAATGTCCTACGTCTTATAACTATGAGACAACAGGGGAACACATAGAACCGAAAACAACAGAACATATAGAACAGGTTGAACCAGATGTTGAAGAGGTTGAACCTGAACCAATTGTTGAACATGTTAAACCAGTTGTTGAACATGTTGAACCAGTTGCAGCAGAGACAACCGGAAGATACTTTCTCCCTCTAAGAGAAAATAGAAGAGTTCCTCCCAAGAGATACTCTCTAGAAAAGGTGGCTCCAAGGTCTAGATACCCTGTGGCAAACATTGCCACCGGGAATTTGTCTAAGGAAGCTAAAGCATTTGTCGTCGCCTTGTGCTCTGAACAAACGCCATCTACAACACAAGAAGCATTGAAGTTAAAAGAGTGGAAAAAGGCCATGGAGACAGAAATGGAAGCACTCAAGAAGAATAACACATGGGAGAAATGCACTCTTCCACCAGGAAAAAAAACAGTGGGATGTAGTTGGGTATTTTCAATCAAACACAGGCCTGATGGTACGATTGAAAGATACAAAGCACGACTGGTTGCAAAGGGTTATACTCAGACTTATGGAATTGACTACTCTGAAACCTTCTCTCTTGTAGCCAAAACTGACACAATCAGAGTTATTTTATCAATAGCCGCCAATAAAGGTTGGCCTCTTCATCAATTTGATGTGAAAAATGCCTTCCTACATGGAGAACTGAACGAGGAGGTCTATATGGATGCCCCACCGGGATTCAATGAGAATTTCAAGGCTGGAGAAGTATGTCGGTTAAAGAAATCTCTGTATGGGCTCAAGCAGTCTCCTAGAGCTTGGTTTGGGAGGTTTACCCTTGCAATGAAGAAATATGGCTTCAAACAAAGCAATTCTGACCATACTCTATTTTTTAAACGAAGGGGCAATCTTGAATAATTTTTGTTGGAGGTTCCAGATCATCTGCAGGGTTAGTACATGACATATTTTTGTTTGATATGTTCAGCATATGGTCATGTTCTAATAGTTCTTCAGTTAGCTTGTTAAGAAGACTTTTAGAATTTTCAGGTTGTTTTGACAAGATTATATCCTTTATAATTTCATCAGAAAAATTGGTTTCTGATGAATCATCAAAAGACACATATAAACTTTCTCTTATTGTCCTTGTGTTTAGAAGAAAAATTTTATAAGCTTTTGAGGACAATGAGTAACTAAGAAATATTCCTTTTTATACTTTTCTGTCAATTTTTTCCAGACTATCAAAATCATTAAAGACAAAACAATTGCAACCAAAGGTGTGTAAAAATTTGATACTTGGGACCCTATGGTTGATAATATGATATGGGGTTTTCTGATGTCTTTTGTTAATGATAGATCTGTTTTGTGTAAAGCATGCATTTGATATAGCTTCAGCCCAAAAGTAAGTGGGCAATCTGGCATAAGCAAGCATAGTTCTAGCTGCTTCTACCAGAGTCCTGTTTCTCCTTTCTACAACTCCATTTTGTTGAGGAGTTCTTGGAGCAGAAAAGTCATGAGATATTCCTTTACTTACAAGGAAAGTCTCAAGTTTTGCATTCTTAAATTCTGTTCCATTATCAGATCTGATCCTTCTCACAGGTAATTTCAACATATTTTCAGTTTTTCTGATGAAATTAATGATCAAATCTGGGGTTTCACTTTTCTTTCTTAAAAATTCAACATGTGTACCTTGAATAGTCATCTACAAGGACCAAAATGTATTTCTTACCAGAAAAGCTGGCAGTTTGTACAGGTCCACAAAGGTCTATGTGCAAAAGTTCCAAGTTTTCAGAAATTGAAGATTCTGAAACTGTTTTATGTGAGCCTCTCTTTGATTTGCCAAGCTCACATGCTTCACATATCTTATCCTTTTTGGATGATATGTATGCTAAACCTTTTACCAGATTCTTGTTTACCAGTTAGTTTATGGTTTTAAAATTTAAGTGAGCAAGCCTTTTATGCCATAACTAGCTATTACCTTTGTTTTCAGTAGAAAATAAGCATAACTATGGATGCTCAAGTTCTTCTCTGAAATCAAAGTACTAGATGGAGTTTCTAATCCTTTTCCCACTTAAATATATTTTGTTATCATCCAAACCAACTAACAGACATTTTTCAGGTAAAAAGGTTATCTGGAAGCCTCTGTCACAAAATTGCCCACAGCTAAGTAGAGTGTATTTTAAACCTTCTACATAGGCAACCTTTTCAAGGTTAAAGCTCCATATTGTATGGTGCCATATCCCATTGTTCTTCCCTTCACCCCATTTCCAAAATTTACAAATTTACCCAGTTTTTCTTGATAATTACTGAGTAAGCTCCTATCCCTAGTCATGTGCTTGGAGCTTCCAGAATCGTAGTACCAGATCTGCTGCACATGATGGTCCTGAAATTATGAGGTTAGTGATTTTTTGGTACCCAAACTTGTTTAGGTACTTTTTCTGATGAAAATGTGCTAGAGATTTCTTCATCTGAGGAGAAATTCTCATCAGATTCTCTGCTTAATGTTGAGCCATTAGCAGGATGATTTTCTTTTGAGAGATGTTGAATTAGCTTCAGTATTTCAACACACGTACAATTTGATTTGTCTAATGTTTTAGCAAAGATGTTTGTGATGGAATATTTTTGCCTTTGTGAAATTTAGGATGAATTTTTGGTTTTTCATTAATTTTGAAGGTTTCATCCCTTTTCAAACAGATTTTAGGTGACAAAAATAGTTTATCAAAAATGCCAGATCTGCATGATTCAGCATCAGAATCTGATATTTTCTTGTCAGAATTGTTTTCAGATACCTTTACAAAGATGGTGGGAGTTTTAATATTAGTTTTAACATATCCCAGCCCCTCACCTTTGTTCTTTGGTGTTGCTTCAATAATTTGTATAAATTTTTTTGCTTGTTGAAAACCCTTCACATTGATTTCATTATCTTGAATTTTCTTGTAAAGATTTTTTCTTTCTCATAAAATTCAATTTTTGAGTCTTTATCAAAATTTGATCAATGAGTGATTGGTTTTCAGCTTTGGTTTTATTGAGCAACATTTGCAGATCATCAGATTTTGTGCTTTCTGATGAGGTTTTGTTTTGTAAAAGCACAAAATCCTGCATAAGTTTGTTCAGTTGTTTTTCCAAATCAAGATTGTCTGAACTTAGTTTTTGTTCTGATGATGTGGAGCATTCATCAGAAGTTGTGGCCATCAAACAGAAATTAGCCATTTCCTCCTTTTCTTCATCAGAAGAATCATCGGTTAACTAGGTATCAGTACCTGCTATTAGGCTAACTTTCTGTTGTTGTTTCTTAGCTTCTTCCAGCTTCTTTTCATAGTATGCCACATCCTTCAGCTTCTTATTCTTGCACTCAGAAGCATAGTGCCCCTTTTGTCTGCACTTGTAGTAAACAACTTCTGTCTTCCCCTTTTCCCTTGATTTTCCTTCCATCCTCCCTCTATCACTTTTCTGGAATTTACCACTTCCTCCTCTCATCCTTTGCTCAAATATCTTTGTGAGCAGGGCTATTGCCTCAGCAAAGGCTGAAAAATCTGATGAAGCATCATAAATTTCTGTATTCTGGCAATGAGAGGGTTATGGATCTGAAACTGGTGGTTTTTGTGTGTGTGAAACAAGAGCTATAGGTCCCCCTCTTTGGTTTGAGTTCTCATAAATTTCTTCCTTTCTTGGGACTAAGATGCTATAGAGATCATGCAAGTTCATATTCCCTAATTCAAGGGTTGATGACAAGGTCATAGTGAGACTACGCCACTATCTTGGTAGTGCATCTATGAACTTAACATTCTTTTCATCGTTAGATTTCTCAATACCAAACTTTTTAAGTTCATTTAAAAGCTTGGTGAACCTGTTATATGTCTCTGAAAGAGTCTCATTTTGGAGACTATTAAATCTTTCATAAGAAGAGACACAATTTGTTCTCTTGTTTCTCTTCATTCTTTCACCTCCTTTACATAAATTTTCCAGTTGATCCCATATTTCTTTAGCAGATGCACATGCATCCACTTGTGAAAATATGTCATTTGGAAGTGCCATAATCAGAAGTGATTTGGCCCTTTCATCAGCTGCCACCAGATCCTTGTCTTCTTAACTCCAGTGAATTTCACTTTTTGGAACCAAGGAGGCAAGGATAGCTGGGGTTTGCTCATTTTCTGTAACAACTGCTATTTCAGTAGTTGGTATATGTGGACCCCTCAAAATGGATGAAAACAGAGCTCGATCATGTCCATTAAGGAAGTTGATCATCCTGATTTTCCATTGTGGGTATTCCTCTCTGATCAAGGTCGGAGGTTTAGACATATAACCAATATTGAAAGCATTATTCCATGTTTGAAAGTTTGCCATATTTGGTTTAAGAGTTGGATATCAAGAAAAATAAGCAGTTGATCTTTTGAAAATAATTTATTCAATCTGCTCTGATACCAATTGTTGATCCCAGATAGAGATACCCAAAATTAATATGGCAAGTGATTTGAACAAATAGGAAAATGTAGCGCGGAATTAGAAATCAAACTTTCAAGAAACAAGTTATAGAATTTTTCAAGTGTATTAAATGACTTTGCAAAAACAAAGTTATTTGATATTACAAAATGAATACTCAAAGAATTCTAAGTGAAGGGCAATGGAGTTTGTAGTGTGTGTATTGAATGCTAAGCACAACTCATTTAACCTCGGGGTTTGACATCTCTATTTATAGAGAGTCCAGATCTGAATAAACATTTATTTATTCACTACGTGTTCTGCACAAAGGGACTTTTTGTCATATTCATTGAATCGGTTATTGCCAACTTGCTTCTTTTTGGTTTTATGTCAGGCCTTATCTCGAAGACAAGTGGGTCTACCAGAATTTCTGGTGACTACTTACCAATATTCTGATGAACTTGATCATCAGATTCTGATGATAAATACCATATTTATCATCAGACTTCATTAGAAAGGTTTTATCTGATTGTCTTCTTTGTTTTGATCTTCTCCTGATGCTTAGTTGAAGATGTATCTTTCTTTTCTTCTTGTCAAGATATCATGTGGGCACCTTTTTAGTAATACTCCTTGACTGTATCTTCATCTTATGATCAGGATGATCATCTTTTTCTTCAATACTTATACTTAAAGTTTCCTAACAGGAGTTTACTAAAAGAAATAGTTGTCTTTATTTAAGTGTAATAGGTATATTCTGTTTGTATCTTAATTGCAATGATGCTCAAGGTGATGTCGGCCTTTCTGTACTTCTTTTGACTGCCATTAGCTGCTACACGAACAACACAGGTATACCTTCCATTTTCTTCTATTTCGCCGCTGCAATAATGAATATTTATGCAATTGTACTCCTTAGGTGCTGAGTATTGTGGCAACATCGAAACACGAAAGTCTTTAACCGGGTAAACATTTTATTCTTTAAAGTTGTAGAGGGGTTCAAGGAAGTTTCATATGAATGACACCACATGGAGTAACTGGTGACTTTGACTGTTCATGTTGATGTACTTTAGTTTATTTGTTGTATGGTGATGAATTATGACCTGCTGATGTATTTAGTCTTTTAGGCATTTTGCTTGGGTCTGGAAATGTGATAAAGAACTAAAAGTGTTTTGTTTGGTTGTTCCAAAAAAAAATCTGATTATATTTACTTGTTATTAAGTTTAGATATCTAAATGCCCCTAAGCATTGCAAGGCACATACAAATATGTCATATGTCATTACATTTTGATTATATGTTATGTTGCAAGTTTATTAGTTAATGCTCTACCTATTTGTCATTTCTCAATATGTGCAGGCTTTGCCACCATCAGACCTAGAGTTCAACCAAAATCAAGTATTTTTTGGTAACGTACGCGATAGCGATTGACGTGGTAACGTACCGGTTGATGTTACGGTTGCGGTATTGTGTGCATGAACCCAACTACTTATGAGAGAACATCGTTGCCAGTATTTTGTGTTAATTGGAACGGTATCAGTGTTCACCTTTATGATTTTCGGCAGGTCAAAGCAGATAACGACCAAACTCTTGCCACGTTGCGTGTGAAAGAAAACGACAACACTCCCGCCGCGAAGCGCGGGGAGAAACAAATACCATTAATATATAAAATTACATTTAGTCACTAAATTCATTTAGTAGAGATTTAGAATATTACGATGAAAAGAGATGTGTAAATTTTAAGTTCTTTTATCTTCTTTGGATGCCATTGTTCAGGCACACAATTGAAATTATGTGAAACTTACATAAATTCATGTATTGTGGCTCGTAATAGACGTTATAATTGAATATGATATTAGTCTGGACACCCACCGCAACGCGCGAGCATTCCCAATAGTAATTTTAAGGACGACTGAGAATAAGCCTAGAAGTTACTTACTTAATCAGTTAATCTTCACTTTGTGTTGGTTATTTTATCTCCCAAACTTGGTTTTATTTCCTACCTTAACATAATGTAAGCTTTTCTTTTTTATTTGTGGTGATCGGATGGCTTTATCTTAGAAATAAATTGGTTTGTGGTGATCAGATGGCTTTATCTTAGAAATAAAAGGTTAAAATCATATAAAATACGAGTATAGAAGTATATAGTAGTATGCAACTTTATCGTTAAAAAAATCACCGTCAATCTCTCTTCAACTCACACTACGACACACTCGTTTGGAACTCTCAAAGAAGGTACATGGCTTTCCCCCGTAATGTCTAGGTTTCATTTCTTATTTACTTATTTGGAGTTGCCTTGCTTCAATCTTTACAAATGTGGATGCGAAGATTGTGCGGTTTTGTAGGCATTCAAGTTCTTATGGCAATAACACATGTTGTGAATCCGTATTCACAAGTTTCAAACTCATTTACTTTAGTAATCTTGTGATTTATAAGTTTAAGATTGTAACAACATCAAAGAACATTCAGGAGAGCGTTTGTTCATACCTAAGAACGACCAAGCGCACAAGATAGTGGTCTCATACTCATAACTTCTATTATCCAATACAATACAATTCTGTACTAATATACTTATAATAATCTAAATCCCTAAATAAGTTTATCCTTAAAAACTAAAGTATTAATATAAATCTCACATTCCATAATATAATACTCCTATACACAATATACTAAACAAAAAGTGGAAAGACTCAATGAGAAATGGAGTGAGATTCTTGCACTTTGAACTAGGGGTGTTCAAAACCGGATATCCGAAAATTCGGATATCCGAATTTCGGTTATCCAAAATTTTCGGATACCAGATTTCACTATCCGAATCCGTATCCGAAATTTCGGATTTCGGATAGTGAATCGGATATCCGAAAATCCAACTTTTTATTTAATTTTTATTTTTTATTATTTTTTTCATATTTGGAAACGGATATTTTGGATAGTTTCGGATATCCGAATATAAGTTTTCGGATATTTTTCGGATATTTCGGATATTTTTCGGATATTTCAGATATTTTTTGGATATTTTTATGATATTTCGGATATTTTCGGATACTTCGGATATTTTTGGATATTCGGATATCCGAAAAAAATGAAAATTAAATTTTCGGATATTTCGGATATCCGAAATATCCGAAAATTTTGAAAATCACTATCCGAATCCGAATCCAAAAAATTCGGATATCCGAATTTCGGATATCCGATTTTTCAGATGTTTCGGATTCGGATATCGGATATTTTGGATCGGATTTTCGGATACGGATAGTTTTAAACACCGCTACTTTGAACCTCTATAATAATATATTTAATCACCCATGCTTAAAAAACATCAGAAACGACAAAAAGGTGATTATCTTCTCCTAATTCGCACGATCCGTGATTCCATATCATCACGTTCACATATTTACCGCTACATTTTCATACTTTTTCCCGACACACACTTATTCCTCATTATGACCATCTCGAGATCCGTCGCCTAAAACCCCCACTCTTCACGGTCACGATCTTTCCTGCCCAAACTTCCACACCAAAAACATTCTTTATGCATGCCACCACACATTTGTTTATTTAACTTCACTTGAATTTAAATTTGTTTAACCAAACTTATCACCTCTAATAAACCAAATTTCTAGTATCGGGTTTGGTATCATATCTCTTCAAACTAACTGTAATGGAAGAACGACCGGAAACGGAGTTGATATCGATCCCAGTGACGCCATGGGATTCAACCCCGGAGATATTGACCCCTTCGGGACACCGGCCGCCTAGGCCATAGTTGAAGGAAGGTGGGAAGTCGGCGGCGTGGACGCCAACGTCGTTTATATCGCCGAGGTTTTTGAGTCCTATCGGGACGCCGATGAAGAAGGTGTTGGTGAATATGAAAGGGTATTTGGAGGATGTCGGTCATCTGACGAAACTTAACCCGCAAGATGCTTGGCTTCCGATCACTGAGTCGCGAAATGGCAATGCGCATTATGTCGCGTTTCATAACCTTAACGCGGGTGTCGGGTTTCAAACGCTTGTTTTACCCGTCGTGTTTCATAACGAAGTGGCATCAAGCCATGGCCAACACAGTTAAAACTCTTGTAAAAAATGGTACCTGAACTCGTGTTCCACCTGTTCCAAAAATTAACATTATTGATTATAAGTGGGTCTACAGGATCAAAAGAGATGAACATGGAGCTATTACAAGATACAAGCCTCCCCTTGTTGCTAAAGGGTTTCACCAGCAACCTGGCATTGATTTCAAGGAGACCTGTAGTCGTGCTTTCAAGTTTACAACTATTTGTCTGGTTCTTTCTCTTAGCTAAAGGGTTTCACCAGCAACCTGGCATTGATTTCAAGGAGACCTGTAGTCGTGCTTTCAAGTTTACAACTATTTGTCTGGTTCTTTCTCTTATTGCTACAAAGTAGTGACCACTTAGTCAACTTGACGTTCCAACTGCCTTTCTTCATGGGGGGGTCTTATCTTAACAGTTTACATTACACAGTCCCAAGGCTTTGTTGGTCCCATACACCTGGATCATGTATGTCTCTTGCACAAATCAGTTTATGGTCTCAAACAAGCCCCACATGACTGGTTTCATCGTTTATCATAGGACCTTTACAAACTCGGCTTTCAAGGATCCTAAACGGATCCTTCACTAGATACAAACGTTGAAGCACCCTTCTTTCCATCTTGGTTTATGTTGATGACATCATTGTCAACGACAACACTGTTGCCAACTTTGTTATATAGTTACTCAACAAAACTTTTGTTGTTAAGGATCTTGGTAATCTTGATTATTTTCTTGTAATTGAACTGGTTCCTTAAGGTAAAAAAAAATCTTTTCTTTCTTAAATGAAGTACATCCTCGATATTCTACAACGTGTTGCCTTCACTAATTGTAAACCTGTGCCATCTCCCATGAGCACGTCACAATATTTATCTCTTGGAGATAGTCTGCTGTTAGTAGATCTAGACAAATATTGTTAATAGGTCGGGACACTTAAATATGCAACCTTATCTAGACCAGACATCACCTTTGTAGTCAACAAGGTATGCCACTACATGCATGCTCCTACAAAGAACCTGTGACAACCCGAAGTTTCAAGGTTAGTGCCTTCGGTTTTGTCATTTTCCCCGCTCTTGTTTTAGTCAATCTGTTCAACCCGTGACTGTGATTAACGTGCTAATGTATATGGTGGTTGAGTAGTGTGTGTGCATAACGGGTCAATCTCTATAGCGTGTGCATGATTGGGCCGTAATACATGATTGGGCCGCGATGTGTGACAACCGGTAATTAACGGATTCTAATTACGTGATTAACAAACATTTAGGCGATAACAAATAGTGTTTAAGACACTAATTAACTTAATTAGGCTCTTGGTATGCCTAGGAACGCCTATTCGACCTTGCAAGTACGCGTATGATGAATTTCGGAAAATCTGCTGAGCGTTAAACGAAAACGAACTGACACCGGACAAGATACTGACAAAACCGACGAATACGAAGTTTATACGTATAACTTATACACACAAATGTGGTTTTGCGGAAATAACACGCTTTCGAATGTCACAAAACGCAAACGTGAACGAAAAACGCGACTGCAGGAACGCACCGACAACGAAACAGAAGCACCAGACTCGAGTTACGACCCAATATTAATATATTATGATATATTTAACTTCGTTTTCAAAATTTTATTATCCGTAGTTGAAAACGGATCGCAAAACGGACACAAAACGACAAACGACACAGTTTACGCGTTTTAATGCAACCGACAAAATACGTGTCAAACCTCCATTTTCGACGTATTTTTTTAGCATTCTCGACTTAACGTTATATTTTGCGACATATTATGGAAATCGGGTTTGAAAACGGGCTTCGTAAATGTATTGGGCCGTGCGAAACGGGCTTGTGGGCCTAGGGCCCAAGCCCATTTAAAACCCTACTATATAAACATTGTTAAAACAAAACCCTCATTTTCACTTTCAACATTCAGCCGACACCCTCTTGATCTCTCTCTCTCTCTCGTTACAGGTCCGGCGACCGGAGCCGGAGGAGCCGACCGAGCTCCGACGCCATTTTTTTGTGGCTGTCGCACACCCTAGCTCTCCTCTACTTTTCATAAACACCCACCCCACTCTCGTTCTCCATATCGCCTTCGCTGTGAAGTGCTCCGGTGACAGTAGCAGCATCGCCGCCGCTACGGCGGCGGTGGAGGAGGTGACAAGATGCTGCTAGATGATGATGATGATGGCGACTAGGGATGGTGATAATCGATGATGACTATGACGACAGAGGATGCCGATGGTGTTGATATCGGCAATGGTAATCGGGTGGCGGAGCCGCTCTTCGACAAAACCCCAGTAAGTTGTGACTCCTAGTTTTTCTTCATCTCAGATTCTTTTAGATCTCCATTTTTTCCGGCCGTTGGTTGTCGTTTCAGGTTGTGGTGGCGAGTGGTGGTTCTGTATGACGGTTGTGGAAAAGGGGGGAGGGGTGGTTACACTTGGCTATTTCGGGTCATCATAACACAACTGTGGTTCGGTCAGTTCAGCTTCGATTCACGATTGGTTCAGGATTGGTGCGGTTCGTTTCGGTCAAATCCGAGTCAACTTGGGTCAACACAGTTAAAGCGGGTTAAGTCAGTGTTTGGCTCACACGGTTTGCATTGGTCTCGGTTCAGATGCGGTCAAACGGGTCGACTCGGGTCAGACGAGTCAACCCGGGTCAGACGAGTTAACTCGGTTCAGCTCGGTCAACACAGCGGGTTGACTGGTCAAACGTGGTCAAATGGTCAACCGAGCCAGTTTTGGTACTCGGGTCAACAGACGGTCAATTGTCGGGTCAAAGCTCGGTCAACGTAAGCGCGGTAAAGTTTAAACGACGCGAAAATCTCAAATTATATAGTTATAGATCTTATATTGTTACGCGACCGAGCTCGATCCGATTAAATAACGTTTATACACTAGTTATTATTTACGTTTTGGCGCCTGACGAAAATTACCTATATATTGTTAGTTGACAATTGTTGAATTTTGACAAAAGAACGACAACTTGTTGTCGGGGTTATTCCAAAAACAGAGGAAACTCTGTCCGTTTTTCATAAAAATCCGAAACACGACAAATGATTATATCCTAAAAGCGACATGTTTCGAGGTACAAGTCTTCTTATACGGCGAATATAAACGTGCACCTAAATTGACGACGTTATAAGATTTCGAAACCAATACTTATTTATAATAAATATAACGCTTATAGTTACTTCGAACAACAATGTTTCCGACACGTATTTAGATAAATATAATGTCCTATGTTTATTCAAATATCGATATTTCGAACACTTTTATACGATAACTATAACGTGTATACCTATTTCAAAAACTTTAAGTTCGAATATTGATTTCACACCACGACGACATACATTTTCTATCAAATAAATACAACGAGCTATATTTATTTCAAACGTCGAAATTTATATTTCAAATGTCAATGGTTTCGAATATATATATACATATATACACATATCCTATTTATTTACGTCTTACGAAAACTACGAAGAGTCATACTACTATTTCATCTACGCCTTCTATTCGCGACTACTAGCACGACTTCGTAAGTATTTGTATTTATATCTATAAATATATATATCCTAAATCCTTCGGAAAACTAAATCGTTTCCACGACTTAGCATTATCCCGATTATAAACGGGATCAAATAACCATAGATTGGTTATTCTAAGTTAAGATAACGCTACCTTAGGGTCGTTTAGTTAACGACTCGGTAGAGCTCGGACACGTAGTTTAACTACGTCATTAAACTAGAAACTGATAAGTTATTCCCTGTTAGGAATACTATAGATGCACGCCAGCTACTTCACGTTCTTGGAACGACACTACGGAATCACACTAAGCTAGCTTTGCACAAGGACATCAAGGTGAGTTCATAACCCCCTAGTTTTTACTGTTATACATTTTTATAAATGTTTTCGGGGGTGGAAAGACATGCAAGTTTCGCAAAAGTACACAATATTTCGATGAACGAAAACTATATATATTTCTAAACCATTTCGCAATAGGATTTCAACGAACTCAAATGGTTTACGAATGATTTCGATCAAACATACCGGTTTTACAAAACGCGCGCATATTGACGAAACGTGCATGATTTTCTAATGGGTACGGGCGACACAGTCGAGGTGGCTTGACACAGTCGAGGTGGCTCGACACAGTCGAGGTGGCTCGACACAGTCGAGGGGGCTCGACACAGTCGAGGGGGCTCGACACTAAAAATCGTCTACACAGGTTGAGTACTTCCTATGTCGTTGCATACGTTAATGTCCTCTCAAAACATTAACGATCAACCTGTTCATAGACGCTTTATATACCCATTTACAACACTAAAACTTTTATATATTCATAAGATTCATTTGATGGAAACTCACAAATACATGGATTTACAAACTTGGGTAATGTTTTTCAAATTATATCTAAGTAAGAGGACGCGCTGTTCCTGCTTACAAAGGTTCGTTTGGGCTCGGCCCATTCTCTCTCGTGCAATGCACAAAGACTCTCGTGGGCTAGACTCACAGTTCTCATATATCATGCCAAGAAAATGATTTTACTATATTTTCTCAACAACTTTAAAACCGGTTATCAAAAAGATTTCTTTTAAATCTTTTCAAAGCAAACTATGAACTCGCTCAACTTTATGTTGACTTTTTCGCATGTTCTTTCTAAGGTTACATTTTCAAAACTATGGAACTGTTGGAATAGGAGAGAACCCATGGGAATTCGAGTAATTAGCGGGCGTTAAATTTCTAGAAGTCTTAGCTTATTTGCTTCCGTTGTGCAATGAAGATACCGGTCCAGTCACGCCAGCTCTGATATTTCGGGGTGTGGCACGATGTGCGTATGTGTGTGGGTTTGTTTGAAACCATCAATAGAATGGAGCTTGGCCAAACTTGTATTCATGAGGCATGTCCTCAGCCCAAAAAGAAGTCCAACATGACCGATCGGTTCCCCTGCCCATATTCACGCATGTTATGTGTTTTAAATACTCATTATTTAACAAACACCACACAAAAGAAAAACCCTAACAAGTCCCTTCTCTTGTGCGATCATCGGTAGCTATCCCATCTCACCCGAAGCACTTTCACCTCTCGAATTAGGCACGTCATAATCTGGTTAGTAAATCTTAACTGTTAAAGTTATCGTTAATCATTAGTGTGGACGATGTTTATGTATAACCTTGTGGTTAGTGTGAAATCTCTTAGTCGATATATATATACATGTATTCTTGTTATGCTTTGCAATTGGTTCAATGATATTGTGAATTTTTAAACTGGGTATCATGGCCTGTATGAAAACTAGGAAGTAGGTATTAATAAATTAATTAATCATCTTGTATTAAATGTAAACTAAGTCTTGATAATGTTTGCATTAGAAGGCTGATTGCATAGGGCGTCGTATAAATGGATTTGTTTGACGTATAATTGTTGTGAGTCATGGGGTTCGATTCGGTTGATGTTCTCATGTTAGCTATTCAAAAGTGAATAGGGTATTGGTTATGTGATTTGAATTACTAGATGCATGGAACTAGGTCACTGTTGATGTTGTGAATGATAGTAAATTGAGTGGGCCGATTAATTGGATGTAATTAATGTAAGAATTCATTGGGCTTCACATGTAATCTGGGCCGAATACTTTGGTAAATCACATGCATGATAGTTGGGTTATTTGATATAAAAGGATTAATTTGATGTAATTGATCTTCTGTTAACTTTTGGGTAACAAGTAAATGCTAGGTAGGGGTCATAGGATTCGTGAGAAATAAATTAATGGAATGCCTGATTTGATAGAATTAATGATAGATGGAAACTCTCTGAATGGATTGAGCAAAGTAAATTGGGAAATTGATTGTCATAAATTATGGTGAAAACATAACTGGTTGCATGTTACCTTATTGTTTTGGTGGTGGATGATATATTTTGGGCCACACATAGTTACTGGACCACATGCCCATAATGGGCCGCACATCCCTTTAAGTAGTTCAGACAAGAGTGGGTTGCACATTCCTCTTGTGGGCCGCTGGGTTGCTTTGGGCCGATATCAAGTGGGCCGTACATTAGGGGGATCAGGTTAGGTACTTTGGTTGGGATTTATGTGGTTTTGATACAAGATCCTTGTAACCTAAATGATTGTAAAATGTTATGAGTTAGTATTAATACATGTATATTTATGTGAATGGCGAGTGAGCTGTTAATGTGTGGCATTATGATATATGGGTTTATGATGTGAAGATACATAACTCGGATACTCGTTATAACTCGTGTGATAATATGTGCCATGTTATAATATGTGCCATGTTATGATATGTGCTTGTGCTGTGATTGGAAGTAGGACTCGAATATTTACTATGACTTGCGTAATGAAATATATTTGCTTATTTGCAACTTGCGTAACGAATGCAAAGATCACATGTGTTATGTTTGCACGAAACTGCTAACTTGGTAACCCCAATAGGGATTAATTAACCAACTGGAAATACGTACTTTAATCTTATCGAGCAAACCAAAGGTGAGTTCACTGCTCTTTTTCCAAGCATGCATCCCGGGGAGGGATATCGGGTAACGTTCCGGGGAGGAATGTCAGGTTAATGGGATGTTTGTTATTACTCATTTCTATCATATAAGACCCCTTACATCTACCGACAGTTGCCGGGGAGGCAACGAGGTTATTAGTTGATAGCGCTATTAGGTTTGGCACCCTCACACCGTACCGGGGAAGACGTGCGTGAACTAATTTCCTTAAAGCATGACCAATGTTTTGATAGAGACATTGGGGTTGGGCAAATACATCTTGTAGCCATTGCGGTAATCGAGTTAATAACAACATCAAATCAAATTGTTAAACCGTTTTATACATGTATATGGTAACTAAACTCGTTAACAAAACTTTGAACTCACCAGCGTAGTCTGACACACTTGTTTGCGTGCTTGTAGGTCGTTAGATGTCTTGTATTGGGACTTGTTGTCTGGAGTAGCAGGAGTGGTCATGGGTCGACTGGAGGGATTCATGTTATTGATTTCTTGATACTATACATTGGTTTTGAAACTGTTTAACTTTGCTTCCGCTGAACACTTTGGTTTTCACTTTAACTTGTTGATGGTATTTTTATTAATAATTGAGAACTTTATTTTGAAACATGTATGGATTCAATGTAATTAGTGGCTCGTTGTTGGTACGTCACACGCCTAACAGGGACATTCCCTAGGTGGTATTTTTGGGGGTGTGACAGAACCACTGTCTGCTGCAAAACGCATCCTTCGATATCTCAAAGGCACAATTGACTATGGGTTACTCATTCATCATTACTCCTGCTCTTATTTACACTACTATACTGATGCTCAGTGGCTGGGCTCTTCCACCCTCCGCGCCACCTCGGATGTTGTGTTGGCTGTTCAGATGATCGTCGATCCATGAGGGGGTTGCCATATATATAGGTTCCAACCTCATTTCTTGGATCATGTGGCTGAACTCACATGGTTGCAAGCCATATTAAAGAACTTGGAACATATATAACTTCAGTTCCAACTCTCTGGG
Source organism: Helianthus tuberosus (assembly GCA_030545235.1). NCBI lineage: Eukaryota > Viridiplantae > Streptophyta > Magnoliopsida > Asterales > Asteraceae > Helianthus > Helianthus tuberosus. The sequence goes on along the minus strand of CM060371.1, from coordinate 168,899,831 downwards.
TTAATAATCTTGGGGCTACATATCTCTCCAAATATCACGTCTTCCATACCTGAACAAAGCATGTTCAAGTTGATTTTCACTTTGTTAAAGAAAAGGTCAGGCAAGGTAAATAAAAGATCCAATTCATTTCTACAGAAAATCAAATGTGGACATTTATACAAACTCTCCACCTACTCATAGATATGGGTGCTAAACGGGTTGTGTTCGCGGGTTCAACCTGACTCGAACCCAAAAATTTTACACGAACACGAACCCGCAAATAGTATCATATATATGAACCTGAACACGAACCGTTCAACTCAAATTTTTTTATTTTTTTTCTGAAATTAATATGTTAAAATAAAAATTTACTTTAAAAACATAAATGTATATAACACAATTATATTTAAATTATAAAATCCTATGTTAATTTCTCTTTTTTAAGTTGTAATTATGACATAAAATACACACTCCATTTAATTTATGACATAAAATATATTGTAAAAAAATATAATATAATATAATTGTGTTAAATGTGTTAACCCGCCAACCCGACCAGGTTGACCAGAACCCAACCCGCTAACCTAAACGAGTTCGCGAGTTCAACCTGAAACTGACCCGAACCAGTTTAGACTAAACCTGAACCCGTGAATTTCTTGTTAGGTTCGTGTCATGTTTTCGGGTAGTGTTAGTAATTCACACCCCTACTCATAGATTTACATTCTTACTAGGGATGAGTGTGGTACCGGTATCGAAAATCGCAAAAAATGGGTACCGGTACAAAAAAAGTGGTAGTATTTGAAGGTAAAAATAGGTATATTACCGATACCGAACCGAAAGCACCAGTACCAAACCGAAAGCACCTGTACCGAAAACACCAAAATGCGGGTAACGGATTGCTACCGAAAATAATTCTGTACGGGAAATTCGATACCGGTACCCAGTTTCAAATGTTCATCCTTAATTCTTACGATCCAAACTACGGGTCCTTACCCGGCCTTAACTTGCGGAGAAATATTGGACACAGTATTATTATGTTTAGTTGAGATGATAGTATGGAAATATAGTTAGAGTTAGTAGTGTGTAAATGTGGTTAGTATATAACCTCTCCTTATTGTAAAATTCTTTCAATGCAAACAATTACAATTTACACACTTAAAGATGTTTCAACTCTTTCTCCACGTGTTTTAACTTATAATCTCATGAACCCTGTATAATTTTAAAGACGATTGAGAATAATCCTAAAAGTTATTTAGGGGTTGATTGTTTAGCTCTTAATGAACATTTTAATGGTTCAAATTTCTTATTGGTTCAGCACTTAATGGCTCAGACTGTCTGTTTCGTTAACAAATGTCTGAATTAGGGGTGGCAAAATAGATGGGTTGGTTAGGTTTGGGTAATGGGTTAAGATGAGTTTAGGTTAGGATGAGTTTATTAAGAAACGGGTTAGAATGGGTTTAGGTTAAAATGGGGTTTTGTTAAGATGGATTTGAGCAAGATAAAAAATCAAAAAAAATCTAAAAAATCCGAAGAATTATAAAAAATCCAAAAAATTCTAAAAAAATTAAAAATATAATAAAAATCAAAAAATTCTAAAAAATCAAAAATCAATTAAAAAAATCCAAAAAATTCTAAAAAACCAAAAAAATCCGAAAAATTAAAAAAAAATCCAAGAAATTCTAAAAAAAATCAAAAAATAATAAAAAATCAAAAAATTCTAAAAAATCAAAAAATAATTAAAAAATCCAAAAAATTCTAAAAATAAAAAAAAAATCTAAAAATTAAAAAAAATATATAAAAAATCCAAAAAATAATAAAAATCCAAAAACTGTAAAAAACCAAAAAAAAAATCAAAAAAATTAAAAAAATTAAAAATAAAAAAATTCAAAAAATCAAAAAAATAATAAAAAATCAAAAAATTTCTAAAAAATAAAAATAAAATCCAAAAAATTCTAAAAAATCAAAAAAAAAAAATCCAAAAAAATCAAAAAATCCTAGAAAATCAAAAAACTATAAAAAAATCCAAAAAATTATAAGAAATTCTAAAAAAAATAAATAAATAAAGTCTAAAAAATCAAAAAATAATAAAAAATCCTAAAAATCCTAAAAACTTTTTTTAGAACTTTTTGATTTTTTTAGAAATTTATGAATTTATTATTATTATTTTTTATTTTTTAGACTTTTTTTTATTTTTTATATTTCTTTTGATTTTTTAGATTTTTTTGGATTTTTTATTAATTTTGCTTTCTTAGAAATTTTTGGATTTTTTTTATTTGTTTGACTTTTTATAATTTTGTATAATTTTTTGGATTCTTTATAATTTTTTGGATTTTTTATTATTTTTTGGATTTTTTTTTATTTTTTTATATTTTTTAGAATTTTTTTTAATTTTTAGAATTTTTTGGATTTTTTATTATTCTTTGGATTTTTTAGAATTTCTTATTATTTTTTTGATGTTCTAAATTTTTTTATTTTTTAATATTTTTTTATTTTTTGGAATTTTTAGAATTTTTTTTATTTTTTAGATTTTTTAGATTTTTTTTATTTTTTAGAATTTTTTTTGATTTTTTATTATTTGTTTTCATTTCTTAGAATTATTTTGATTTTTTAGAGTTTTTTGGATTTTTTATAATTTTTTTGATTTTTTATAATTTTATTGATTTTTTTGGATTTTTTGGATTTTTTATTATTTTTTTTAGAATTTTTTGGATTTTTTTGAATTTTTTAGAATTTTTTGGATTTTTTTTTATTATTTTTTTATTTTTTTGATTTTTTAGAATTTTTAGAATTTTTTGGATTTTTTATTATTTTTTTGATTATTTAGAATTTTTTGGATTTTTTAGAACTTTTATGATTTTTTCATTTTTTAGATTTTTTTTTATTTTTCTGATTTTTAGAAATTTTTAATTATTGCAAGGTCTCGAATAGGATGAAGATTCTGCAAATGTTGCTCTTTTTTGAGTTACCCTTTTACTCTGCATAATATCCATCGTGACCTACATATTATTTTAAATAGATATTATATAAACCATCCGGACCCATTCTTACTTATTTCTAAACCCATCTTGACCTATCCTCATTTTTAAAATGACCCAAAAAACCTAAATGGGTTTTTATTGCCAGGTCTTGTCTGAATGGTTCAGACATTTGCCTCTGAATGATTAAGAATTATACTGACTCTGAATGGTTAAGACCTCTAATCTGAATTGGCTAGAAATTTGCCTCTAAATGGTTAAGCATTATACTGGCTCTTAATGGTTCAGACCTCTTACTGGTTCAGCACTTAATGGTTTAGACCTCTTACTGGTTCAGCACTTAATAAATCAGAAGTTGTCAAACAGCCTCTTAATCTTCACTTTATGTTGGTTATTTTATCTCCCAAACTTGGTTTTATTTCCTACGTTAACATAATTTAAGCTTTCTTTTTTATATGTGGTGGTAAGATGGTTTTATCTTAAAATAAAGGGTTTAAATCCTATAAAATACAAGTATAGAAGTATTTAGTAGTATGCAACTTTATCGTTGAAAAAATCACCGTCGATCTTTCTTCAACTCACACTACGACACACTTGTTTGTAACTCTCGAAGAAGGTACTTGGCTTTCTCCCGTAATGTCCAGGTTTCATTTCATCTTTTTTCCACTTAATCCATTTGGTCTTTATATTTAGACTAAAGGGAGTGGGGTATCCTTTTGCGTAAATTTATATCCTTTTGTCTTAATACTCTTATTTAGACCCAACTTATGAAATGCATCAAAATGAACATCTTTCACAAATATCATAAGTCTTGCATAAATTTATATAACTTACCTGAAGTTTTAAGATGACACAACAACAAAACTAAAATATTATGTTACATACTCTCCAAAAATTTCTATAAAACGGGGGGGGGGGGGGGGGGGCACTACTGAGCGAAAAGTTCGGGGGGTCGACCGCCCCCTCCTTCCCTTAAAAGCTTCGCTCATGCGCACAAGATAGTGGTCTCATGCTCATAACTTCTATTATCATATACAATTTTGTGCTAATATACTTATAGGGGACCGGTAAAATGAGAACGACCTCCAGTTGTAAGAACCGTGAGAACTTTTTGATCCGGGGCGAGTTGGACCAAATTTTTTTTTTCATAAACGTAGATGCTTGTATTATAAACACATTTGTAAAAAAAATTCAAAAAAAAAAATATGTCGTGTGTGTAGTTTTGAACACCACAAGTTTGTGCTTACGGGTACCGTAAATTTTAAATAAAATTTACGGGCCCCGTAAACGAAAACTTTGGGTGCTCAAAACTACACACCCGACATTTTTTAAATTTTTTTTTTTTACAAATGTGTTTATAATACATGCATCTACGTTTATGAAAAAAAATATTGGTCCACATCGCCCCGCACGGTGTAGTTCTCACGGTTCTTACAATTAGAGGTGGTTCTCATTTTAGCGGTCATCTATACTTATAATAATATAAATCCCTATATAAGTTTATCCTTAAAATTAAAGTACCAATATAAAATCTAACATTCCATTATATAAACTAAACAAAAAGTGGAAAGACTCAATGGTGTGAGATTCTTGCAGTCTTTGAACCTCTATAATATCTTTAATCACCCACGCTTAAAAAACATCAGAAACGATAAAAAGGTGATTAAGTTCTCCTAATTCGCACGATCCATGATTCCATATCATCACGTTCACATATTTACCGCTACACTTTCATACTTTTTCCCGACACACACTTATTCCTCATTATGACCATCTCGAGATCCGTCGCCTAAAACACCCACTCTTCACGGTCACGATCTTTCCTGCCCAAACTTCCACACAAAAAACATTCTTTATGCCACCACACATTTGTTTATTTAACTTCACTTCAATTTAAGTTTGTTTAACCAAAGTGATCACCTCTAATAAACCAAATTTCACGTATCGGGTTTGGTATTATCTCTTCAAACTAACTGTAATGGAAGAACGACCGGAAACGGAGTTGATATCGATCCCAGCGACGCCACGGGATTCCACCCCGGAGATATTGACGCCTTCGGGACACCGGTCGCCTAGGCCGCAGTCTAAGGAAGGTGGGAAGTCGGCGGCGTGGACGCCGACGTCGTTTATATCGCCGAGGTTTTTGAGTCCCATCGGGACGCCGATGAAGAAGGTGTTGGTGAATATGAAAGGGTATTTGGAGGATGTTGGTCATTTGACGAAACTTAACCCGCAAGATGCTTGGCTTCCGATCACTGAGTCGCGGAATGGTAATGCGCATTATGCCGCGTTTCATAACCTTAACGCGGGTGTCGGGTTTCAAGCGCTTGTTTTGTCCGTCGCGTTTTCGTTTCTTGGCTGGTAAATCTTGATATATCACTCTTTAAACTTGGAAAATATCATATTTCATAAATCTTGCTTTGAAAAATATTGTACATTGCATAGTGAAAACTTTTTCTTTGGGATATTTTATTGAAATATGTTAATTATCATTTAATTTCATTTCATTAACCATAAATATTCAGGAGTTGGGGTATCATTTCATTAACCATAGCCTACATATGGCAACTATACACCTTGTGGATCTTGGTACAACTTCATGAAGCAATTCCGGGCAAGCGGTACAATCGTTACGTCGAGCTCGCCGAAGCCGCATTTGGTAACAACTTTTATTATTAGATACACTCAGTGGCCGATCCAGGAATTTTTTCCACCGGGTTTCTTTTGGTAGATTTTCACTAATTCTCACTATTTTTTTTAAATCATATAAAATTTCTACTATTTTTTTCATTTTTTTCCAAACCGAGGGGTTCCCGGGATCCCCAAAACACCCCTGGATACGCTATAATTAGGAGTTATTATAAATATTCTTACCATAATTAGGAGATATGATTTTATTAGTTCTATAGTTGATTAATAATACATAATACATTTATCCAGGAAACAAACTGGGAGCATGGCTGTCAATCTTTCCAACCGCTTACTTATCGGCCGGAACAGCGACGGCCCTGATTCTGGTTGGGGGCGAAACGATGAAACTCTTCTTCGAGATCGTCTGCGGGCCTCTTTGCACATCCAACCCATTAACAACCGTCGAATGGTATTTAGTTTTCACGTCGCTATGCATTGTGTTGTCGCAGCTTCCGAACCTTAACTCGATAGCTGGACTCTCACTAGTCGGGGCTATAACCGCCATCTTTTATTCCACCATGGTTTGGCTCCTATCGGTTAGCCAAGATAGACCACCCCGCATCTCGTACGAACCCATCGCTTTACCTTCGTTTACCGCTTCGGTCTTTTCGGTTTTTAACGCGCTTGGTATCATAGCTTTCGCATTCAGAGGTCACAATCTTGTGCTCGAGATTCAGGTAAGTTTGACTTTCAAGGTCAAACAATCTCCTTTTCAACATCACAATTTAACCAAACTGTTCAAACGTTAAAGAAACTTTTAATTGGAAATCAAAATATGTATGAAACACTATAAGTATGGAACAATAAAATGTTTGTTTTGTGATGAAAGTGATATCAAATTTGAATATTGTTTTGATCTTTTTTTACCAGAAAAGTCAAACTATGTGTTAATTAATTAGGGTTTTGTTGTATGTTTTCAGTCAACAATGCCATCGACGTTCAAACACCCGGCTCACGTGCCCATGTGGAAAGGAGCAAAGGTTGCATACTTCTTCATCGCCATGTGTTTGTTCCCGGTAGCCATTGGTGGTTTCTGGGCTTATGGGAATCTTGTAAGTGCATCGATATCCCACGTTTATATTTTGGTTTGTAACCTGGTTTCTAACCTTATAAATATAATAATTAATGTTTCCATAAAAGAAAGATATTGTTATATTTTATTTTTTAGAAAAGTATATCGTATAATATGTTTTAATATACGCTACGTACGTGATGGTAAATTGCACGTTATGTTTAAAAAAATAAAATCACATGTACAGTAAAATAGTGAAATCGCATGTACAAAATAAAAAAAAAACTAAAATCGCATGTACATTAAAATAGGGGAGATCACATGTACAAAAAGAAGTAAAATCACATGTACCAAAAAAAATGAAAAAAAGGGAAATCGCATATTGTAAGGCAATCTCGTATGCGTCGTAAGATAAGGCATATTCTACAGTAACCGGCCTCTTATTTTTTATATGTTATATCTATGTGTTTAATTGTTAAATTAGTTACCACTTCATCCAGTTTTTTGAATCCGGTTCGACTAGTTCGACAATGGGACAGAGTTATGGATAATTTTTTTACTAATGTCAAATTTTACTCTTGTAGATGCCTTCAAGTGGGATTCTAAATGCACTATTTGGCTTCCATCAACACGATATCTCAAGAGGGTTGCTTGCAATGACATTTCTACTAGTGGTCTTCAGTTGCTTGAGCAGCTTCCAGATCTACTCCATGCCCGTGTTCGACAACTTCGAAGCCAGTTACACGCACCGCACCAACCGACCATGCTCAATCTGGGTGCGGTCAGGTTTTCGGGTGGTTTACGGGTTCATCAACTTCTTCATCGGGGTTGCACTCCCGTTCCTCTCGAGCCTCGCTGGATTGTTGGGAGGACTAACGCTTCCGGTGACATTCGCATACCCGTGTTTCATGTGGGTGCTGATCAAGAAGCCTACAAAGTATAGCTTCAATTGGTACTTCAACTGGACACTAGGGTGGCTTGGTGTTGCGTTTAGTGTTGCGTTTACCATTGGGGGGATTTGGAGCATTGTTGACAATGGGTTGAAACTCAAGTTCTTCAAGCCTAGTTAATTAAAGATCGCATGTTGTGGTTTTGATTTTTGATTGTTTGATTTGATATAGGTGATTTAATGTATGTTGGATGTGTTAACATATATATCCACATTTGTTCATCGTATGTTGCAATGTTCAGTAGTTTTACTTTTATCTCGTGTGTTGCGCATTGTATATGTTGTAGTTTGACATAAAAATCATATAATGACAAAATTTATATGGGAAAATTAACAAAATAGTTTGATAAAAAAAACATAGATAAGGAAATTTAACAATTTTCAAAGTATTCAACCCCAAATAGGATTAGATCTACACTTTTGGATAAGATGACGACTAGTAAACAGTAGCTTAGCCCCCTCTTTTGGATACCGGATAAAACAACTCTAGAAAAAGAAAAAAAAGAAAAAAAAAAAAAAAGGCTAAAAGCCCATAACATTATACCTTAGTGACATCTTGATGGTGGGATAAAATCATATGGGTGATTCAAATGAATTGAAATGTTTAGATAATGCCTAAACTTATGATGAATCTATAGGCAAGAATTCGGATCGCACCCCTTGAAAATATGGTTAAACCTTTTTGTTCGCACCCTCAGAAAATAACTCCTGAGTCCGCCACTGATTGTATCGATGGTGATGACTTCAAAATTTTCTTTAACAAATGAACTTTTTGAAACCAAATTTTGAAAACATGATATTCCCTATAAAACTTAGAGACTATATAAAAAGAACGAATAAAAGGTTTTTAAAGTCTATGAGTATTCTCTCATCTCAAAGGGTGCTCTCATAAAAACGAAGTATTCTCACATAGCACCACCTATATAGATGGTAGGGGTGGATTTTTAGTAAGCCACGAACTGAGGTGTTTGAGTTTAGCGTAAATTGGTCAAAGCTATTTTCGAGTTGAATCTGTGAGTAAATTTACCTAAATGGGTCAGGTTAGGATCCGCAATTCCGCATACGGGCTTGAGGATTTAACTTGTTTGTTCTTATAAATTAAAAGAGTGTCTTATATAAACATTTGGTTTTTCCATTGCAAAATTGATTTTTACATTATTCATATACAAAAAACATATTATTCTTAGGTTAAACAAATCACTGTTTCTATCAACCCTTGAATATATATATCACATCTAGGGTTGTTCATGAGCCGAGTCGAGCCGAGCCGAGCCGAGCTAGGGCAAGCTCGGGCTCGCCTCGGCTCGGATTTGAAACCGAGCTGAAAATCTAAGCTCAGGCTCGGCTTGGTTTTAAACCGAGTTGGCTAGGTTTGGCTTGGTTTGGCTCGATTTTAAAAATAAAAATTAATACATAGTAAAAATAACAATTAATACATAGCTCTCAAATTTCAATATTCTAAAATATAATTCAATATTTCAAAATAACATATTCAAAATAAGTTCAACCTAATACATTACAAGCCAAAATCACGCTTTGGCTTGGTTTGGCTCGATTTTAAAAATAAAAATTAATACATAGTAAAAATAACAATTAATACATAGCTCTCAAATTTCAATATTCTAAAATATAATTCAATACTTCAAAATAACATATTCAAAATAAGTTCAACCTAATACATTACAAGCCAAAATCACGTTCAACAACGCAAAATAAGTTTTATATTTCAAGTAAGTACAATATGTGTTCATTAGCACGACAATCAACATTTAAATATGTCATAGATATCAAACTACAAGCCTAAATACATGTAAATAATAATCACTTTTTTTTTGTAATATATTATATGTATATAAAAAATTAAATATATTATAAGTAAAATAATTCGAGTTAAGCCGAGCCGAGCTACCAAGCAAGCCAAATCGAGCCAATTTGGCTCGTAACGAGCCAAGCCGAGCTAGGCTCACTTTCTAACCGAGCCGAGCCGGCTCGGCTCACTTCCAAACCGAGCCATATCGAGCGAGCTTTTTCCGAGCTAAATCCGAGCGAGCTCCGAGCCGCGAGCTTTTTGGACAACCCTAATCACATCCAAATTTACATGTGATTTTCGAATTCATGCAACAGTTGGGTTCAAACTTCAAAGCCATCAACGGCCAACCCATTGGAGGTGCACAAAAAACCTGTACCCAGAACCGGACCCGGTAAAGAAACCTGGAACCGGTATTTTTAATACCCAGGTATTCTATACCCTAAATCGAAACCGACCCTACCTGTAGGATATAGATAAGGTATGTATTTTGATCTCAACAACTGGAACCAAAATCGATCATACCCGATTAATACCTTAATTAGACAAGAACCGAAACCAGAACCGGAGCCGATTATACCCAGCTATACTTGATACATGCTTCTATATTTTACTTTCAAATTTATGTTAGTGCATTTATTTTAATTTTCTTACATTATACAGTGCATATTTAATAATAATAAACAAAAAATACGAGAAAATAGGGTAATAAAAACGCAATAGAGTATTAAAAATACGAAAAATAGGGTATTTTAATACACGGTTTCTTAAGAACCGGAACCGAACCCTACACAGAACAGGACACATAGGGTATGTTTTTTGGTCAAATAACTGAAACCGGAACCGAACCAGTTATAGCAATAACCAGTTTCAACCCTTAAAACCAAAAACCAAAACCGATTTCATAACCGGAACATGTTATTAAAAACTAGTTTATAGCCCCGTGTGTTACACGGTTTGACGAATAAAACCAAATGATGATATAATAATATTTCCATTATAAAGGGAACGACATATTGTTTGAATATCATAAAGAATTAATATTCAAACCCTCATGAGTCTTGAACATCCCAAAATGAAGTATTATCACCACATTAGTCTCGTATTGGTGTGTCAAAAGATAATCTAAGACTCCCATAAAGTTAAACTTATGGTTCTTTGCCTGTAATAAATAAGAAATTTCATTTATTAAGTAACTGTTAATAACATTAAGTATTAAATAAAGTAGGTATAAACTTAAAGGAAATAAACTATGGTTAGTCTAAATCTTTCGGTTGAAGAGTAATTTTCTTCGACTTTGTGCCATCCTTTTTCTCGGTATCACCAATGGGGAAGTAAAAACCAATATAGCCAATGATATCTATAGATTGAAGAACATGTTGCCGATTAAACAAAAATAATTAAGATGTATATAATTTTATATATTTTTAACTAACAACATACATACACACACATATATATATATACACACACACACACTTTACTTACCAACTGGTGTGTTCTCAGAAAGTTCACATCTTGTAAGCACCTCAAAGCTGGTAAATGAAAAAGCATGCACCGCTAAAATCAGTGCAATGGGTTACTATGATTTTGGATGTAAAGGTTCCTTTGAGTGGATTGTCAAGATATTTGTACTTCGAAGAATCTTGAACGATACTTAGATTTTTAATAATCAAACAATCCTTCTCCGCAAGAAACTTTGCAAACCGTTTATACCATTTTTCAACTACAGTTGCTTGCATTTTGTTTCCCTAAAAATAAATATATATGTATATTATATATTATAAAATTGACAACAATAATTTAAAAATTCAGTGGAAATCTAAAGTTTTAATTTATTACCTGCTCATCAAGGAAGACCATCCCATAAAATAGTGTTGCAGTCGGGTTTTTGTAGGCTTGTTACCTCCACAGTCTGATGATACGGACTTTTATAGTACAATCATCATTATGAACATAAAGTTCACTTAGCAAGGATATGTTTGTTGCAGCCATCAACTGTTTTAAATTTAAGGAAGAGTAAGAATCCTCAAATCATACCTATAATAACATAACTGACCATAATGTCTACATAGAGGATGGAGATTAGAAGTCTTACTTGTGTGCATAGAAGAATCGAATTCTGAGGGTTTTTTGTGAGGATTGAAAGGGAGTAAATAGCTCTGTATATAGATTGATGGATTAAAGATGATGAGTGTTGATTGAGACTCATCATTCTCTCAAAGGTTAATAAATTCTATAACTGATAATCTTTATTATCTCATAAGTATAGAATAAACAGTACATAATTATTGAGGCTCTTCAACTTCGCAAGTCACCATTAAATATATCTGATGCTTATTCAAGTCTACAAATTTAATACTTAATGTTATTAACAGTTTATACCTACAAATTATTATTATTATTATTGTTGTTGTTGTTGTTGTTATTGTTATTATTATAAAAAAAATAAAATAAAACAGGTTAAACGGGTCAACCAGAACACGACCTTGTTAGCTAAATGTGAAGTACCATCTAAACACAAGTCTACAAATTTCGTATTAGGTTTGTGTCATATCTGAAATGCATGCCCCTATATTATGATAAATCGTTAAAAATGGAAAAATGCATAAGGTAATGCTACTGCATTGACCAAACTTTTGGAGTTAATGCTGGCTCATTTTTTTTATTACCAACTTCATGCAGGCTAATGCTTTTCAATTCAAGTTTTGCTTATTAGTTAAAAATATATATCATGTTCTTGAATAAACTTTTCATACTCCATACGATACAAATGATCACCAGCAAAAACCAAAAATTCCAACACATTTGTTCTTCAAGCAACCATAGATACTACCTTACGGCATCAGCTGTACCCTATTCGTTGTCCACAACTAAACATAAATCACACACATAAAAAATCCAACTCACCGAGTCTAAGCTCATTCACAGTTGATTGTTAACAATTACCTGGTACCAGTCGGGATTCTCGGGACTTTGTTGGGCTACAAGAACTTCAACAAAGCCTTCATTCTTGTAGCCACCGATGTTGCTTGCATACGCACGCGACAAATGACAGTTAAGTGAAGCAGAGTTGAATTGGGTAAGAACATATTAACAATATTTAGTATCTTATATGAAAGCTTAAGGGATAAACATGTAAAACTAACTTACAAGCCACAAGGACAAGAGTGAGCAACTTCCAGATGCGAGTGAGTTGTTTGCGCTATCGAGATGTTCCCACCATGTCAACTTGTAGATACCCCTGATCATCAGCAAAAGATTAGACAGATGATGGTGGTAATGCCTGATCATCAAGTGCAACAATGTTTAAAATGTGTACATACAAAGTCAGCAAACTTCTATATAGGAGCTTTTACCATTTGTGTTGTCTCAACCAGTGATATCATGATAAGAGGCACTTTCACCCATTCAACCCATTTGAATGTTTCCTTATTAGCTCGTTCTTTTTACCCATTTTGCCCTTTGAAAACATACTTTTTACTAAAAAATGTCTTGTAGGTGAGTGGGTTTAGAACCAGAGCATTAGAAAATGCCACGTGGCATTTCAATAAGTTGGTGAAGAGAGATGTTGACAGGTGGAGTTTTATGGATTCTTTTATGGGAAAATTACGAAAATGTCGGTTGACCAAACCCATTTTCAAATTTGTCACGCTCCTGCGTCCTTGGAGTGGCGCATCATGCGTCCTTCAAGCACGGGATGCGTCATTCAAGCACGGGATGCGTCCTTAGAGCGAAAACCAATAAAAATTGGACACGTGGCCACGAAATGCATCCTTTAAGCACGGGAAGTGTCCTTTAAGCACGGGAAGCGTCCTTGGAGCACGGGAAGCGTCCTTGGAGCACGGGATGCGTCCTTCAAGTTTCTGAAGTGTCCGGCAAGGTTTTCGGCGAGTTGCAGATTTCCGACGAGTTTTCCGGCGAGTTATTTCCAGCGATCCTTCAAGTTTCTTTTAAAACCGTTCATGTGTGTACAAATTGTCACACGTCTGTTTTCTTCCTCACTAAGAGAACAAATAAAAAATTGCAAACGAAGTTAAAATCAAACAAGAACAATTGGATCTAAACTGAATATGTGGATCGACTTCTTTTTCTCGCACATCTAAACCTGTTTACAAAAATATATATAGAAACCGACCGAATGTTAATACATCAAACAAAAAAAATATGAATCGCACTGAAAAATGATGATGTTTAATACCACTGTTAGAAAGATCTAGATCGAATTTTTCTGAATGAAAAATTGTATATAGGTTAATTATGAATTTACATCAAACTAGAACATGTTAAAAGAAACTTGAAGGACGCAAGTTAAAAGAAACTTGAAGGATCGCCGGAAATAACTCACCGGAAAACTCGTCGGAAACCTGCAACTTGCCGAAACCTCGCCGGACGCTTCAGAAACTTGAAGGACGCATCCCGTGCTTGAAGGACGCATCCCGTGCTTGAAGGACGCATCCCGTGGCCACGTGTCCATTTTTTATTGGGTTTTGCTCTAAGGACGCATCCCGCGCATAATGTGCCGCTCCAAGGACGCAGGAGCGTGACAAATTTGAAAACATGTTTGGTCAACCGACATTTTCGTAATTTTCCTTTCTTTTATTAGATTTTAGATTTGGTTAAGAAAAAGGATTCATGAAACAAAATTTATCAAACACCTATTGTGAATAACATAAATAATTGGTAATTCATCTGGCATTGACTTAAATCAGATAAACAAAAATCGTGAGGGAAAAACTAAAAAGCGGAGAAAAATAAGGAAAAACCCCATTGAATGAATATGCTAGTGCTGGAGCTTGGAGAAACCCTAATTTGAACACTCGATCAAATTGAATAACATGAATCAATATAAGTGGTGAAATGAGGGATTAAACAAAGAAGAAATATGTTAATGATGGGATAAGCAAATTGTGAACATATGTAACCTAGAAATGGGTACGTTGGCAGATTAAACAACAGATAGATCTGTTTCTTAGGTATAACAAACCATCGATAAAGCGCATGTAAAAAAGATTGAAAAGAAACTTACATCGACGATCGACGGTGGCGTAAGAGGCTCCACGGGGTGGTGTGGCTGAAGCCTGAACGGTGGTGGATAGAACCGACGATGGTGTTTTATCGGAGGAGAACTGAGGAAGATTAACCAGGGAAAACCGACTCTGGGTGTTGTATAGCAACCATAGATGAAGACCCAATATGTAGGGTGATGGTAGGCATACGACAGTTGAGGCACAGAACAACACCATCACCGCCTAGGAGAACACCACAAACAGAAGGTCCCGGCAGCCCCTGTTATCCCGCCTCTTCTCTGTATATGTTTCTCTAGCTAACTCCATCTCCGCCTCTTCTTTGTATATGTTTGAGGGAAGTTGTCACACCCCCAAAATCCACACGCGGAGTATCACCGCTTGGAGGCGTGACATGACCAGGATCAAGCCACCAATCATATTGAACATAACAAGTAATAAGTAAAATTCAACCACACAATATGAAAGGTGTTTCAAATAAAAAACGTAGTTAAGTGTTTAGCGGAAGCATAATTGTAAAACCCAATGTAAGTTTTAAGTACGAAATAAAGTAATGTTTTTAGCATGGCACACACTGCCATGTCCCACAACGACCGCGCCACCCTGTGCAAGCTCCATGAATACCTAACGACCTGCAAGGCATGTAACAACGAGTCAACAACAAAGTTGAGCGAGTTCACAGTTGGTTGTTTAGTTATAGCATTCGTTTCGTAAATCATATGTTCGTTTGTAAACCATGTATCGTATTAATGCGTATCGCGGTCTCCCAGACATGTTTGCGAAGATTAGTGGGGGCTTCCCATGTGTTACTAGACCACGCGTATCGACTGCTACGAAAATGTAAGAGGTGCCCTAAGTCAATGTCTATCAGCATTGACCCTTTTGCCCATAGTCCATTAGTACACGCCCGTTCGGACGACACGGTGTGAGGTTTGTTAAACCTAATAGCGCTATCTACTAATGACCCGCTCGCCATAGGCCTCGGCCATTAAGTCGATAAATGAGGGACTTCAAATGATAGAGTGATGGTCTTATGGTCGTACGTATCCTGTTGTATGGGGAATACGCAAGTTTGTAGTTACCGTTCAGTTCTTTAACCCATTCCCAACCCTTGGGAATCCCATGCCTTGGATAGAGTGTGAACTCACCTTGGTTTGCTCGGCAGATAGTTTACTTGTTAAAACACTTTAGTCAAACACGACCTATTATAATTATCGTATCTAGTTAGGCGTATACCAAACAGTGTCATATAGACTCATATTCAATCATATAGCATATAATATAAGTAACACGTGTTTTATAACATAAAACAGATCATGATATTACCACTTAATTTTACAAACAGTAACATAAGCTTCCTAATGCTAGTTGTGTGTGGTTGACCCAACAGTTAATACATAACCCACATAACATACATATATATATATATATATATATATATATATATATATATATATATATATATATATATATATCCAGTCACTCTACTCGACCCAAAAATACTCCCAAACCCAAAAGAAGCATCCAACCTAGTGATTGATTCTAATCGATATTTGCAGCCCAACCTATTATACCAATATGCAGTATTAACATCACAGATCTGTCGTATATTGTTATTAGTACCAAACTACCCAAAAAACCCAACTACTTGTCAAGACCCAAATTAACATGCCACACAAATTAAAGGGAGTGGGCTTGGCTGAAGGCTCAAAACCACGCAGCCCATTACCACGTAACAGGCCTTGTAGCCTCTAAATCCCTCGGCCCTCTACTCCTAAGACCCAGTTACCAAGGGCCATGGTCCGACACATTAATACATCTCTGTTTTCCGTTTCGGTTAAGTCAAGTGCGGCCCAGTATTTACCCAGCCCATTCACGAGATCCCCCACTTCATCCCCTCGGCCCAGATAAATTTTCATGATCAATTTGTTAAGCTAGGGGAGGGGGTCCGATTTGCACATTAAACCCAAAACAATGCCCACACAATTTACTAATTCATATAATTCAACACAATTTAACAAAATACCTATACTTCTCAACAAGGATAAATTACACATAATACCTACCTTTGATTCTTGTGGATAACCTATTATTATAAAGTTTACAAATAATGGCCGACCATTGATTTTTGTTTGCATGCTATGATTGGACCAATTTCTTTTTGTTTCAGTAGTGGGTTTGTAGTTCTAAAATCTTGACAATTGAATTCAACAATCATTAAATTCTCTGGCTTATACTACATGCGATTGGACCAGTTATAAGAACTCACATGGGGCATGGATCAGACAAACATAATTAAATCACATGCAATCCTTTTGTGATATCAATAAAGGCTAAGAAGCTAACAATCAATACCCATGCCATCATCATGAACAATAAGCAAATAATCAATAGCAATTTATCATACTAACCGAAATCAAGAGGACACGATTGAAAGTCTTCGAGTGTGAAGGGGGTCTCCTGTTGCCGTCGCACAACTATGGGAGAGAGACCTTAGGGTTTTTCTAAAAGTGTTCAACCTAACGATCTCACAACTTATAACGTAATCATAACTGGGCCGAAGCCCATCCTGTTTTCACCGGACATTTTTTTGGACGAAAACACTCTAGTGTTTTCGGCTAAGTGTGATTTCGTGGGGTAGGGTATTCGGCCAAGGTTCCATGTTTTAATTATACTAATCATAATATTAATACAAGGTATATATACACATACACACATGATATACACACCACAAATCTACAAACAACGCGTATATTGCATATCAAAAATTATAACAACACACTATGCAAATAAGTATTAAGTCGGGTAAAGACCTTGAAAACTCGGGTTGTCACATTATCCCCAACTTGAAAGAAATATCGTCCCGAAATTTAGCACGTAGTTACTGAGGAAGCTAGTTGTGTTGTGTTGTTTCCTGGTTTTCCTGGGGTGTCACATCATCCCCCCGTTGATTTGGAATTTCGTCCCAAAATTCTGTAGTAGCTTCAGCCTCAGTAGTGGTTGCACTGTTTCCGAATAACTGGGGATACTTGAGTTTCATTTGATCTTCTCGTTCCCAGGTGAACTCTGGGCCACGACGTGAGTTCCAACGAACTCGAACAAGAGGTATTCTGGTGTGCTTGAGGACCTTAACGTCTCGGTCCGTGATTTCAACTGGTTCCTCGACGAATCGCAACTGATCGTCGATAGTGAGCTCCTTCAAAGGAACTATGAGGGTCTCATCTGACAGACACTTCTTCAGATTTAACACGTGAAATACGTTGTGAACTGCACTGAGTTCTGCGGGTAGATTTAGTTTGTAGGCCACTTTGCCTATTTTCTCTATGATTTCAAATGGTCCGACGTAACGCGGATTGAGTTTGCCTCGTTTTCCAAAACGAACAACACCTTTCCAAGGTGAGACTTTGAGTAGCACTCGATCCCCAACCTGGAACTCGAGTGGTTTCCTGCGCTTATCAGCGTAGCTTTTCTGACGGTCACGAGCTGCCGCCATTCGTTGTCGTATCTGAGCAATCCTTTCTGTAGTATCAACTACGAGTTCTGGACCCGTAATCTGACTATCACCCACCTCTGCCCAACAAAGAGGTGATCGTCATTTACGCCCGTACAATGCCTCAAACGGAGCGGCTTGGATGCTAGTGTGGTAACTGTTGTTATACGAAAACTCCACTAATGGGAGATGTTTTTCCCAGCCGTTGCCGAAATCGATTACACATGCCCGCAGCATGTCTTCTAGGGTTTGGATGGTGCGTTCAGACTGCCCATCCGTTTGCGGGTGGTAAGCTGTGCTCATGTCTAATCGTGAGCCAAAGGACTTTTGCATTGCTTGCCACAGTTTAGAAGTAAAACGTGCATCACGATCGGAAATAATAGAGGTTGGCACCCTGTGCCTCGAGACAACTTCCTTAAGGTAGACGTCTGCTAGAGTGGAGAACTTATCTGTTTCCTTAATAGCCAAAAAGTGTGCAGATTTTGTGAGTCGATCCACGATCACCCAAATAGTATCATTCCCACGTTGAGATCTAGGCAGGCCAGTAACGAAATCCATGGAAATTTGCTCCCATTTCCATTGTGGTATTTCTGGTTGTTGAAGTAGGCCCGATGGTTTCTGATATTCAGTCTTGACTCTCGCACAAGTCAAACACTTGCCAACGTAAGTTGCTATGTGAGCTTTCATGCTAGGCCACCAGTATGTAGTCTTTAAGTCGTGGTACATCTTATCCAAACCAGGATGTACCGAGTAACGAGACTTATGCGCTTCATCCATCATAAGTTCGCGTAAGTTGCCATAAAGTGGGACCCAGATGCGTCCTGTTACGTAGTAGGCGCCGTCTGCCTTTTGTTCTAACCGTTGCCTTGAGCCGCGTAAGGCTTCAGCCCTGACGTTTTCTGGTTTCAATGCTTCCACCTGAGCATCTCGTATCTGAGAAGGAAGACTAGACTGAATAGTGAGTTGCAACGCTCGTACACGCCTAGGTGTAGTATCCTTTCGACTGAGGGCATCGGCCACCACATTGGCTTTGCCCGGATGGTACTTGATGGCATATTCGTAATCATTCAATAGTTCGACCCAACGACGTTGTCGCATGTTCAACTCCTTCTGTTTGAATATATGCTCGAGACTCCTGTGATCGGTGTAGATGGTGCACTTGGTACCGTATAGGTAATGTCTCCATATCTTGAGCGCGAAAACAACAGCTCCCAGCTCCAAATCATGTGTAGTGTAATTCCTTTCATGAACTTTAAGTTGGCGCGAGGCGTAAGCAATGACTTTATCCCGTTGCATCAATACACAACCAAGACCCTGAATTGATGCGTCACAATAGACCACAAAATCGTCTGTGCCCTCAGGCAATGAGAGAATAGGTGCGCTACAAAGTCTATCCTTTAAGTGCTGAAATGCTGATTCCTGTGTATTACCCCAACGATAGATAACGCCTTTCTGTGATAGTGAGGTGAGGGGCTGTGCAATCTTGGAGAAATCCTTGATGAACCTTCTATAGTAGCCCGCCAAACCCAAGAATTGGCAGATTTCTGTTGGTGTACGAGGTGTAGGCCAGTTCTTGATCGAGTCTACCTTGGATGGATAGACGTGTATCCCATCCTTGTTTACCACGTGGCCTAGAAAGTGGACTTCACGAAGCCAGAAGTCACATTTCAAAAACTTGGCGTACAGCCGTTCTGCTCGAAGGAGTTCCAAAATGAGTCATAAATGCTGCTCGTGTTCCTCCCTACTCTTAGAGTAGATCAGAATGTCGTCGATGAATACAATCGCAAAATTATCCAAGTAAGGCTTGCACACTCTGTTCATAAGATCCATGAAGACTGCAGGCGCGTTTGTTAACCCGAATGGCATGACCAGAAACTCGTAGTGGCCGTAGCGAGTTCTGAAGGCTGTTTTGGAGACGTCCTCGTCCCGGACTCTCAATTGATGGTAGCCTGACCTCAGATCAATCTTTGAATAGTAGCTCGACCCTTGCAGCTGGTCGAACAAGTCGTCAATGCGTGGAAGAGGATATCGATTCTTTACGGTCACCTTGTTTAGTTCGCGGTAATCTATGCACATACGGAAGGTACCGTCTTTCTTCTTCACAAATAATACTGGAGCTCCCCAGGGCGAAGAGCTAGGACGAATGAAACCCTTTTCCAAGAGTTCTTGCAATTGCTTAGACAGTTCTTCCAGTTCGGTTGGAGCTAAGCGATAAGGTGCTCGAGCTATGGGTGCTGCTCCAGGAGCTAGCTCGATCTGAAATTCGACCTGGCGATGAGGCGGTAGCCCTAGGTAAATCTTCAGGAAACACTTGAGGAAAGTCGCGTACAACTGGAATATCCTCAATCTTCTTCTCTTTCGTTGATGCATCAGTAACAAGTGCTAAGATAGCGGTGTGACCCTTTCGCAAACACTTCTGGGCCTTAAGGAAGGAGATGATGCCCACTACAACACCACTCTTGTCGCCCTGAATTTCGAGAGGTTCTTTGCCAGAACGGGGAATACGAACAATCTTCTCTTTGCATAAGATCTCTGCTTGCTGTTGGGATAACCAATCCATCCCAATGACGATGTCGAAACTACCCAGAACTATAGGAATGAGATCGATAGAGAAAGTCTGACCAGCTAGAACGAGGTTACAACCCTTGACTATGTGTGTGGCCTCTACACTCTTACCGTTTGCTAACTCCACGACATGCTTGGTGTTTAAGGGAGTTGGTGTGCGTTTTAACATTTGACTAACTTTTAGAGACACATAACTGGTATCGGCACCCGAATCAAATAAAATTGTAACATAAAAGTCGTCAAGAAGGAACTTACCCATAACTACGTTAGGATCATTCCTTGCGTCACCCTGACCCAGCACGAACACTCGACCCCTGGCACCATTGTTTCCATCATTGTTTCCCCCGTTGTTGTTCCCATTGCCCTGATTATTGTTGTTGTTGTTGTTGTTCGGATTTTGATTTAACTGGGGGCAGTCCCGCTTGAAGTGGCCTTCAGCACCACACTGAAAGCATCCCCTGTTACCTCGCTGTCGCTGCTGGTTCTGTGGAGCTGGTGGTTGTTGTTGTTGGTTCTGATTCGCAGGTCGTGAGCTCCTGCAATCCTTGGCTTCATGCCCCATCTTGAGACACCTCTGACAACGACCCTTGTTGCACTGACCACTGTGGTGTCTGTTGCATTTGTTGCACTTTGGGAGGTTTCCTCGATATCCACCCTGCCCTTGACTACCAGAAGATTGCTGACCAGGACTCTGGTAGTCATCGATCTTTCGTTGCTGTGCCTGGGACTGAACTGAAGTCGAACCCTTGCTAGAGGTTTCATCCCATTTTCGCTTGTTATCACTGGGAGTAGCAGAAGTAGTAGTAGCAGTAGCACCTATACGCTTAGGCAACCTGTTCTGTTCCACTGCCTGGTCTGTGAGACGATGAGCAAGACGAGTAACATCCTGGATAGTAGCAAGGTTAGCAGATGTCATATGGCTTTGAATCTCAGGTACTAAGCCTTTGAGATATAGTTCGATACACTTGATGGGAGGATCCACCATAGTTGGACATAACACTGCCAGTTCATTAGATCGTTTCGTATACGCCTCTATCTCTGACCCCGTCATCTTCAAGTTAAAGAACTCCACTTCCAGCTTGTGGATGTCATCACGACTACAGTATTCACGTTTGATCAGTTCCTTAAAATCATTCCATGGGGTGGCATTAGCAGCCGCCAGCCCCAGCATCTGAACTTGCGCGTTCCACCAAGTTAGCACAGTGCCTTCGAGAGTACCAGTGGCGTACTTCACCCTACGAGCCTCAGGGAATTCACACATCTCGAAGACAGACTCGAGCTTCTCAAACCAATGGAGGAGTCCAACGGCCCCATCAGTGCCACTGAAAGTAGTAGGACGACAGTCCATAAATGTCTTGAATGTGCATACGGGCGGCTGAGCGTTCTGACCTGTTGTGTATATATGAACAGGACAAGGTTAAACACAAGAGTTGGTTTAGGAGTGTAGGATCTAAAGATCCTAGAGTGAGTTGTGACTGCATGATATACCTCCTGCCTGGGCAGCTGCGAGTGCTGCAGTAACTTGTTCAGTGATTAAATTCGCCAACTGGGCTTGACTTAGGTTAACGCGTCCACTCATGATCTTCGTATCAAAGGAAACATGAGTGAGAAAGGTTCGGGAAAGTGCGATGACAGAAGAAAGTAAGCACACATGTGTTTTCAAACAATAGTTGTTACGTTTATCCAAGCATACCATGAGCAAAGTTCTATGTAATCTAGCAAGTAGGCAATGTAAACATAAATCATATCACCTAGAATGTCGAGTCTTCCACGTGGAGTGAAGCGTCGTTGTGGATCATTGAGCACTGTTCAGGTTATAGTCTGGTTTTAACAAAACCCTTTTTCCCTTATTAAAACCAATGGCTCTGATACCAATCTGTCACACCCCCAAAATCCACACGCGGAGTATCACCGCTTGGAGGCATGACATGACCAGGATCAAGCCACCAATCATATTGAACATAACAAGTAATAAGTAAAATTCAACCACACAATATGAAAGGTGTTTCAAATCAAAAACGTAGTTAAGTGTTTAGCGGAAGCATAATTGTAAAACCCAATGTAAGTTTTAAGTACGAAATAAAGTAATGTTTTTAGCATGGCACACACTGCCATGTCCCACAACGACTGCGCCACCCTGTGCAAGCTCCATGAGTACCTAACGACCTGCAAGGCATGTAACAACGAGTCAACAACAAAGTTGAGCGAGTTCACAGTTGGTTGTTTAGTTATAGCATTCGTTTCGTAAATCATATGTTCGTTTGTAAACCATGTATCGTATTAATGCGTATCGCGGTCTCCCAGACATGTTTGCGAAGATTAGTGGGGGCTTCCCATGTGTTACTAGACCACGCGTATCGACTGCTACGAAAATGTAAGAGGTGCCCTAAGTCAATGTCTATCAGCATTGACCCTTTGCCCATAGTCCATTAGTACACGCCCGTTCGGACGACACGGTGTGAGGTTTGTTAAACCTAATAGCGCTATCTACTAATGACCCGCTCGCCATAGGCCTCGGCCATTAAGTCGATAAATGAGGGACTTCAAATGATAGAGTGATGGTCTTATGGTCGTACGTATCCTGTTGTATGGGGAATACGCAAGTTTGTAGTTACCGTTCAGTTCTTTAACCCATTCCCAACCCTTGGGAATCCCATGCCTTGGATAGAGTGTGAACTCACCTTGGTTTGCTCGGCAGATAGTTTACTTGTTAAAACACTTTAGTCAAACACGACCTATTATAATTATCGTATCTAGTTAGGCGTATACCAAACAGTGTCATATAGACTCATATTCAATCATATAGCATATAATATAAGTAACACGTGTTTTATAACATAAAACAGATCATGATATTACCACTTAATTTTACAAACAGTAACATAAGCTTCCTAATGCTAGTTGTGTGTGGTTAACCCAACAGTTAATACATAACCCACATAACATACATAAATATATATATATCCAGTCACTCTACTCGACCCAAAAATACTCCCAAACCCAAAAGAAGCATCCAACCTAGTGATTGATTCTAATCGATATTTGCAGCCCAACCTATTATACCAATATGCAGTATTAACATCACAGATCTGTCGTATATTGTTATTAGTACCAAACTACCCAAAAAACCCAACTACTTGTCAAGACCCAAATTAACATGCCACACAAATTAAAGGGAGTGGGCTTGGCTGAAGGCTCAAAACCACGCAGCCCATTACCACGTAACAGGCCTTGTAGCCTCTAAATCCTTCGGCCCACTACTCCTAAGACCCAGTTACCAAGGGCCATGGTCCGACACATTAATACATCTCTGTTTTCCGTTTCGGTTAAGTCAAGTGCGGCCCAGTATTTACCCAGCCCATTCACGAGATCCCCCACTTCATCCCCTCGGCCCAGATAAATTTTCATGATCAATTTGTTAAGCTAGGGGAGGGGGTCCGATTTGCACATTAAACCCAAAACAATGCCCACACAATTTACTAATTCATATAATTCAACACAATTTAACAAAATACCTATACTTCTCAACAAGGATAAATTACACATAATACCTACCTTTGATTCTTGTGGATAACCTATTATTATAAAGTTTACAAATAATGGCCGACCATTGATTTTTGTTTGCATGCTATGATTGGACCAATTTCTTTTTGTTTCAGTAGTGGGTTTGTAGTTCTAAAATCTTGACAATTGAATTCAACAATCATTAAATTCTCTGGCTTATACTACATGCGATTGGACCAGTTATAAGAACTCACATGGGGCATGGATCAGACAAACATAATTAAATCACATGCAATCCTTTTGTGATATCAATAAAGGCTAAGAAGCTAACAATCAATACCCATGCCATCATCATGAACAATAAGCAAATAATCAATAGCAATTTATCATACTAACCGAAATCAAGAGGACACGATTGAAAGTCTTCGAGTGTGAAGGGGGTCTCCTGTTGCCGTCGCACAACTATGGGAGAGAGACCTTAGGGTTTTTCTAAAAGTGTTCAACCTAACGATCTCACAACTTATAACGTAATCATAACTGGGCCGAAGCCCATCCTATTTTCGCCGGACATTTTTTTGGACGAAAACACTCTAGTGTTTTCGGCTAAGTGTGATTTCGTGGGGTAGGGTATTCAGCCAAGGTTCCATGTTTTAATTATACTAATCATAATATTAATACAAGGTATATATACACATACACACATGATATACACACCACAAATCTACAAACAACGCGTATATTGCATATCAAAAATTATAACAACACACTATGCAAATAAGTATTAAGTCGGGTAAAGACCTTGAAAACTCGGGTTGTCACAAAAGTGGCTATAGTTGATTAGGGTTTGGGAGAGATGGAGATGCGAGTGGTGGGGAGGGAGACGATTGTGAGCGTGATGAAGGCGCTGATTAGGGTTTGGAATGAAATTCAAGGTAAAAATATCATCTATGGGTGGGTGGGTTTAGATCCACCTGGGTCGAACGGAAAGTAGGATTAGAAAAGGCTACGTGGCATTTTAATGAATTGAAGGTAAAAGAAATGTTGACAGGTGGATTTTTTTGGATTATTTTATTAGATTTTAGATTAGATTAGATTAGACTATGGGGTATGGGGCGGGGGTTTGGGCGTGGGTTGGGGGAAAACGCCCAAGCCACCATCCCGGGTGGGCTTGGGTTGGGGCGTGGCCCTTGGGGCTTGGGTTTCAAGCCGGGTGTGGGGCGGGTCTAGCAAGCTGACATGGCGGGCTGTGAATGGCCAAACCAAACTAGCCGTTGGGCTAGCCGTTGGAGGCTATTTTAAAAAAATTCCTTTATAAATACCTTACCATATTTATCATTTTTCTCACACAATATCATACACATAAAACACAATCTTGCCATGAGTTCTTCAAGTTATACTGAATCGTCATCATCATCTGACGATGGTGCGGAAATATTTCTACAAACGATCGCGACGGTGGTGAAAGCTATCGTGGAAAACGAAGAGGAGGAGGAAGAGACTCAACAACCTAAACGCAGGAGAAGGTACATAGCTCGTGAACGGCTCATCGCTAACGATTTGTTGGTAAGCGATTACTTCTCAGCGGAACCTAAGTATGATGAAAAAATGTTTAGGTGTCGTTTTCGTTTGAGTAGAAACTTATTTTTAAGGATATCTAGAGATCTTGAGGAGAAGTATGTTTATTTCCAACAAAAACCCGATGTAGTCGGACAATTAGGATTTAGTACGTGGCAAAAGGTCACGGCCGCACTTAGGCAGTTTGCGTACGGCAATAGTTCGGACATTATGGATGACTATTTAAAAATGTCTGCACGTGTAGCTAGAGAAAGTCTTCACAACTTTTGTTCGTGTATTCTAGAACTTTATAGGAAAAGATATTTGAGAAAGCCCTCGTTCAGTGACATGCAACAATTATTGGAACATCACGCAGATTATCATGGGCTACCCGGGATGCTAGGTAGTTTAGATTGTATGAAATGGGCTTAGGAACTTTGTCCTACCAAATGGCAAGGCGCTCACACGAGTGGATTTCACGGGAGTCCAGCCATCATGCTTAAAGCGGTTACGTCCCAAGATCTTTGGATATGGCATGCGTTCTTCGGTATGCCAGGTTCACATAATGATATTACCATCATAAACCACTCGCCCCTTTTCAATGATCGGGTAAATGGTATAGGACCCAAAGGAACTTTCTTTGTAAACGGGGTTTAGTACGTGTATGGGTACTACCTAGTTGATGGGATTTACCCAGAGTGGGGGGTTTTTGTAAAATCGTTCACAAAACACGGTACCACAGATCCAAAGAGATTAAAGTTTAACAGGGTCCAGATGGCTGCACGTAAAGACGTCGAACGAGCATTCGGTGTTTTGAAGAAAAGGTGGCGAATATTGGCAATGCCTTGTCGACTATGGGACAAGGATCAGATTGGAAACGTGATGTACACATGTATCATTCTTCACAACATGATTTTGGAGGATGAAGGTAGAGCGGTCGTTACCTACTATGATGACGATGACCCCCAACCAGGTAACGTAACAGACCAAGATAAAGCGGCAAATGAATTTTTGATCAAGTCAAGGGATATACATCACAACCTTCGATCTGATTTGGTGGAACATGTTTCAACGATTCCTGGGTTCGAAACCGACGAAGACGACGAAGAATGATTGTTTTTTATTTTGATAATTATTATGTATGTTTATGTAATTTAAAAAAAAATGTATGTTTATTATTTATGTAGTTATAAATATATATATATATATATATATATATATATATATATATATATATATATATATATATATATATATATATATATTAAAAAAATGTTGATGTGGCTAGGCCACGCCAGCCCAGCCTCGCCCAACCCAAGCCCCACCATACCCCTTCAAAACTTGGCTTTGGATTTGTAATATTCAAGATCCACGTGTCAACTAATGCCCCAACCTAAGTCCCACCATACCCCACGGTGATTAGATACTCGGTTGGTGCACCTCTACAACCCATCATTTATTTGAAAACACTTTAAAAGCAAGGCCCACAACCCACAGCCCACATTTGCATATCAACAGTTGAAACTTAAAAGCAGTCAAGCTCCACTCGATTTTTTTTTATAAAACCGGTAAAAGTGTTCGTCGGAATCTGAACCACTGTCTCCGATCAGACGACCGGTGACCGCCGGCGAGTCAGCCAGGACGCCGAATTTAAGTCCGGCACCATTTCAAATCCGACCACGCTGTATTGACACCGGTAAATCTAAACCCTAGATTCGATTGAATTACAAAAAAAAAAAAACCTATGTAATTGTTACTTGCAATTAGGTCATAATACTGTGCATTTGTGATTTTGAGTCTTTCTATGATGACACAGAACTACAGTATTATTAATTTTATGAATTGTGAAATTTGTGATTTGGTTGAAATTTGTTGGAGTACTAGTTAGGGCATAATGCTACAGATATGTGATTTTGAAATTGCTATTATGGGCTTATGGCACAATTAGTAGTTTTTTTGATTGGTTGAAATTGGTGATTGTGAGTTGTTGTTATGAGGTTCTTAATTCATAATTCATAATTTTGAGTTCTAGTGTAAGTTTTTTGAGTCTTTATGTAGAGGAATTTCTAGGGTTTATGATTTTGTTTGTTTTATGTTGTGTGGGTTTTGGAATTTGTTATTGTTTGGTTTTTTAATTGATTGAATAGCCCTTTTTTTTAAGTTAACTTTTTAATATGATATTTTAATAGGGCTGTTACTGATTTGATTATGTATTCATGTAAACAAAGGTTAAGATTTGGTTTGTGAACCGTTTGGAACCGAACTGCTTTGACGCGAGCCGTTTCGACTCGGACCATTTTGTTGCGAACCGTTTGGAACCGAACCGTTTTGACCCGTACCGTATCCACCCGAACTGTTTCGACACGAACTGCTTTGACGCGAACCGTTTCGGCCCGTACCGTTTTGATGTGAACCATTTGGAACGAACTGCTTTGACGCGAACTGTTTCGACGCGAATCTTTTCGACCCCGGATTGTTTCGACGCGGGCCGTTTTGACTCGTACTGTTCCCACCCGAACCGGGGGTGGTGTGTGCCGGGGTGATGGATTCCAATTCATTTGACAGCCAAACACATCAAAAATGGAATTGAGATTCCAATTCCAACAATTTCCAATTGGAATTTTTAAATTCCAAATCCAATTTCTTCAAATTCTAATTCCTATACAAATTCCAATTCCGCGAGTTAATCATTTATATATTACACCTATATGTATTTGGGCTTCCAGATATTAGACTATGTGTTTAAACAATATTCGGGCTAATGAATAATGAATGATCTGTCCATTTCTCAAACATCAAATTTAACCTATTTTCTTCATTTCATAAGTAATCAACAGGCTTCTCAACACTCAACAAGTCACCCTAATTTCTTTCTTAAACTCAAAGATTAGACAAGAACCTTAGCTGCTCACCCCATTCAGTCGCTCACCTCTGTCAGTCATCGCTGGTAAGTTTTTTACTGCCAACTTCATGTAGTAACACTAGCCATTGCCCTCACTTTTCACCATCTCAATGCTACAGTTGTTCAAACTCATGACTGGATTTTTGTTAAAGACTTTTGAAAGCTGCTATGAATTTCTTTGTTGCTTCACAGATTATTTGTTTAAAGGATTATATGGAATGGTTGGATTTTTTTTTTTCGGATTAATGAAAGGTGTGATAAAAGAAAGAAATGGATGGTTTTTTTTTTTTTTTAATATTTCCGGGTGAATTCGAATTCAGGTTCAAAAATGTTCAACCCAGATAACCCGAAACCCGATTCTATGAATTGAACCAAGGAATGCTAGATCATGTTTTTGAGCTTTATAGTTGCTACTTGTGATGGTTAATTTGAAAGCTGAATGTTGACTCTGAACAAGGCTATTAACTTGCATTACTTGGTTTACCTTGTTACATAAGCTGATAAGCAACATGATCATACTGCACGCATGTTGTAAGTCCAAACATGTGTTAATTTACAGCAATATATCTGAAATTATGAATTGCTTCTTGTACCAAATTGCCATGTATTTACGGTATTACTCTTTCTTAATTTATACAGTGAAAACTTGCTAAACGCTTTGAGGAAATGGACGGGGATTTGAGCATCTCTCTTGACAAGCTCCCAGTCAAACGTTTAGAAGTCATTGAAGAAAACGGAGCTGAAAGATTCCCTCCGTATGAACATCAGCACCTACAATTCGACAGCTTTCCAATCAATCTATTTCTGACTCATATTTAATATAATTTTTGCAGAGATTTGAGTTATGATGATAACAGAGTGAATTTAATTCGGCGAATAGATTTTGCTTGGGCCGTAGAGAGAGAAGATACAAACAAGAAGCAGAAAAATGGTGACGCAACCGCTTCTTCTTCTAAAGACGCATCGTCACAACCGTGGCCATGGCAGAACATGATCGA
This sequence comes from Helianthus tuberosus, assembly GCA_030545235.1. Lineage (NCBI taxonomy): Eukaryota > Viridiplantae > Streptophyta > Magnoliopsida > Asterales > Asteraceae > Helianthus > Helianthus tuberosus. The sequence goes on along the minus strand of CM060371.1, from coordinate 168,870,378 downwards.
GAATCTACAGTTGGCTCATCAGGAGCTGTCGGTTATTATCGATCTCATTAACACCGTAAGTCAAATAGTTATTTCGAACTTCTATAATTTTATTCCACTTAAAAAGAATATATTATAATGTTATCTTTTTAGGTTGAAGCTAATGATGCTGTCACGGTGGCTGGTATGACCAGACCGAAACAGTTACCGAATGAACTCTTGTCGGACCTTGCAGTATCTACCGCAACGAAACTACAATGCTTCCGTGTAAAGACTAAAATACCCTTATAAGTTACAATAAAGTAGATCAAAATGCAATCATTTGTGAAGTTCTTAATAACGTTATTTGTTTGAAATATTTATCCCTTTCAGCACCTTGGTAAGTATTTTAATCAATCGGCCAAATCATTAGAGAAGCAAGTTGCCCGAGAAGCAAGATTCTACGGAGCTCTAATACGGTCAGTTTTAATTTAATAATATATTATATTATTATTCTATATACTATAAATATGCTATTTTGTCACATCAACCAGCTTTGGCATTAACCAACTTTAGTCCCTCCACTTTAATAATGACATGTTTAGCCCCTCAACTTTAATAATGGCATGTTTAGCCCCTTAACTAAGCATCAAACAACTTATAACTCTCGTGATTTGCTTATTTTTATCTAGATTTCGAACAGCGCGGTTGGTAACCCACTAATTCTTATTATTATACTATTCAATGTCCTGACTAGCTTAACAGATTGCAACAGAATTGGAAAATTAAGAGGCACCGAATGGTTGCAACTGCTGCTGGAAACGAAGGGTTTTACATTGATTTATTTGACAATACATTATACGATCCGAAATCTGTGTTTCGCCCGTCTTCTCTATCAACGGTTCGTGTGGAACATGATAATGCTGGAATGCTTGCTTTGAATTTGTCTTCAAAAGCATGTCACACTCTTCAGTTTGGGTTCGTTAATAAAAATTCTAATAGTGTCATAAAAGGATCAAATATTAAAGTTTTAGAATATTCTGAAGAAAGTAATAAAGAGGCTGAAAGTGATGATGACAGTGTAAAGAAACGGCATTCTGACCTTCGTGAAGTTCATCGGGCCGTTTTTGATGAGCAGGTAATTATATTGATATTAGTATAATAGCATGAAAGATAGATAATTCATTAATTTGTTTATTAATTAATTTTTTATGGGTTATTTGTAGGTTTTTAATTTGATAAATCAAGAAGCATTTGTCCCGTCATTAGGCGTGAATGTGACGGGTATTCGTGAAAACCATTTGCAGTTAAACATAGATCAAGAAGCGTCTGTTTTCATTTCCCTTGTGACATCATCATCCTCTGAAGATGACGTCACACCGTTGATTGAAGGTGAAGAAAAACAGAAGCAGTCATATCTTCCTAACAGAATCAGTTCAGAAATTCTTCTGAAACAGTTGTTTCATGAACACGTGTTTGTTCGAGCAAAGAACAAAAGTCTGTTCTCTCAACCGCCAAAAGACGGGTCAAACCTTCTCGGCCATTTTTGCATGTCTCTGTCTCACAGAATATTTTCATCTAAAGTTCTAACAAAACTAGAAGATCTGGTAAATATTCTTTTATTATATCGAAAGTAACACCTTTGAGTACTAACTTTTTTTGTAACAAGTTCAGGTTCTATGGTTCTATGGTTTCGATTTTGTAACACCTTTGGGTATTAAGGCTAACTGCCGTTAATTTTCTGTTAAATTAGTGTAAAAGGACTAAAATGCCTTTATAATTTTCAATTAGTACTCAAAGGTGGCACTTTCAGTAAACCATAAGGACTATTTGTGTAATTAACTCTGAAAATACAAAAACTCATTATATTTGTAAAAAAGATATTATAAAATATGCTACATAAAAATATTTAATAATTATATTCCTAAAATTTAATATACATACACGTCTATTATGAACGAAAACACTATAGTAGGAACAAAGTTTAGTTTTTTTAAATTTATTTTTATACAACTAATTTCAAAAAAAATATGATAAATATAAAACTCATGCATATTATCTCAAATATAATATACACACACATTTTTATCTTTTATTATACTCGGACCTACAAATTTTTTATTACGATTCTTTGTTTAGTTTAATTATTATTATATTGCTTTTGTACCAGATTTTACAAGCCACCAATATATCAATTCCTATAATGTTGAAATATTATAAGTTACTGGGTTGATGATTTGGTTGAATTATATGAGGATTTCTATAAAATTGTTTGATGATTTAGATGAACTGAATTGGTGCAAATATGTACTTTTTTTTTCTTCAAAATAGAACGGGTTAAATTGATTTCATATGTACTCTATTTAAATTTAATTTTTTAAACTTCTTAGATTAGTTTGTTTAATAGGTAACACTCGTAACATATTTATCGCTAACAAGCAAAGCATTGTAAGTTCCCATTTTAAAATGCGTTTTTGTGGAAAAAAAGTAGACAAAGCAAAAAAAAAAAAAGCTGGATATAGATTGGTTAAAACATGCGTCAAGAAACATGCTGGATATGGATGCGTCAAGCATTGTAAGGGTATTTTAGTCATTTTGCACTGATTTAACAGAAAAATTAACGGCAGTTAGCCTTAGTACTCACAGCTGTTACAAAATCGAAACCTTGGTTTTAAAATGCGCGCATAATGCGTGATGCGCCCGATGCGTTGATGAGGGCGCATCGCAACGGCTGATGCGTTGAGATTACGTGATGCGAGAATATTGCCCTGATTTCGCATGATGCGCTCGTCGCATTATGCGCTCCGATGCACGCTTCATTGTTTATTATGTTTTTTTTTCAAATTTTATGAAATGGGCTGAGTTTTTTCAATGATTAATGTCTTAGTATGCTTGATTTCGACCATTGTGGTTCCTAAACACTTGTTGTGGTTCTAGAAACATTTTAGTATGCTTGATTTCACCCAAAAAGCACAACTCTTATTTTCTTATTACGTTAGTTGTTATAGTTTATGTATGTTTTTATAAGTTGTTATGTATAAATGTTTTTTTATAAAGAGCGCATCGCATACGTTATGTGCTTGCATCACATACGTGATGCGCTTGCATCCCACAACACGCGTCATATTTTTGGACCAAACGCATCAGAGCGCATCACGCATTTTAAAACCAAGATCGAAACCATAGAACCTGAACCTGTTACAATAAAAAGTTGATACTCAAGAGTGTTACTTTCATTAAACCACAAGGACTGTCTGTGTAATTAACTCTTTATTATAATTATTATATTTAATATTTCTTTTATGTTACATGTAGGCTAGGAGTGTATCATATGTTCGCTTGATGTCTCATCCTACGTGGCATTCACGTACGTCTACATGGACACTGGTGGTTGATGTTCCTCAGTCGATTCTTCATACCTCATCCGACGTGGCATCCTCGTCACAGTTCCTAACTAAAGTTGTCGTAAATGATGATTGTATAACCATAGAAGGGGAAGGTGCTCCAAATGTCGTTGGTCTCTTTAAAGGGAAATCTGAAAACAGTTATTCTGTTAACCGATTTGAATGCAATTTAGCTGATCTTCATGTCATACTTCTCCAGCAGGTATGTTATTATAACACACACATATATCTGTGTGTATGTATATATGTATAAAGGGGCGTTCGTTTCAAAACCAATAATATGTTCAATTTGTGATTGTTAAAAAACAGGTTGCGAGTCAAATAATTCGTTGGTTGCATGAGGAAGCTGTGATCGTGGGAATGAAAGCGAGTAGAGATTTCTTAAGTTTGTCGTTTGAGTTGGATCAGGGTGAAGTGGTAGGTCTGGTGGCACAGGTGGATCCGGAAGACAGTGAAGGCGGCATATCATGGTGGTTGGTGGCGGGGAGCGAAACCGCAGAGGAATACAAGCTTCAAAGAGAGGATTTGGATGGTGAAACAAAGAGATTTTTGGGTCATTTGTCTTTAGATGTGTTGTATGCAACATTGTTGGATCTTGTGACCATGTGCAACAACACTGGTGGGAACCTTTGACAGATATTGATGTTTTTTGAACTAATTTGAACATTTTTGTTATGGAAATATGTTATCTTATAATGTTTAATTATTTTGGTGGTGGTTTTGAAATTGATTTTAAAGATGGAAATGGATTGTGATTTCAAAATGGAAATGGAGTATAAATAAGATTTAAAAAAATTATTATTTTTTTTATAAAAGCCGACCGTTTTCAACGGTCAAAAGTCCAACGGTCAGGGAGAATCCCCCTTCACGTCGGCTCCCCACTTGGTTTCCCGAACCCACACCCACAAGCCTTAGTTATTTGAAACCACTATTAAAAGAGATAATAAATTTAAGTGTTTCCATCTATAACTAATATCTCTCATCAAAATCATAAACCAAACCAAAAGGTCCAAAACAAAAAACAGAATACTCCACATCTCTCTCTTTTTTTTTTGAACGGCTAAATCTTACTCTATTTTTTTAATACTTCACCGTTTTCCTCTTGTAAGACTCGAATCTCACCCTATACTAGAAACACCCATACCATACCACAAGGGGTGGGGCTCCGGCAAGGCCGGCCCAATAGGTTTAGGACCTTAGGCACATGCCTAGGGCCACCAAAATTGAAAGGTCTCCAAATATATTATTTGTTTTTTATGATACTAGGCCCATATATGCAATATTACACTAAACAGCCCAGCCCCAATCCTCCAAACAATGAGATTCGCTGAACCCAAGTCGCAGATCCTAAAGAAATGTGAATAACTGAATATGGGCGGCTAATTGATGAACTCGAAATATGCGGCGTTGTTTGAGTTACCATCGATGAAATCATTGGCAATTAGGGCCGTAGGGCGGACTTTAGGGATTTCAGAATTCAGATTTGGGGTAATCATGAATCATATCTCGATCTCGAGTGAACACATGTAAAACAACTATTTTAATTTTAGATTTTACATACTAATCAGTATATATATTGCTCAATTTCTCAAACCCTCAAGTTTTGCAATTTGTGACTCAGTCTAGAACTCAGTTTGCGATTTGCGATTTGTGCGAAATAATTCAGGTACACTTCAATTCAGTTAAATCAATCCACCTTTATGGATTGTTTGTTTGCTTTTTTTAGTTTGTTATTTAGGAATTAAGGCTCGTAGATTTTTATTTTAGCTTACTTGCTTCATGTGTAGAACATTAAACACTTTTTGTAATAGTTGCATAGGTATTTTTTTAATCGATCCACTTTTGGTGCTTCTGGAACAAAGCCACTATCCTACTATCGTGTCTTGCTCCCTAAAATAACTTTGTTAGCAAGGCTGGGCTTACTCCTTGCTATAGTGTTTTTGTATATTGTTTGGACTTGGACACCCTTAACATTTACATAGTAAGCTTTGTATCAATTGTCGCAACCCCCGCCCCCTAACTACCCGGGAACGGGCGACCGTGACCAGTTTTGGTGGTATCGGTGTTTATCATTTTGGCAACGGAAATTACATCAGGACCGTAGTTAGGAAATATTTTATCAGAGTAAAATACCATACTTTTATAATATTAAACACATGGGAAAATCCCAAGTTTCTAGTACACATTTTCATAGGGATAAACCCTATTTTATTTAAATAAAAAATCTCTTTATTTAGGTAACTTTTATTGCCACTTTTCCAAGCCTTCAGTGCTGTCCAGCTGACTTCTAATTGGCTTTCACATTTTGTTACTTGAAACGCGTTTAAAAACATTTTGTCAGTGGAAAATACTGGTGAGTGAATCCCAGTTTAATCAAAATAGGTTTTATCAGTCTACAGCATTGAGGGCGGTCGCGCAATTACATGTGTTTCCATCTACTTTAATTACCACCCACGGTACTGTCAACCCGATTTGTGGTCATGTTACTACTCACAATGTAGTAACAAATTTTGTATACAAACCCCCAACATACCGACGATAATTGTAGAATACAAATACTCAATCACTGTTTAATATAATGTAAAATAATTGAGGTTTTGTAAAAACAGTTTGCAAAAAGGAGATTACTCACATTGCTATCTTAGGGTTTTCCTTTGTGATTTCCTGGTGATTATCTATTAATTACACAAATGCACACGCGTTAGTATAATAACCCAATATTTACATTAGTAATACCCTCCCCGAGACGGCATTCCAACGACTACGTCGGGCAGAACCTCGACAGCCGTTACGGAACCCTGGATCAATCGGGCAGCGTATCTAATACGTAACCGGGGGTTATGATACTTACAACGAGGCAGAACTTCGCTAATTAGGGGGGTATTATGCCCGGGAATTATAATTGCTATGTAAAATTGAGAGAAAGATAGAATGTACGGTTTAGAAATGAAGGTCGATGGCCCCTTTTATAGGGCTGGTCGACAGGTCCGTCGCGCCCTGCGACGAAGGAAGGCAGGTTCTTCGCGGGTCGCGACGTAGGGAGTCTAGGGCTTAGCCTTGCCCGGTCATGCACGTAGGTTCGACACGCTTCAGACACGTGGCGGCAGGGGGAGCGGCCTCGTGGCTAGGCGCTCGCGCCCCGCGAACGATCAGGCATAGTCTGTCGCGGGCCGTGACAGACTTAAATAATTTGTTTTTATTTTATTTTTAATTATATATAGTATTTTGGGCTCGGTTTTTGCATACGGGGTATGTGTTAAGGCATATAGGGACATTTTAAATATATGAGGGTGTCGGAATAAATTTAGGAGGGTTGTTATATCCTCCCACCTTGTTTTAGAACTCGTCCTCGAGGTCTACTGGAACAGGTGTGGATATTTACTTTGCATTTCTGATTCAAGCTCCCATGTGTATTCTGGTCCTCTCTTGGAGTCCCATTTTACTTTGACTAGAACTAATCTCTTGTGCTTGAGATTCTTGACTTTCCTGTCTTCAATCTGTAGAGGCTTCTCTACAAATTTAAGCTTTTCATTTACCTCTATATCTTTAAGAGGTACCACTAGTGATTCATCAGCTAAGCATTTCTTGAGGTTAGATACATGAAATACATCATGTATTCCTGCCATTTCCTCTAGCAGTTGTAGCTGATAGGCTACATGTCCTATTCTTTTAAGAATCTCAATAGGTCCAACATACCTGGGGCTTAGCTTTCCTCTTTTGATGAATCTTACCACTCCTTTCCAATGAGAGACTTTCAATAATACTTTGTCTCCTACCTGAAATTCCAATGGCTTTCGTCTGTTATCTGCATAACTCTTCTATCGATCACGTGCTGCTTTCAATCGTTCCTTGACTTGAATGATCTTGTCAGTTGTTTCTTGCACTATCTCAGGCCCTGAGAGTTGTTTTTCTCCAATTTATGCCCAATAGACTGGAGTTCGGCACTTTCGTCCATAAAGTGCTTCGAATGGTGCAACATTGATACTTGTGTGATAGCTGTTATTATAAGAAAATTCTATTAATGGTAAGTGATCGTCCCAATTTCCTCCGAAATCAATTACACAAGCTCTAAGCATATCTTCCATTGTCTGAATTGTCCTTTCGCTTTGCCCGTCTGTTTGAGGATGATGAGCTGTGCTTAGATTCAACTTGGTTCCCATTGCTTTTTGGAAACTTGTCCAAAAATGAGAGGTAAAACGGCTATCTCTATCAGAAATAATTGATAAAGGAATTCCATGTAATGAAACTATTTCATTTACATACAATTTAGCTAATTGTTCCATACTGAAAGTTTCCTTTATAGGTAGGAAATGAGCTGACTTAGTTAGCCTGTCTACAATCACCCAGATTGTATCATTACATTTCCTTGTCTTGGGTAATTTGGTAACAAAATCCATTATTATCAATTCCCATTTCCATACTGGCATTTCTAATTGTTGCAACAAACCTGAGGGTTTCTGATGTTCAGCTTTAACTTGTGAACAGGTTAAACACTTTGCAACATATGCTGCTATATCCTTTTTCATTCCTATCCACCAGAAATTCTTTCTTAAGTCTTGATACACCTTATCACTTCCAGGATGCATCGTATACTTAGACTTATGGGCTTCTTCTAATATACGGTGGCGTAGGTTTCCTAATTTAGGTATCCATATTCTTTTCTTATGGAATCTCCAAATTCCATCTGTTCCTTGTTCTAGTTCCTTAATCATTTCTTTTAATTTTTGAGTACGTCTTTGATTACTGATTCTTGTGCTTCTTTAATCTGTTCATTTAAATCTACCTGCAGGTTTAACTTAAGAGAACGCACTCTTTTTGGCTTTTCATGATACTTTCAACTTAAAGCATCAGCTACTACATTAGCCTTTCCTGCATGATACTGGATATTACAATCATAATCACTAAGTATCTCCATCCAGCGTCTTTGTCTCATATTCAATTCCTTTTGCCTGAAAACATACCTTAAACTCTTATGATCTGTGAAAATGGTAAACTTACTACCATAAAGGTAATGTCTCCAAATCTTAAGGGCAAAAATTATAGCTCCTAATTCTAAATCATGGGTTGAATAATTTTCTTCATGATTCTTAAGTTGTCTAGAGGCATAGGCTATAACCTTTTGACGTTGCATCAACACACATCCATAACCTAGTTTAGAAGCGTCACAATAAACTATAAAATCTTCAGTTCCTTCAGGTAACGATAGTATGGGTGCGTTGGTTAATCTTTGCTTAAGAATTCTAAAGGCTTCTTCTTGTTTTGGTCCCCATTCAACTTAACAGATTTACAAGTTAACTTAGTTAAGGGAATGGCTATTCTAGAAAAATCTCGAATAAATCTTCTATAATAACCGGCCAATCCTAAGAAACTTCTAACCTCGGTTGGTGACTCAGAGGTCTTCCATTTGGTAATCGCCTCGATCTTTGTGGGGTCCACATGAATTCCTTCATGATTGACTAGATGTCCAAGAAACTGTACATGTCCTAACCAAAATTCACACTTTGAAAACTTAGCATAAAGCTTTTCTTTTCTCAATAAACTTAGAAGTGCGTGCAGATGCGCTGCATGTTCCTCTTTGCTCTTAGAATAAATAAGAATATCATCTATAAAGACAATTATGAATTTATCCAAATATGGCTTACATATTCAGTTCATCATATCCATAAATGCGGCTGGGGCATTGGTTAAACCAAATGGCATGATAGTAAATTCATAATGGCCATACCTTGTTCTGAAAGCGGTCATAGGAATGTCCTCTTCCTGTACCTTTAATTGATGATATCCTGATCGTAAATCCATTTTAGAGAAAAATCGAGCTCCTTGCAACTGATCAAACAAATCACCGATTCTCAGTAATGGGTACCGATTTTTAATCGTGACTTTGTTCAATTCACGGTAATCAATGCACATTCGCATTGACCCGTCTTTCTTTTTGACGAACAAAATCGGTGCTCCCCATGGCGATGAGATTGGCTAAATGAATCCTTTCTCCAAAAATTCGTCTAATTGTTTCTTCAGTTCCTGCATTTCTGCGGGTGCTAAACGGTAAGGTGCTTTGGCAATTGGTGCTGTTCCTGGTAAAAGGTGGATTCTGAATTCAACTTCTCTGTCTAGAGGTAGTCCTGGCAATTCTTCTGGAAACACATCTGGAAACTGGGATACTACTGGAATATGTTTCAGTTCTTTTCCTTTAGTGTTAGTGATTATGGAAATCAAATACACTAATGACCCTTTTCTTACATAACTAGCCGTTTTCATTATAGAGATGAATTTTGTGGATCTAGACGGCTTATCTCCTTTAATTGTGATCTTTTCACCTCTTGGTGAATTTACTTGGATTAACTTTTGATCACATAGAATACTGGCTTTATTGGCTATTAACCAATCCATTCCTAGTACAACATCAAATCCTGCCAGATTCATTGGATAAAGGTTTGCAATAAATTTTTGATTTAAAAATTCTATTTTTGCTCCCTGCAAGATTTCGGTAATCTTAATGGTTTCTCCATTTGCTGTCTCTACTAGACATTCTTGTGGGAGTTTAGTTAATGGTTGATTGAGAAGTTTGCAAAATGAAGTATTAATAAAACTTTTGATCGCACCAGAGTCAAATAATACTTTAGCAAAAACATCATTAACTAAAAACGTACCGGCGATCACATCCGGGATCATCTTTGCTTCTTCTGCAGTCAGAACAAATGCTCTAGCATTTTTAGTAGTCTTGTTGTTCATGGCTGGAGCTAGTTTTTGGCAGTTCGACTTGATGTGACCTTTTTCTCCACAGTTGAAGCACACTCCATTACTAGGTTTCTTCCTGCAATCTTCTTCCTTGTGTCCTGGTATCTTGCAGAAATTGCAGTAAGTGGAGCATCTTCCTGAATGCTTCTTCTTACAAGCCTTACAATAAGGTGCAGAGGTAGAACCTACATTTTTCCCACGGTTGGAATTTCCATAACGAAATTCTTGGGTAAGCTTTTGAGCTAGGTTTCTCCTCTGGTCTTCTTCTCGTGTACGTACTAATTCACCAGTCAAGGTGTTTGCTAGTTCTACGGCTTCTTCTATAGTTTGAGTTCTAGCTGCCTTGACTACATGCCTAATCTCACTAATTAATCCCCAGATGTAGCGGGAGATTAATACTGGTTCAGGTGATGCAAGGGTTGGCACTATTCTAGCATATTCAAAGAATAAAGTAGTGTACCTCTTACCATATTTTTAAATTCCTCTCATTCCATATTGTAAACCCTGTCACTTCCCCTATACTGGAGGATAGTGTTCCACCATTCTAGTGCTGAGTTTTTAAACAGATTGGAGGCAAACATTATCTTATCCTCTTCCGCGCACTTACTTATTTTTAAGACTGCCTTAGTCTTTTCTATCCAGCGTAAAGCTGCAATGGCCCCTTCATTGCCAGAGAAATCTATTGGTTTACAGGACCAGAATTCTTTGTAAGAACAACCATAAGACATGGTTCTTCTTCTTTTGGGAATGGGCACTTGCAGTATGGGTCCACCGTGCATGCTGTGACTAGGTTCTATATGGGTTCGTTTACTTCCATTGCTAGTTTTATCATTATTTTCCGCGTCCCTAACATTTTGGATAATAGCTGGCATGGCATCTCTACTTCCTTGGGTTACAAGGTGTCGAATTTCACTATTATTTATTTGATTTTCATTATTCTGGTTTTCCGGATTTGCTGCGTCGGCCATCTGGATTTTAAACAATTACCAGGTATTAATATTGCATAAAAATATCCAATGCAATAATCACACAACAAGCATGTTGATCCAAAATCGTCGAGCATTGCGACTTACTTTATTTTATAGTATGCATCTATATTTATTACAAATATAACTGGAATAAAATACAATACTCGTATGCATCACTAACCACAAGGTGGTCTATACTACAATATATATATAATATAATTTTTTTTTCAAACATACACACGTATTATATATTTTTATATTATATTATTATTATTATTAGTGATAGGGGTTCATCCAAAAGTCCATATTACGCTTGTCATATTTCCAGACGAGTCGTTCCCTATTTGTCTCATCCTTTCGCTCTCTTCTAAAATCTCCTCACCAAAGGTTCGGAGTTCTTGCACATTCTCTGTTGTAACAACCCGCTTTTTGGGAAGTTAAAGTACAAGTCAAAGTCAAAGGAAGAAAAGATTGCTAATTGGGATCTGTCACTCCTTGCTTAACTATTGATTGTACATTAACGACTTGTAATCGAATCTTTTATTTAATCGCTTTAGTTGTATTATGTGGAGTATCTAATAATAATCGAGGTTTAATCGCATGTTTATCGCTAATCGACTTATCGCTAATTACATCGCTGTCGCATTTCAACTCAAATTATGTGTTCTGGATATTGTTTACGTGTGTGTGCTATTAAGTGTTACTTGTGCATGATATGTTTATGTTGAGGTGTCGCAATCGCAATTCTATCGCAATCGCAATCTAATCGCAAACGCTAAATGCAAGTTATTTAGAGTGATTGTATGTTAGATATAGTAGTTAGGTTATTTGTGTAACTAATGGGTAATACTATCGCATCGCTCGCTCGAATCGCATCGCAACGCTCAACACGCGAAACGAAACGACAAAACTCAACACACCGGACACCTGGATCGAGTGGCCAACCGATCGAGTGGCCATCCGATCGGATTGCCATCCGATCGGTGACCAATCCGACACTCAGTCACTTTCCTCTTTTGGAAACCCTATAAATACCCTCCTGTCACATCATTTGTGATGTGACAGCTCCTCCATTCGACCAGCCACACTCAAGCTCTCTTTTCTCTCGATTTCTCGCGATTCTTGTAAGTTTTCAACTCAAATCTTGTACTTCTATGATCTACACACACTCCTTCATCTTTTTCACCTTTGAATCTTAACTTTTAACCGTGAAATCACTGGATTTGAGGTGTTCTAGGGTGATGTCATCATGGAGTTCTTATGAACTTCAAGTTTTGGCCTCATTCCACCAAGAACAACTTAGATCTGAAGGATTTCCTCATGAATAAACAATGTTTTCGCATAGATCTACACATATTCATGGTTAAAAGGATGGAAAGATAGTTTTCTAACTTTCTTTCAACTCTTTTACACTCAATGCACTCAAAACCGATAGAATCGGAGCTCGTTCCGACCTTCTACTCTTTCCTAGTAATGTGTTGGTCCAAGATCTGAATTCTATCCAAGGGACAACTGATTTCGGGTTAAACAGGAACGACCGTCTCGAACAGTTAACTGATCGGACTAGGGTGATTCCTGTTCGATCGAATCACTTGGGTTAAGATGGGGTTTCTGTTGTTTAGCACGTTGTCAAACCGTCGCGAACAAACCACAAACTTTCAAAATAATCAAGTTCAAAATGATTGGATTCGTGGGACGAACTGCCATCCGATCGGATTGCTATCCGATCAAACTGCAATCCGATCGGATTGCACTTGAGGATTTAACACTTAACAATTTTCAACATGATTCTATCGGATTGCCATCCGATCGAACCGCTATCCGATCGAACTGCCCTTAAACTTTCAACACTTAAACACTTTTAATTTTTCAAAGAACAATAGTTTCCAACGGATTGCCATCTGATCGAGTAACCATCCTGCTGTGAACTTGTTCTCACTAAGTGTCTTGCCAATCGGATCGCTATCCGATCGAACTTCCGTTCGATCGATCGAGCTGAAGGGAATAGATACTTCTCTATTTTCAAAATGCCACAACGAAAACTTCAAAGCCATCATACAGAAACACATCCTTACCAAACGAATGTCAATCCAATCGAATGGCCATCCGAACGGATGACCATCCAAACGGATTGACATCCGATCGACTGGCCATCCGATCGGATTGCCATACGATCGGATTACCATTCGACACTTGGTCACTTTTCACCGTTTTACGCACCGCTCTTCGCTTATGCTATCGTTAACTATTCAGGCTAATCACTCTAGCGCTCCCTTCAATCCATTTCCATCGTTATGAGTATACTCGATCCCTTTTTGCTTTATGCACTTTTGGGTGTTACATACGTTACTTATTCTAAATCACATCAATCACACAATGCAAACACTACTTATACGCTGACCGTTACTGCATGATACATGTTACTCGATGAATGCTTGTATGTTATGTTAACACAGTGAATGTTGCCTGACTCCTTAGCAATGATAGTACTATTTGTTTGGACTCAGCACCTGTCATGGACAGGGGTTGTTAAGGTTACCTCTCACATGTCACGGTGGTGATATGTGTTGCGCATTTTACAACTCGCAGTCTAGTCTGTGCATATTTCATTATCGATAACCTACTAGCTTCGCATTATACATGTTTCATGCTGGTTATGCGTAAATGATTTCGAACTCTATTATACTACTAAACTTGTGTGCTTACTTTTACACTATGTGTATTGACCTCTATTTTAACCTATGTGACAGGTGTTTAGGATGCTTTGCTTGTTACTTGCTGGAATCGAGCTAGGATGGAGTCTAGAAACAAACCTAATAAAAAAATGAGTTGTCGGAACAATTTGCTTGTTTTTTAGACAATTATCTGTAATAACTATCGTTACTTTATATGTTAGTAGTATGGGATATTAACACTAAAGATTTGGTAATTTGATAGTTGTTGTGGATTCTCTTAAACAATCTGTTTCACTCAGTGTCGCGCCCCGATGATTCCGTCATCGGTTGGGGTGTGACATCTGTGCTCATGGGTGGTGCAGGTGCTGGTATTGGATCTGGGTACTGTGGCATTGGTTCTTCCTGAGGATATGGATTCTCTAGAATTTCCCCAATGGATTGGTCATTATCATAATAGGGATCTAGAGGGTCCAGACCTGGGTAAGCAGCTAGGTTTGGCATGGGTTCTTCTGGTATTGGGTAGCGTTGCTGGTAATCCCTATGGTCGTCAAACCACGGGTCGTAGTCTGGGTCTAAGGGATTGGGTGCTGGTATTCTAGGTATCTCAATTGGGTCAAAAGCTGCTGCTGGGATTTGGTTTTCCGAGTTGACCTCAATCTCCATTGGTTGTGTGGGAAACAAGGGTAATGGTTGGGGTGCTATGAGTTGCTCTAAATTAGGGTCTGCAGCTGTAGTTTCTAGGATATGAAAGTTTGCTAGACTCCTATTGAGCATATCTTGGGTGTGAGCATCTGTTTCTCTCTTAGCGGCTGCTAAAACTCGTTGTTGTTGTAACTTTTTCATCCTCTTCCTACGTTCATGTGCACCTCTGCTGAACCATCCTCTCTTCTTAGGAGGGAATGGCTCTTCAGATTGAGCCTTGAACACGAATATCCCGTCTTCATTGTCAGCCGAATACCCTGAGAGGGTAGGCTGTGAAGAGGTACCTTCGTTTCTAGGTGAGCTGGACAACTGACGTTAGGCGTCGGAATGTCCTTGGTCGCTCATACTGTAAACTAACAAATAATCAAATAACACAAAACAATAATATATAGATATGCACGTAGTTCCGTAGATAATTTCCTAACATATTAAATAATATCTTGGTGTCAGCAGAACACTTCTGGGGCTGAATCAGTGGCTTAGCTCTGATACCACCTTCTGTCGCAACCCCCGCCCCCTAACTACCCGGAAACGGGCGGCCGCGACCAGTTTTGGTGGTATCGGTGTTTATCATTTTGGCAGCGGAAATTACATCAGGACCGTAGTTAGAAAATATTTTATCAGAGTAAAATACCACACTTTTATAATATTAAACACATGGGAAAATCCCAAGTTTCTAGTACACACATTTTCATAGGGATAAACCCTATTTTATTTGAATAAAAACATCTCTTTTATTTAGGTAACTTTTATTGCCACTTTTCCAAACCTTTAGTGCTGTCCAGCTGGCTTCTAATTGGCTTTCACATTTTGTTACCTGAAACGCGTTTAAAAACATTTTGTCAGTGGGAAATACTGGCGAGTGAATCCCAGTTTAATCAAAATAAGTGTTATCAATCTACAGCATTGAGGGCGGTCGCGCAATTACATTTGTTTCCATCTACTTTAATTACCACCCACGGTACTGTCAACCCGACTTGTGGTCATGTTACTACTCACAATGTAGTAACAAATTTGGTATATAAAACCCCAACATACCGACGATAAATGTAGAATAAAAAATACTCAATCACTGTTTAATATAATGTAAAATAATTGAGGTTTTGTAAAAACAGTTTGCAAAAAGGAGATTACTCACATTGCTATCTTAGGGTTTTCCTTTGTGATTTCCTGGTGATTATCTATTAATTACACAAATGCACACGCGTTAGTATAATAACCCAATATTACATTAGTAATACCCTCCCCGAGACGGCATTCCAACGACTACGTCGTGCAGAACCTCGACAGCCGTTACGGAACCCTGGATCAATCGGGCAGCGTATCTTATACGTAACCGGGGAATATGATACTTACAACTAGGCAGAACTTCGTTAATTAGGGGGGTATTATTCCCGGGAATTATAATTGCTATGTAGAATTGAGAGAAAGAGAAAGAGAGAATGAACGGTTTGGAAATGAAGGCCGATGGCCCCTTTTATTGGGCTGGTCAACAGGTCCGTTGTGCCCCGCGACGAAGGAAGGCAGGTCCTTCGCGGGCCGCGATGTATGGAGTCTAGGGCTTAGCCTTGCCCGGTCATACACGTAGGTTCGACACACTTCAGACACGTGGCGGCAGGGGGAGCGACCTCGTGGCTAGGCGCTCGCGCCCCGCGAACGATCAGGCATAGTCTGTCGCGGGCCTCGACAGACTTAAATAATTTGTTTTTATTTTATTTTTAATTATATATGGTATTTTAGGCTCGGTTTTTGCATACGGGGTATGTTTTAAGGCATATAAGGACATTTTAAATATATTAGGGTGTCGGAATAAATTTAGGAGGGTTGATATATCGATAACTTCTCAATGCCAAGAGTTTTGTCTGATTATGTTACACTTTTGTTTTTTTAATATATCTAAACTCTTGTAAAAGTTATAGGGAGCCGACAGCACCATATGTTGATTTATTATTAAAATATGCATCTATTCAAGAACATATGTAGGTGGAAGACTCTTCATTGTTTGATATGTTATTTGTTCATATTTGTAACGCCCTGCGTTTTCATACTTTCCATATTTAGAAACCATTGCTTGAATTTCTATTTTTTTGGAAATCTTGTATTCCTTGTAATCGTATTTCGTTGTATTGTTGTAAAATCCGAGACTTTGATCGTAATGAAACAAATCTTTTATACATCATTTATACATTGATACGTGCACTCGTTTGATACATGGTTCGTAATTCGTATAAACGTAAGCTTAACTCGTAAACAACGATCGTGTATTCGTAATCCTTAAATCTTCATACATTTAAACACTTAGTTATTCAATTATAAGATTAAGTTGTATGTTTTTTTTTTTCACTTAATCATACCAAACTATAAACCATACATACTTGTTACATTTCATGTGTTATACACACCTATGTTATCACACTTTTTGCTAAATTAAAACATGTCATTTATGCATTTTGGACCTTGTTACAAGTTACATACATACTCGACACCATGTAACACTTTATTAAACATCAAATATATACCTTCTAATGTCAAAAAAATAAAATAAAATAAAAATTATAGGGTTGTTAACAGCCTTGCATCAGCCCACTTAATTTCCTTGTTTTGAGTTATTTAGCCCACTAAACACTTCCAAAGCGCAACCCAATGAAACCCTAATCCATCCCCTATATAACCCAAGCCTCCTCCAAGCATTTTCACTTTCTAAACACTCTCCATTCACTCTCAAACACTCCAAACTGTAGTTGATTGCAGAAGTTCGAGCAGATTTATACCACTTCACTAAAGTGAGCATAACTCACTCAATTCTTATCTGATTCACTCAATTCTTTTTCCTACTACTTTGTATTGACCTTAGATACGTTTCCATGGGTTTTCCCTGAAAAACCAGAGCCTGGAATGTTGCCAAAAGGGCTCCAAAGTGGACTGATTTTTCTGTTCTTGTTTCAAGCTTTGATAAACTGGTTTAAACTTGAGGAAACTCATCTCAAACCTATGTCCTTATGCTTATAACCACTTCTATGGTTAGTTAGGCTTAAAAAAAAGGTTGATACATTCAAAATCAGAGGTATAAACCTCACAAACTTTCTGTTTTGTTCAAGGGTTTTAACCCACAAGTGATGCTCAAGTTCAAGACTTGATGATTGTGTGATTTAGGATTAGCTTGGGCTAACCTACTTGAAAATCCACACATTGCTTGATGTTTTCTCATAGATTAGTTGTTCATATTATATTGTTTCTTGTAAGTTCATGACCCTCCTTGTTGTTCATAACAACAAGTGTAGTGGTGAACAATAGAGGTACCTAAATGGAAGCTTTGTTCTTCCTACCTCATGTATGATTCCATGATACTTAGAGGTGCCTAAATGAAGACTTTAATCTTCTACCTCATGCTTGACTTATATGATGTAATATACACTATGTAATACTTATGTAACAACCAAATAATCAAACTCTTGGTGATAAACTAATGGACATTCGTCAAGTTAGTAGATTGTATCATCTTAGGCATTGACAACTTGTCACGATTCTAATGGAACTTTGTTCCATGAAAACATTTAAACTCTTTTAGAGTTTCATAGTGTCAAGAACAAGTGTCATAGGTGTTAGATGATTATTTTCATATGTATATTTTTCATGTTATTTAAATTCCAAATCCCTAGAACCATATGTAAACACCTCTTAAACTCCAAATCGAACACATTCAACTTCCTAGTCTCAACAACTTCGCCACATGGGATAATCGGAAAGCATATGAAACTTTGTGAGTACACTTGACCTATTTTCCTTTTAATACACTTTGGGTGCAACGTGTTTTACTTGTTAAAATGCACGATTCACAAACATGCTTTTATTCGTTCAATCCTTATACATGCTTTGCTATGCTTAGGTTCATGCTAGAATACATACTACTTGTGAACTAGACTTAACAATTATAGCGCTATAGGAGTAGCACACCACCCGGCGGGGTTTTGTTGAGTCTTTATTCTATAACGGTCTCATCACTTTTGTGTCGAGGGATGCTAAATACTAGTGGATACTAGAGTTGACATATTGTTATGCATGATAGATTGACCTTGTATACCAATTGCTATGTTGGATTGAAAATACCTTTTTATACATACGCCACGAGTCTAAAACTAGTGTACTCGCCAATACCTTTGTATTGAACTATGCTTTTAAAACATGTTGCAGGTTTAGCGATGATGTTGATGATGCATGGAATCTAGTAGGATGCTTAGATACACACTTTAATTTTTGTATTTTATTTGTATTGTATTTCATTATTCATGTTGTATTTGTTTCAAATCCTTGTAATTGACTCTTTAGAAAAGAAATGAAAATTTATCATTTAAATACTTGTCACAAATAGTGTTATGAAGTCTCTTGCAATCTATTTTGTCTCACTCTGATGTTTCCGCCATCGGTTGGGGTGTGACAGATTGGTATCAGAGCCATAACTATAGGGAATTAGGAAAATTGCCATGCTTTTGACCTAGTTTATAGTTAAGCACCAAAATTCGACCATACTTGCTTCACATGCTACTTTTATGAAATATCTTTACATGTTATTCTTGAAATGTCTCTTACGTGTTATTTTCTTAAAATGCTTTATGTGCTTATACTTGTTATTATTATTTTGAACATACGTCTTTTACTCATTTATAC
Source organism: Helianthus tuberosus (assembly GCA_030545235.1). NCBI lineage: Eukaryota > Viridiplantae > Streptophyta > Magnoliopsida > Asterales > Asteraceae > Helianthus > Helianthus tuberosus. Next base: position 168,851,268 of record CM060371.1, on the reverse strand, counting down.
TAAATTCGAAACCACTTGTAATACACAAACGAGACGACTTCACCAAAATAGGCGTGAAACCCACAATTTGGTGAAAGACTCTCAATCCACCTATTCATTTTACACGAAATTCGCCACCAAGTTAGGAGTGAGATCTTCACCTTGATGGAGAATTTCCGCTTTCAAATTCTAGTGGACCCTCGTCAAAGTGTTGAAATTAAATTTTGACCCGACGAGTACCAACCACACTTAGGATACGAAATCTTCAAGTTAGGGGTGAAACCCGCACCTTGTCGACTAGTTCCACTCCTTGAATTTTTCATAAATCCCACCAAGTCTCGAAATTTCGATTGATTTGGGACATGTAGTAACCGAAAGGGTAAATACCGTTAACCGACTTGTCGGCAAGAGTATTTCACCTATTAGGCCAAATCATGCTCCTCAAATTCGAAAGACTTTTCGACCACTTTGGTTAGTCAAAGTTCCGTTTTGGAACCATCCCAAATTTTAATCAAACATGTGTTTCTATTATTTATTTTATACGATGCAATCTTTCAAATTCGAATTTACTTTCGATATTTTCTTCTCACACACACATCATACTAAATCTTTTTCATACATTTATACCTATGCATGATTTCAAAACGTCACTCAATTTTGTTTACATTCTTTATAACGCCAAAATGGAGACATATCATTGAGTTAGGAGTGATTCCCTTACCTTGATGATTAACTCCACTCCTTCTTTTCTTAAAACGACCTCACCAACGAGTTAGGGGTGATTCCCTTACATAGATGATCGTTACCAAAACTTTCCTTCAAAATACTTTATCAAGCAAACACAATCATGTTTCATACCTAAATCATTTATCATTTATCTAAACACCCACTTATATCAATTCCAAAATACATTGTTTTATCAAACGTACTTCTTATCCTACAATCTATTTTCACATAACTCACATACACGAAATTCTTAATCATACCTTAAAACTTTTTATTTCCCGAATTTCAAAACATTACAAAATGCTACCTATCAATTTAATCGGTCCAATGAATCTCTGGCCCATGAACTTCATATTCAACTTAATCACTAAAACACGCACACGTTATATCATCATACTAGAGACTTCCATTCTTAATCGAAATCAAACCAACCTTTATCAATTACTTATAAGATCTTATAGATGTTATATGATCGGTTTACCAAATACTCTTTTCAACATCAACAAATCATTTGTTAAAACTTTTAACAATCACTAAGTCCTTTTGCTAAATTTCTTTTCTATGGATCCTCGTTTTCACAAGAACCTCCTAAATTCATAATTTCTTGTTTGATGAAACGAGCTTACTTTTTATCGAAAACCTTTTTCCTACACCAATTTACAAAACACGTGGGCAAGAAGACTTCACGGGGACCGACCATCTTCGGATTACGTAAACTCTTTTAAAACAAAAGTAGCATTTCCATTCATTACAAAATACATTATGCTTAACCAATGAGTACTTTATATCCTCTTACATATACAAACTATATTCTACCCTTCAAATCAAGCTCAATCCAATTTTGATTCGATAAACTCAATGTTTCGTTTAAACAACTATACATGCATATCATCATACACATTTTAGTCGATATCTCACGATAACATCATTCATATCGTTCGTATTTACATACTCAACCTTTTGAATGCTTTTATACGCTTAAATCCGCTATGTCCCAACATACACTATATACGTAAATTTTATTATTCGTACCTACACTTATACGCATACGTTTTATGCTTATACTTATACTCACACTACTCGTACGCTTTATGTTTATACTCATACTTACGTGCATATTCATACTTAAACTTATACTTATGCTCATACTTTCATTCATACTCATGATTCATACATTCGTACCCGTACGCGAGCGTAATCCGAGTGATTCGCTTACGTGGGTCCAATACATACTTAAGCATGGACTTGCTTATATACTATATTCTTATACGTACACATTCTTATTTTTAAATTATGTATACCCTGATTCATACACAACTAGTACAAGCTATGCGGATCATGCGACGATCAAAATAATCGTGGGCGCACACTGGATTATAGTGATAGGCGTATGAAAACCATAGAGCGTACTACTGTGTATGGTAAGACACGGAACGTAACATGACACCGAATAACGAGACAGACATAACATGGTCAAAACATGGTGGATACACCGCGGGTACTTCCTATATATAAGTGTTTTCACCATGTTACCAAACTTTCGTAAAACGTGCCATGAGAAATTCAGTGTCTTGCAGACCTTTTGACCTAATACAAACTTTAAACAACTCACAAACGCATTATATCCGATTATCCATGACGAGACTTCATCTTTAACACGCTACTTTCGTCTATCTAATACTTATATCATTCATATACTTGCATTCATTTAGAGTCAAACGTTCGCCCCATACTCCTATTATTCTCCATTATCCTTTCTTTCATATGAACCCCGTTCACAATCAAGCTTGTTTAAACATTCAAATCCTAACTTATCTCATTGCCTTTAAAACCGTCTTCCTATTCTTTATTCTTGTGTAAATGTACTTAGTATACCTTTAACGCTTTATTCAAAGTACCAAACCTTTTCGTTCCTCTCAATAAACAAATTTTACGAAAGTGTGATTTTTATACTATCCTTAAAACTTCCCCTGTAAACTACCCCACTTTCCAACAAAATACAAACCGTTTGTCAAAATCTTCCTTCTTAATACGTCCCATTTTTAATACATCTCCAATTTAAGTTATCCAAACTTGTTTAGACTCACTTTACCTATATACGCACCTACACGTTTTCAACTATGTTTGGTACCTCAAATTATTTTAGACAACGAATTCCCTTGCAAATTTACCTTGTCCGTTCTCCAAAGTTTCGTACTTTTCAAACCGTTTCAAAATTTCCAAGTCTCAATTTTTGCCAAAACTTTTTCAAGTCTTCCTTTTGAATAAATTTCGAGACGAAATTTCCTAAAGGAGGGAAGACTGTAACGCCCTGCGTTTTCATACTTTCCATATTTAGAAACCATTGCTTGAAATTCTATTTTTTTGGAAATCTTGTATTCCTTGTAATCGTATTTTGTTGTATTGTTGTAAAATCCGAGACTTTGATCATAATGAAACGAATCTTTTATACATCATTTATACATGTTTATAAATTGATATGTGCACTCGTTTGATACATGGTTCGTAATTCGTAAAAACGTAAGCTTAACTCGTAAACAATGATCGTGTATTCGTAATCCTTAAATCTTCATACATTTAAACACTTAGTTATTCGATTATAAGATTAAGTTATATGTTTTTTTTCACTTGATCATACCAAACTATAAACCATACATACTTGTTACATTTCATGTGTTATACACACCTATGTTATCACACTTTTTGCTAAATTAAAACATGTCATTTATGCATTTTGGACCTTGTTACAAGTTACATACATACTAGACACCATGTAACACTTTATTAAACATCAAATATATACCTTCTAATGTCAAAAAATAAAAGAAAATAAAAATTATAGGGCTGTTAACAGCCTTGCAGCAGCCCACTTAATTTCCTTGTTTTGAGTTATTTAGCCCACTAAACACTTCCAAAGCCCAACCGAATGAAACCCTAATCCATCCCCTATATAACCCAAGCCTCCTCCAAGCATTTTTCACTTTCTAAACACTCTCCATTCACTCTCAAACACTTCAAACCGTAGTTGATTGCAGAAGTTCGAGCAGATTTATACCATTTCACTAAAGTGAGCATAACTCACTCAATTCTTATCCGATTCACCCGATTCTTTTTCCTACTACTTTGTATTGACCTTAGCTACGTTTCCATGGGTTTTTCCTGGAAAACCAGAGCCTGGAATGTTGCCAAAAGGGCTCCAAAGTGGACTGATTTTTCTGTTCTTGTTTCAAACTTTGATAAACTTGTTTAAAGTTGAGGAAACTCATCTCAAACCTATGTCCTTATGCTTATAGCCACTTCTATGGTTAGTTAGGCTTAAAAACAAGGTTGAGACTTTCAAAATCAGAGGTATAAACCTCACAAACTTTCTATAGGATCATTTGCACGACCAAAACGAGTCGTTCAGAAGAGTTCTATCCAACACGAAAGGCGGAATCAGATGTATCAGAGTTATTTCAGCTGATTTGCACATAAATACACTTTAAACTGTCTCTGTATTGATATTAGATCGTTTTACAATGCTGGAGACACTTCGGCAGAGCTTCGCTACTGGAATCAGAACCTTACAAATGATTTGAACAAGGCATCTATTTATAGGCCCACCATTTCGTACGAAACAGTCTCACACGAAATGCCCATTTCGTGCGGAATGACAATCATCATTTTGTGCGGAATGACCAAGCACCATTTCGTGCGAAATGACCCAGTCCATTTCGTGCGAAATGGCTCCAACCTATATACTTCACATTTTTCTCGTAATTCGTGCCCTGATCTTTCTAATCTAATACAAGACTCGATACAAGACAAAGTCGACAGACATATGCACCAACAAACTCCCCCTTGGATGTTGACGAAGTCTTCGGTGTCGAGTCTTTGGTATGTCACATCTTCAGTCTTTATTAGTCTTCAAGCTCTCTCCAAAATATTCTCCATTGTAAGCATCCTCAATCAGTCTTTTTCACTCTCTTTCAGAATCTCAATCTGTCACTATCTTCTCTTGATCAGATCTCTAGATTCCTTAAGTTCTTCAGCCTTAGGAGCTTGCATGGATAGCAGTTCCGTAATCAGAACCTGGCTCTTTACATCTTCAGACTCCCTCTTGATGTCTTTAGACTCCCCCTTTCGATAAGCTGGGATCGCAGTCTGGAATTCACAACCTACAGGCTTTGGATCGAACACCTGGCTCCCTGGCTTTCGCATATCTTTCAGGAGTCGAAATCTTGTTGCTTCTGCCTGCACAAACTCTACCCAAAACATAAGTTTAACAAATTTAAAATTTGGCTAATTTAGAGACCACTTGCAGGTATCGTTCAAAATGATTCAACATTTATAATTTCTGATGACCACTTCTAAAAAAAAATTCTTAAACACACTCTCCCAACCCTGTTCATCATGTTTAGCACTTGGAATTTTGAAAAACAGTTCTCCAACATCAGTTGTCGAAAATCTTTTTATATTTTTTCAAAAATTTATGCTAAAACACTCCGAAAATCTTTTGGATTTTGGTATAAATGAAATGTAGAAAAGAAATATTTACAAACAATCTTTTTGTGAGTTTGTGTAAGAGGATCATATCAGTTTTTGAGACAAATCACCAACACCGTTAAGCTTTAAACATTTTAAGTTCTAAACGATTCACTTAGATTGTCAGTATACTGATCCACTTAAATTTTCACACAAATTTCAATTGTTTCGAGATACGAGATTAATGTTTTAAGCACTTAAACTTATTCACGTGTCCCACCTCAGAATATACTCCCGTATCCAGACTCCTATATTCAGTCTTACAGGTGAATGTACACTAGTGATATCTGTCAGGGGTTAAACGCGAGACCATGAGAGCTCAGGCTATTGCTTCCGCAAAATCAGAGAGATGATGGTTCGCTTTTCGGTGGGTTCCCTTTAGATAATCTTTTTTACAACAACACATGATTAGCATTCTTCAATGTTTCATCATTTTTTATGCTGAGGGCGGGCTTTAAGATTAAAGCAATGTAAAGTATTATACGAGGACTAGGCTATTGCTCCCGCAAAATCAGAAGTCCAGGTATAATACCCCAGATATCACCACGCACAAAGACCTAGTATGTCAGAAATAGAAAGCCCTTCAAACAAGATTTCGGGGGTTACCCATATATCCGAGAGATGTTCCCCACGAACTAAGCAAGTATGATATTTAGGGTTATGTCACACCCCGACCACGAAAAACAACAAACCGTGGCGGAAACGTCGGGGAGTGTTGTAACAGAATCATCGTTTCACAACCATGGTAATTAAAAGTTTCGTTTCATTGATTTATTAAGTAATGTACATTGTCTTTAAAACCAAACAAACAAATTAAACATCGTCTATTATCGTTATTAAGTCACTAAGGCCTTGTCCAGATCCTATGTGACTGATGCATCCTAGCAACCAACGTCAAGCAATACCACCTGAAACATATGTAAAAACAAAGTCAGCAAAGAAATGCTGGCGAGCACATAGGTTTTAGGAGAGTATCGGATTCATGGCTTGTTTATATGTTGCAGTACCTTATTAGACTACAAGAGTCGAAAGTACATACTTCGTTTTAAAAAAAGTATTGCAACATAATTAACCAACTCAAATCAAATTGGTTATAGTTTATAAAATCTCGTAGCCATGATTCTTAACCCAAAAACATTTGTTTTAGTAAACCAATTCGTAAAACATCTCGTAAAAACTCGTTAATAAACTCGTATGGTTTATATCCTTTAGAAAACCTCGTTGTGTAACATCGTTGCGAAAATTGTTTCCCAAGTGAACTAAATAATGCTACGGTATGTAATATGATAAAAGCACTTATATATAAGATGTACCAACGGCGTATCTACCATGCTTTTATCATGCTACACACGTCCCATTATCTATTCACTACCCAAAACCAATCGTTTATCCAACTCATTTATCTCGTTTAAGTCATATCAAATCGTTTAACTCGTTCCAAAATCGTATTCGTTTTAATTGTGAAACTACTTATGGTTGTCTCGCTAATAACATTCAAACCTTCATGACTCGACTATCTCATTTCTCGCATTAACAAACCACCATAGGGAAAGTTAACAATCACAGATTCGGTCGTTACCCACATAACCCCCACACATAACCATGGGTGTAGTCTGATAACGGGATTTGTCAGATCCTATCGTACCATAACCTAATACTGGTCGGTTCGGCCAAAATTAATGAATGTCATTTGTTATGTAACTATAACCAACAAGTTCGTTCACATTATCGAAATCGTTATTAGTTTAATATAAACCATTTAAATCGTTTTTGAAACCATCGTTTAAACCTCGAAATCATTTAATACATATGAATCACCCCAAAACAATCGAAAACAGTAAAATAGGGGAACTATGTACTCACTTTGAATAGAAGGGTATCCTTGATCTAAAGAACTTAGCGAAGCTCAGGCAAACCAAGAAAATTCAAGTAGTACCTAGTAATCGGATCACTAGTAAATAAATCGACACCTAAATCGGAAGATCGGACAGAATGAGGTCTTGTAAACCAAATGAGTATTGGAAGTCATGTAATACGGTTTAACAAAGTTTACATTCTAGATCGGAACCTAAGTGCTTTCGACCCGTTACGACCCATTAAGGTAGCTTATGCTACTTTAACGCGTCGTTCGCACAAACGCGCGTTCGAGACGTCTAACTAGTCCTATGACAAGTTTTATATGCCTAAACATGTTTAATTATGTTTCATAATCAGTTAGGTGACAAAAGTTTAGGTTACATATGCTTAAAATCCAATTATGCTTGAAAAGGGTATTTTGGTCATTTGCCTAAGGCATATAAACTACCTATCATACAACTACTTAAACTAGGTGACCATAAGGTATAACCTCGGAAGGTTATTCCCTATGCAACTATGGTCACTAAACATGCTTGGTCGGATCCTAATGAACGACCAAACGGGTCGAGTTCGAAAGTCTAAGCGGTGGTTTAGACCGCTTGACTTACGACTCTAAACAAGCACTAAACTAAAAGTGACGAGCTAAGCATGTTAAAACATGCTTAACTAAGTTAGAAAACAAGTTTTGATATCAAAACAAAGTGTTTTGATACCCAAGAGTAGTTTGGTTGCAAAATACGCTTAAATGCGCATTTTGACCGAAACTACGACTCGTCACTATGCCTAGTCAACGTGGTAATCAGTAGGTATAGTCACTAGGGACTATAACCATCATGATTACGCTCACGTTGCGAAGTTCAAACGAACTTCTCGTTGACCATTGACTGGTCAAAGCTAAAAGTCAAACACTATTTGACTTTTAAGCTAGGAAAGCAAAAAGGGTCCAAAGAGATTTGATTCCAAGTATTCTCAGGTATGTAGTGAATAATCACAACAACTTAGAGAATTCTCAAATCAAATGTGAGGAAAATGGAATGAGGGTATGTCTATTTATATTAGTTGCAAACTTACAAGATCATGACACTTGTTTGTGTGGTCTCCAAGCAAGAATAATAGCCATACAAATGTTATAAGCTGATTAGAAGCCTTGGGGAGGTGTTAACTTGGTCCCCAAAACATGAAAATTGCGTACAAGGACCTCAAGAATGAGCTGGGAAGCTGCTGTGAAGTTTCTGAAATTCTGATGTGCTGGTGATGGCTTACGGACCGTAAGCCCATCTCCATACAGTCCGTAAGGACCTTGCAGGTCAGCAAGTTTCAAAAATGGCAGATTTAGTCCCTGAAGCCCCAAAACTTGGTTTTCGATGCATTTTTGACACGTTTAAGCCCCGTTAACCCCATTTCAAAGCTCTAAAATGAAGTTAAAGTATAGGGAACTTAAAATGTGCTCAATAAAATCCCAGATGTTGGCTCGTTTGGTCGTACGATTGTGTTGTTCGGTTAATTACGACGGAAGTCGTAACGAACGCAAAAACGATCCAAATTAAGCGACGAATGGAATTTTATCATGCCAATCACTAAAATAAAATATTTTAAAGATTACATAAATTTTTGGATGTCCGGATGTATTCAGAACGTAGGATATGCGCAAAAATGCAAACCTATGCACTTTTTGACGCTTTTAGTCCCTGTAAGATCAAATAAGCATGTTTTCGCACACCGAACCCCTCAAATCTTATTTATAAGCTATGTTTAGGTTATTTATGGTATGTTTAGCTTATTATCAAGTTCTGGACTGTTCGATACCTTACGAATCGGCATAATTTCGCAGTTTGACACAAATAGTCCCTGCGATCGAATAGACTTGTTTTCAACACACCAACCCATCCAAAACTTATTTATAAGTTATGTAAAGGTTATTTAAGGTATGTTAAGCCTATGTCACTATTACGGAGTGTTTTTCGCGTTAAACTGACTGCGTTTACGCACCAGTTTGCGTATAACTTTCTAGAAAACGATTTAAAGCTTGAAATCGAAATCGAATCAAATCGTAAAATCATCAAACATAAATACACACATAATAACACCAAAACACATTGTTTTATTAATTATTAACATTGTTTTACATTGTACATTGATTACAGAGCACAGTTGTCACAGTCCCCCTACTTTAGGAAATTTCGTCCCGAATTTTTAAATAGAGGAAACTTGTGAGAACAATTGTGGATATTTCGCCTTCATTTGGTCCTCACGTTCCCAAGTAAACTCTGGGCCATGTTTGGACTCCCAACGAACCTTGACCAATCGAATCTGTTTGTTCTTCAACTGTTTGAATGTACGGTCCACCATCTCCACAGGTTTCTCGACGAAGTGCATCGTTTCATCAACTTGGATTTCGTCGAGTGGAATGTGAAGATCAGCGTCAGCTAAACACTTTCATAAATTGGACACATGAAAAGTCGGATGAATATTTCCAAGCTCTAGAGGTAGCTCTAGTCGATAGGCAACCTTTCCAATTCTTTCAATAATCTTAAATGGTCCAACATTCGTGGTGCAAGTTTTCCTTTCTTTCCAAATCTCACCACTCCCTTCCAAGGTGACACCTTGAGTAGGACATGGTCTCCGACTTGAAATTCTAGGGGCTTGCATCGCATATCCGCATAACTCTTTTGACGGCTTCTAGCTATCACAAGATTATCGCGAATTTTCTTGATTTTGTCTGTTGTTTCCAGAATGAGCTCAGGTCCAGTAAGCTGAGCTTCACCGATCTCATTCCAACAGATAGGTGAACGACATTTTCGACCGTAGAGAGCTTCGAACGGTGCCATATTAATACTAGCATGATAACTATTGTTGTAAGAGAACTCGATCAATGGAAGATGAGAATCCCAATTACCACCAAAATCTATCACGCATGCTCTAATCATATCCTCCAAAGTTTGAATCATCCTCTCAGATTGTCCATCTGTTTGGGGATGATAAGCAGTGCCTAGATTTAGTTGGGTTCCCAAAGCAGATTGCATGGTTTTCTAGAAATGAGATGAAAACCAAGCATCACGATCGGAAATGATATCCAAAGGAACACCATGTCGTGAGACAATCTCATCAACATAAATCTTTGCAAGTTTATCAGCAGATAGATCCTCGCGAATCAGAATAAAATGAGCTGACTTCATTAATCGATCGATAACAACCCATATAGCATCATGACCTTTAGATGTACGCGGTAATTTGGTGATGAGATCCATCGCAATGTTCTCCCACTTCCAAACCGGTATCTCTGGTTGTACAAGCAAACCAGAAGGTCGTTGATGTTCAGCCTTAACTTTGAGACAAGTTAGGCATTTTGACACATACAAGGTAACATCCTTCTTCATACCAGGCCACCAGTACTGAGTACGAAGATCCTTGTACATTTTATCAGCACCAAGATGGATAGAATATCGAGACTTATGAGATTCGTCCATCACTAATGTGCGAAGATCGTCTTGTTTCAGAATCCACAAACGATCCTTGAAATAGAGTAAACCATCGTCTTTCGCTTCAAGTTTAAGCTCAAGTTGGCGTGGTAATTCCTTACCTATCAAATCTTGTGAAACACAAGATTGTTGAGCTTGAAGAACACGAGTTTGAATATCAGATAGAGTTCGAACAGAAAGAAGCTTGACTCGCTCTTTTCGACTAAGCGCATAGGCTACGACATTCACCTTACCAGGATGGTAGCGAATTTCGCAATCGTAATCGTTTAAGAGTTCAACCCAACGTCGTTGCCTCATGTTCAGCTCCTTCTGATTAGGAATATGCTGGAGACTTTTGTGGTCTGTGAAAATCGCACACTTCGTGCCATAAAGATAGTGTCTCCAGATTTTGAGAGCGAAAACCACAGCTCCTAACTCAAGATCATGAGTCGTGTAGTTCTTCTCGTGAACTTTCAATTGTCTAGATGCATACGCAATCACTTTGCCTCGTTGCATAAGGACACAACCAAGGCCTAAATTGGACGCATCACAGTAGACAACGAAATCGTCGTTTCCCTCGGGCAAAGATAAAACAGGAGCATCACACAACCTCTGTTTCAGCGTTTGGAACGCTTCTTCTTGTTTGGGTCCCCACTCAAAAGGCTTATTCTTTTGAGTCAAGGCAGTGAGTGGAACCACAATCTTCGAGAAGTTCGAAATGAAACGACGATAATAACTAGCAAGACCAAGAAAAGAACGAACTTCTGTGGGTGTCGTAGGTGTATTCCAATCCTTAATAGCAGCTATTTTGGATGGATCCACATGAATACCTTGCTCGTTGACAATATGTCCCAAAAACTGAACTTCTTTAAGCCAAAATTCACACTTGGAGAGTTTAGCAAAAAGTTGTTCATTCTTCAGGAGTTCCAATGTCAAACGAAGGTGTTGCTCGTGATCAGCTCGAGACTTCGAATAAATGAGAATATCGTCCAGGCCGGTTTTGGGCCTGTGCGGGAGGTGCCACTGCACAGGGCCCAAATATCTAGAGGCCCAAAATTGTTTAAAATATATATATAATTAGTGTAGAAAGTATAAACAAATTCACCATGTGGTTCAGTGGATGCGGCTACTTTCTATTGAATCGGCAATCCCGGGTTCGAATCCCACGCTTGTCACTTTTGTATTCTTATTTTCTTTATGTAATGTTATGTTTTTCTTTGGCCTCAAGGGCTGATTATAAAACAAGGGGAAAGGCCCCGTATAGCCACATTTAAATTTGGGCCTCAATAAATTTGTAAACTTCTTCAATTTTTTTCCTTCTCATTTAACCATTTACATAATAAACTTTACATGTTTTCTTGTTTAAATTTGTAGCTTTCTAATTTCTTATTTAACCATCTACAATATAAACTTAGAAGAACTCAATATCTTGCTCGATTTATCTTTTTTTTTTTTGTATGAAAAGATTCGTGTTGCCAAATTAGTTTGGATATGTTTACACATATTACAGTTCTTTTTGCGTAAAGGATTCAAGTGTTAGTTATTTTTGCTTATCCGGAGAGTGTTGAAACTAATGTTATGTGTATTAATTTATTTGTAACATAAAACTAGGATTTATTGTTTTTAATCGATGCTAGCATTCACTCTATGAACATTGATAATTATGGTACATTGAAATATAGAGAAGAAATGGCATGAATTATAAATACTTTATCTAGAACTTTACTTTCAAAATGCTAAAAAGGCTCATGATTCGCTTAAGTAAGTAATTTTGTTCATTTTGCTACACTACTTTTGTTTTGTTTATTTTACAATAATTATCATTGTATTGTGGTTTTTTTTTATATATAATTAATGAGTTTATATTATAGGAAAGAGGCCCAAAGTTTTTTATCTTTTTCGGAGACGGCCCTGATATCGTCGATGAACACAATGATGAACTTGTCTAAATAAGGTTTACAGACCCTATTCATTAAGTCCATGAAGATAGCTGGGGCATTCGTTAAGCCAAAAGGCATAACAGTGAACTCGTAATGCCCATATCTTGTGCGGAAAGCAGTTTTGGGAATATCTTCTTCGAGAACACGAAGCTGATGATACCCAGAACGCAGATCGATATTGGAAAAACAGGTAGCACCTTGCAGCTGATCGAAGAGATCATCAATTCAAGGTAGGGGATATCGATTCTTGATGGTAAGCTTATTAAGCTCACGATAATCGATACACATACGAAAAGATCCATCTTTCTTTTTCACAAAGAGGACAGGAGCACCCCAAGGTGAATAACTCGGTCGGATGAATCCTTTATCAGATAACTCTTGAAGCTGTTTCGATAATTCTTGCATCGCAGACGGTGCAAGGCGATAAGGTGTTTTCTCAATCGGGTTCACATTGGGTACAAGGTCAATATGAAACTCGACTTGACGAACTGGAGGCACACCAGGCAGTTCATCAGGAAACACCTCTGGATAATCCCGAACAATCGGAATATCCTGAATACTATTGTTCTTGCCTTTCTCCTCGGTGACATGTGCCAGGAAAGCAACATATCCTTTTCGTAAAGAACGTTGGGCTTTCGTACACGACATAAGTTTCAATCCACCAGATGGTTTCTCGCCACGAACTTCCAGAACATTTCCAGACGAAAGAGGAGTACGAATGATCTTATCGAAACAAACCACCTCAGCGTGGTGTTTGGTTAACCAATCCATACCCACGATAATGTTGAAATTCCCAAGTTGCATCGGCGTGAGGTCAATAGGAAAAAGATGGTTATCGAGGTTCAATTGACAACCACGAATAACATAATCGAGTACAAGAGGTTCACCAGTCGTAACCTCGACTTATAAGGGTTTCCTCAGTTTAATTCTAGGTATCGCAAGTAAAGGCTCAAAGGATAACGAAACAAAACTCCTATCGGCACCAGAATTGAAAAGAACAGATGCAAGTTGATTGTTAACAAGGAACGTACCGTTAACAACCTCGTTGTCCACCCTCGCCTCATTCGTGTTCAGGTTGAATGCTCATCCCCGAGCGGGATTCACATTCGCGTTCGCATTCGCATTTACCAACCTCGGGCAGTTGTTACGGAAATGACCCATTTCTCCGCAATTAAAACACGAACCAGGTGGGAATCTCGCAACATTCCCGTGAGCTTGAGCTGGGACCTGGGCAACCTGATTTTGACCCATACGACAAATTTTGGCCAGATGCCCAAGTCTACCACACGTAGTACACTGTTTACAGGCCTGTTGGGCAACATGGTGATCGTTGCATCGAGCACAGTGAGGTGCAGTACTAGCGTATTGCATCTTCGCAGGCAGTTGGGCTGGTGGGTTCTGAGGGTTCTAAGCAGTAACTGCAAAGTTTTGGGAAGCCTTGCGCTTCCTTGACTTCTTCGAAGGTTCACCCTGCTTCTTACCCTTACCCTTTTCCTGTGTAGAATCGGCCGACTTCTTCTTATCACCCTTACGGGTCAATTTCCCCTTTCTGACCTAAGACTCGGTCAGAGTAGCAGCCAACTGAATCGCTTGATGGACAGTAGTAGGATTACTGCCAGTCACTATGTCTTGCACGGAATCGGGTAACCCATCGATATACCTCTCAATTGCCTTCTTCAACGGGGTAACCATCGTAGGACACAACAAGCTGAGCTCGTCATATCGATCCGTATAAGCACGGTGTTCTCCCCCGTCTAGTTTCAGATCGTCAAATTCTTGTTCTAAAGCTCGAATCTCGTGATGGGGACAGAACTCTCTAATCGTGAGAGCTCGGAGCTCTTCCCAAGTTTGTGCCAAAGCCACTTTGGCACCCCTATCGCACATAACACTGTTCCACCATGTAAGAGCACGTTTCTCGAACACACTTGATGCAAATTCAACCTTACGCGCATTCGGACATTGCACATGTCTAAATGTGCTTTCCAAACTTTCGAACCATTGAAGGAGCGCAGTTGCTCCTTGCGACCCAGAAAACTTCAATGGCTTAGCATAATTGAAGGTTTTGAAGTTACACTGTGCATTATTGTTGTTATTATTGTTGTTGTATAACTCGTGGATCTGGGTTACTACGCCTGGAAGTACTGCAGCCATTTGTTGAGTAACAAGGGCTGCGACTTCTTCAGCAGTAAAAGGTTGAGCATCACGTCGAGGAGGCATTGTCTAACAAGGAAACAGGGGAATCGAGTGAGATCGACAATTGGAAAAACAAAAGAGGTATTGACAACATTGACATAACACAAGGAAGGCGATCATTTGTTCGTTACCTCGAACAAACAAACGACACGCAGTGACTAATCAAAGTAAATGGGTCAATATAATCTATCACTGAAGACATGCTCGCCTATAAGTGAACACTCACCCCAAGAGTTCCCATATAAGAGTGACTGGTCCGATACTGTGGATTTGTACGAACACTCTAGCCTTAGACAGAAAACTCAGGGTACTGGCATTCACTCTTCCAGTTTGCACGTGTTTACATTATTTAGACCCAAACTTTGACGAGATTTTGAAAATTCAGAGGGCATAAAGCCGAAAATGAATCAAACTCGAAGGGTTTAAAACCTTACAATCAATCATCCAAGGATAGATGATTAATTTTCGAAGCGGATTTGTTATTGTGTTCTAGTTGTGGTTATCACCTAAGGATAGGTGACGGTATTGTTTTAAAATCTAAACGCAAGATAGCTCGCGTTAGGGTCCTAGAAAGTTATAGTCTAGGTCAAGGCATTACTAATAACCTAATTCCCTATAACCATTGGCTCTGATACCAACTCTTCTATCACACCCCGACCACGAAAAACAACATACCGTGGCGGAAACGTCGGGGAGTATTGTAACAGAATCATCGTTTCACAACCATGGTAATTAAAAGTTTCGTTTCATTGATTTATTAAGTAATGTACATTGTCTTTAAAACCAAACAAACAAATTAAACATCGTCTATTATCGTTATTAAGCCACTAAGGCCTTGTCCAGATCCTATGTGACTCATGCATCCTAGCAACCAACGTCAAGCAATACCACCTGAAACATATGTAAAAACAAAGTCAGCAAAGAAATGCTGGCGAGCACATAGGTTTTAGGAGAGTATCAGATTCATGGCTTGTTTATATGTTGCAGTACCTTATTAGACTACAAGAGTCGAAAGTACAGACTTCGTTTTAAAAAAAGTATTGCAACATAATTAACCAACTCAAATCAAATTGGTTATAGTTTATAAAATCTCGTAGCCATGATTCTTAACCCAAAAACATTTGTTTTAGTAAACCAATTCGTAAAACATCTCGTAAAAACTCGTTAATAAACTCGTATGGTTTATATCCTTTAGAAAACCTCGTTGTGTAACATCGTTGCGAAAATCGTTTCCCAAGTGAACTAAATAATGCTACGGTATGTAATATGATAAAAGCACTTATATATAAGATGTACCAACGGCGTATCTACCATGCTTTTATCATGCTACACACGTCCCATTATCTATTCACTACCCAAAACCAATCGTTTATCCAACTCGTTTATCTCGTTTAAGTCGTATCAAATCATTTAACTCGTTCCAAAATCGTATTCGTTTTAATTGTGAAACTACTTATGGTTGTCTCGCTAATAACATTCAAACCTTCGTGACTCGACTATCTCATTTCTCGCATTAACAAACCACCATAGGGTATGTTAACAATCACAGATTCGGTCGTTACCCACATAACCCCCACACATAACCATGGGTGTAGTCTGATAACGGGATTTGTCAGATCCTATGGTACCATAACCTAATACTGGTCGGTTCGGCCAAAATTAATGAATGTCATTCGTTATGTAACTACAACCAACAAGTTCGTTCACATTATCGAAATCGTTATTAGTTTAATATAAACCATTTAAATCGTTTTTGAAACCATCGTTTAAACCTCGAAATCATTTAATACATATGAATCACCCCAAAACAATCGAAAAAAGTAAAATGGGGGAACTATGTACTCACTTTGAATAGAAGGGTATCCTTGATCTAAAGAACTTAGCGAAGCTCAGGAAAACCAAGGAAATTCAAGTAGTACTTAGTAATCGGATCACTAGAAAATAAATCGACACCTAAATCGGAAGATCGGACAGAATGAGGTCTTGTAAACCAAATGAGTATTGGAACTCATGTAATATGGTTTAACAAAGTTTACATTCTAGATCGGAACCTAACCTAAGTGCTTTCGACCCGTTACGACCCATTAAGGTAGCTTATGCTACTTTAACGCGTCGTTCGCACAAACGCGCATTCGAGATGTCTAACTAGTCCTATGACAAGTATTATATGCCTAAACATGTTTAATTATGTTGCATAATCAGTTAGGTGACAAAAGTTTAGGTTACATATGCTTAAAATCCAATCATGCTTGAAAAGGGCATTTTGGTCATTTGCCTAAGGCATATAAACTACCTATCATACAACTACTTAAACTACGTGACCATAAGGTATAACCTCGGAAGGTTATTCCCTATGCAATTATGGTCACTAAACATGCTTGGTCGGATCCTAATGATCGACCAAACGGGTCGAGTTCGAAAGTCTAAGCGGTGGTTTAGACCGCTTGACTTACGACTCTAAACAAGCACTAAACTAAAAGTGACGAGCTAAGCATGTTAAAACATGCTTAACTAAGTTAGAAAACAAGTTTTGATATCAAAACAAAGTGTTTTGATACCCAAGAGTAGTTTGGCTGCAAAATACGCTTAAATGCGCATTTTGACCGAAACTACGACTCGTCACTACGCCTAGTCAACGTGGTAATCAGTAGGTATAGTCACTAGGGACTATAACCATCGTGATTACGCTCACGTTGCGAAGTTCAGACGAACTTCTCGTTTACCATTGACTGGTCAAAGCTGAAAGTCAAACACTGTTTGACTTTTAAGCTAGGAAAGCAATAAAAAGAATGAAAGAGGACTTACAAAGGGTCCAAAGAGATTTGATTCCAAGTATTTTCAGGTATGTAGTGAATAATCACAACTTAGAGAATTCTCAGATCAAATGTGAGGAAAATGGAATGAGGGTATGCCTACTAGTTGCAAACTTACAAGATCATGACACTTGTTTGTGTGGTCCCCAAGCTAGAATCATAGCCATACAAATGTTATAAGCTGATTAGAAGCCTTGGGGAGATGTTAACTTGGTTCCCAAAACATGAAAATTGCGTACAAGGACCTCAAGAATGAGATGGGAAGCTGCTGTGAAGTTTCTGAAATTCTGATGTGCTGGTGATGGCTTACAGACCATAAGCCCATCCCCATACAGTCCGTAAGGACCTTGCAGGTCAGCAAGTTTCAAAAATGGCAGATTTAGTCCCTGAAGCCCCAAAACTTGGTTTTCGATGCATTTTTGACACGTTTAAGCCCCGTTAACCCCATTTCAAAGCTCTAAAATGACGTTAAAGTATAGGGAACTTAAAATGTGCTCAAAAACATCTCAGATGTTGGCTCGTTTGGTCGTACGATTGTGTTGTTCGGTTAATTACGACGGAAATCGTAACGAACGCAAAAACGATCCAAATTAAGCGATGAATGGAATTTTATCATGCCAATCACTAAAATAAAATATTTTAATAATTAAATAAATTTTTGGATGTCCGGATGTATTCAGAATGTAAGATATTCGCGAAAATGCAAACTTATGCACTTTTTGACGCTTTTAGTCCCTGTAAGATCAAATAAGCATTTTTCGCACACCGAACCCCTCAAAGCTTATTTCTAAGCTATGTTTAGGTTATTTATGGTATGTTTAGCTTATGATCAAGTTCCGGACTGTTCGATACCTTACGAATCGGCATAGTTTCGCAGTTTGACACAAATAGTCCCTACGATCGAATAGACTTGTTTTCAACACACCAACCCATCCAAAACTTATTTCTAAGTTATGTAAAGGTTATTTAAGGTATGTTAAGCCTATGTCACTATTTAGGAGTGTTTATCACATTAAACTGACTGCGTTTACGCACCAGTTTGCGTATAACTTTCCTGGAAATGATTTAAAGCTTGAAATCGGAATCGAATCAAATCGTAAAATCATCAAACATAAATGCACACATAATAACACCAAAACACATTGTTTTATTAATAATTAACATTATTTTACATTGTACGTTGATTACAGAGCACAGTTGTCACAGTTTATATCTCGCATACAATCTACTAAGCGTGCGAAAACCTACTGGTACATCATCAGTGAGACCGTTTATCACATTTAACTTTCCAATTCTTTAGCGTGCTGTGATAGTCCACTGATGTACTATCATTTCCTCTTTTTCACAACAAAACTCATTTTGAATTTTTATCATGTTTTTGGCTATTCAAATTTTCTAATGTTTTTGGATTTTCTGAAAATTTCTTACTCCCCCTAAAATTCAAAACCATTTAAAGGAAAATTTTAAAAACAAACTGTACAAATAAAGTGACAACTATTGTGAATTGCTTCAAATCGCCATCCACTTGGCATAAACAATCAGAACTCCCCCTGACAACAAACTATTTTCCCATTCTGATTTCAAAACACTTAAGTTTGTTTTAATCAAATGGTTTTTTCCGGAAAATAAGTTTTGTTGATTTCACTTGTAAAATCGGGGATAAACTCATCACATTGTTCTTTCACCCATTTTGAATGAAAAGTAAATCAAGTTCAACTTAATGACCTTGATTAACCTCTTGTAAATGAAAACCTCTTTTTCAACCACTTATCGGTTCACTTATCAATCATACCATCTTGTAAATTGAAATATAACAATTTTCAAGAAACTACCACTTGTAGGTTTACCAAACAAAACTTTTTCAAGAATGATGCCGATTCCTGCTCCACGATTACCAACTTGGGAGCTCTGGCAAGTCCAGAGTTTAGTCATGATAGGTTCTATCCCAGTTAATAACCTGGGATGACCCATCTCCATCTGGTTTCTTCGTTTTCTTCTCATAAAATTCCTTTACCCCTTTGACCTTCCAGTCAACCATTTTTCCAAAAATATTTTGAACTTTGGGGCTAAAGGCTTTTTCAACATCAAATTTTTTCTTTTCAGAAAAAAAAAAATTGATTTGAAATCTCAACTTTTCCAATTTTTGATTTTAAATTTTCAGCCTGCAATGGTGGAAAATTTGCATCATCAAATGACGGAACTGGATTTTCTTCTTTTAGCACAACTTGTGGCTCCTCTGACTTTGACGAGTCAGATTCATCACCAGAACTAGCATCAGAATTCTTAACAACCCATTTTTGGTTGTTAAGGTTCACTTTTCTTCTGTAAATTTTTTTTGAACATTCACCAACCTCAAATTTTGAATTTTTGAAAATTTTAAATTGTTTGGTTGGTGGTTCATTTTCAACAATCTTTTCTTTCAGTTTTTCAGAGACTCCCTGTTTTGTTTGGATTGCCTTTGGACAATTCCTGGCAATATGACCAACTGTTTTGCATTGAAACCAGGTTCTTGTCTCTTTTTTTTCTTCTGAGCAACATCCTTCTTCATTTCCTCTTGCTTCTTAGCAAGGAATTCTTTGTTCGTCTGCTTTCTGAACAATTGCTTTTTTTCTTCTTCAGATGATGTTCCTGAAACAAAAACAGTTTTTGGTTTATAATTTTTCTCATTTTTATGATTTTTGGGTGGAATAAAACCAAGACCTTTCTTTTTGAAATTACCGTTATGGTTTGGTTTCTTTTGAAACCCAGAACCAGAACTGTAACCCTTTTTCTTGTTTAACCTTTGTTGAACTCTTGAGGTTTACCTTTTAGGTTTTTCAGAAAGATTTACATCTTTTATTTCATAAATATTAATTTCTGTTAGTTTGAAAACCTTTTTGATCATTTCAGTTTTAATACCTCTTATTGGAAATTCTTCATCAGAATATAATTTGTCAGAATCATTCAAAGTATATGCTACTTTGAATGTTTCGTCATTCAAATTATTTTGTGATAACATAAATTCTTTATTATAAACCCTTTTAACCGGTGATTTTGAACTGTTGACTGATGTGTCGGACTCAGACTTTGACTCCTCCGTTTCATCTTTTTCCAACACTTGATCGACCACTTTCTTTATTAACTCGGACTCATGATCAATGTCGGATGATGTGAACGTGACATCAATGTTGTCTGGCAAGTTATCTGAAGACTCAGATTCCCACTGTAAGTTGGTTGCATTTTTTACTCTTTCCGAATTAGGATTTCGTGGAGAATATCCATTTTCAAACGGGGTTGGACACTTGTTATATCCAAAACTTTGTTTCTTACCAGAAATCTTCACTTCAGTATCCTCTTTTGTTTCGGAATTCTTCTCTTCAGATGTTTCTTTTTCAAACGCCTTCATGCCTTCAACTGTCGGATAAATCCTGTCAATCACATAAGAAGAACATGAGTAACTTTTCAATAATTTGTTTACTCTCTCAGTTTCAATTCTCTGAGTTTCCAATTTCTGTTCCATCTCAGCACACATATCAATGTAATAATTGATCATTTCTTGTTTGATCATGTATGCTCCATGAAGTGTTTTCATGGCTGTAGCTTGTTCACTGCTTGACTCGTTGTATTGATTCATTGCTTTGTTTAAGACATCATATGATTCTTTCAATCTGTTCATGTTGTGAACCAACTCATTGTTTTGCTTTTTCATAGTCTCACAATTTTCACAATTCTCAGACACCTTTTCTGCAACAGCTTCCTTTTTAATCTCGAAAGCTGGAACTTCTTTGACTTTTATCATTCGGACTTCTTCTTCATCATTCTTACCTTTCCTTCTTTCTCCATCTCTCTCAGCTTGAAATCTTAAAAGCTCTTTCATTCTTTCTGCCTCATACGAATAATCATCATTACGATCATTTTGTTTTTCAACCTTCTTCTTTGCCATTCGAGCCCTTTCAGCATCTCTTTCGGCTAGATATTTTAAATGCTCTTTCATTTTTTTCTGCATAATAATCATTAGCATCATCTTCAACTTTTTGAGCAACAAAAGCTTTATGATCTGCAGTTCTGTTAGGATCATAATCATCCCAACTGAAATCTTTTAGAAGCCTTTCATCATCTTGATCTGTCAGACATACTTTACTCTCAGCTGAAATATATTTGTCCCAACTAAATCCTTTTGACAATCTTCCATCATCTTGATTAACAAGACAAACTTTCTTTGATTCTTCAAGCTCCTTCCTAGTATGAGCAGTTTATGGCGATTGTTGTTGACACTGCTGTTGAGCAACTTGATGATAAATCGCTTTCCGATAATAATCATTGTTGTTGAAAGGATTTTGAGCTCCACTTGCTTCGCGGTTTGTGCATTCTCTCTTGAAATTCCCTTTTTCCCTGCAACGAAAACAAGTAACTTTAGATTTATCAAATCCTAAAGTAGAAACATTAGCATCACGGAAATCATCTCTTCCCGTAATTTGTTTAAACTTTTCAGCTCTTCTCAACACACTTGCCAAACACCACTTTATATATATCCATTAATTCCATCTCCTCAGCATCAATCTGATCGTAATCCTCTTTAGTCAACATTGGATTTCCGATTCTTCCTGCCACCAAACTTCCATAAGACTCTAACACAGTTACCAGCAATGACATATGACTTTTGGCTACTTCTTCAGAATAATTTTGATCATTCTCAAGATTTAGTGGAATGTTGCATTGTAGAACTTTGCCACTCTTGGTTGCTGAAAATTTTGGATCAAACGATGGATAAGAAGAAAATCCTGTTTCGCTACTTGATCCTTGAGATGAACTTTCAGAAGAACTTTTTGCATTGAAAGCAGTTTCAATCTTTGGTGCAGTGTTAGTCTTATCACTAACACCACCTTTGTAATACAGACCAATATCTTGTTCCCCATCATAGTTCTTCATTCTTGCTATCTTTCGTTGTTCCATCTCTTGAGCTTCGAGTTGTTCAATAAAATCGCTTAGCGATAGATTGTCAAATTCAGGTTTATTTTTCAACATCATAAGAAACGTGCCCCAAACATCATGTGGCAACGCATCGGCCAACTTTTCAATCAATTCTTCTTTATCTTTATTGATGCTCAATCTTTGCATATTCTTCACCAAATTGCAATATCTTTCTATAATCTGCTTGGTGTTTTCAGTTCTTAATCCACGGAATAAATCAAATTCTTTCTTCAAAAGCGACATTTTGTTCTTGATCATTTCTTTACTTCCAACAATCGCTTTCCGAAAATAATCATTGTTGTTGAAAGGATTTTGAGCTCCACTTGCTTCGCGGTTTGTGCATTCTCTCTTGAAATGCCCTTTTTCCCTGCAACGAAAACAAGTAACTTTAGATTTATCAAATCCTAAAGTAGAAACATTAGCATCACGGAAATCATCTATTCCCGTGATTTGTTTAAACTTTTCAGCTCTTCTCAACACACTTGCCAAACACCACTTTATATCCATTAATTCCATCTCCTCATCATCAATCTGATCGTAATCCTCTTTAGTCAACATTGGATTTCTGATTCTTCCTGTCACCAAACTTCCATAAGACTCTAACACAGTTACCAGCAACGACATATGACTTTTGGCTACTTCTTCAGAATAAGTTTGATCATTCTCAAGATTTAGTGCAATGTTGCATTGTAGAACTTAGCCACTCTTGGTTGCTGAAAAATCCCGGATCAAACGATGGATAAGAAGAAAATTCCGTTTTGCTACTTGATCCTTGAGATGAACTTTCAGAAGAACTTTTTTGCATTGAAAGCAGTTTCAATCTTTGGTGCTGTGTTAGTCTTATCACTAACACCACCTTTGTAATACATACCAATATCTTGTTCCCCATCATAGTTCTTCATTCTTGCTATCTTTCGTTGTTCCATCTCTTGAGCTTCTAGTTGTTCAATAAAATCGCTCAGCGATAGATTGTCAAATTCAGGTTTATTTTTCAACATCATAAGAAACGTGCCCCAAACATCATGTGGCAACGCATCGGCCAACTTTTCAATCAATTCTTCTTTATCTTTATTGATGCTCAATCTTTGCATATTCTTCACCAAATTGCAATATCTTTCTATAATCTGCTTGGTGTTTTCAGTTCTTAATCCACGGAATAAATCAAATTCTTTCTTCAAAAGCGACATTTTGTTCTTGATCATTTCTTTACTTCCAACAAACTTTGATTTTAATTCTTTCCATATCGAATGAGCACTTCCGTTGTGTTGAAGTAAAATCAAGATATCTTCCTTAATAGCTTGCTGCAAGAGACTAACCATCAACTTTTCATTTTTGTATTTCTTTTTCTCATCAACATCTAAATCTCTAATGTCAACTTTCTTTCCGTCGTCCTTAACCGGTCTAATATATCGAAATTCAGTATAATCCCATGCATCTAGGTAATATGCTTGAACCCAATTTTCAAACCGTTCGGACCATCCACTATACTCCTCGATACTCATAAGCTTTGGCGGTTTTTGCGTGGTGCCTGTTTCATTTTCTAGCATCGTGTTCTGAGTAATAGTAATCGGACTAGCAAAAGCATTGTAGAACTCGTTATCCATGATTCGGTATTTGAAAAATCACAAAAACAGACTTTTCAAACGAAATGAAGATCTTCAAACGAAATGCTTTTTCAAACGAAATGAACTCTTGGTGCGGAATGGCACTTCAAGTGAAATGGAACTATTTAAAACGAAATGGATGATTTCGTACGGAATGACAAGCTTTCAAACAAAATAGATGATTTCATATGAAATGACAGGCTTTCAAACGAAATTGAATTCTGGTTCGAAATGGAGGCTATTTCGTGCGAAATGACAAGTTGATCTCGTGCGAAATGACAAGCTGATCTCGTGCGAAATGGATGCAAGTTCAAACGAAATGATACCAATTCGTGCGAAATGGATATGACGTCACATGAAACGGACAGTTTTTCACATAATTGATTAAGTTTTACTTCGAATTAAGGTTTGATTCTTTCAAGGATTTGTTAAAACACTGTTTTGAACGTTATATTTGAAAATCAAGCCATTTTAACCGTGAAATTTTGTTTAATTTTGAAAAATGTGAAGAAAGTGAGTAGAAATCAGAAATTTTTGATGAAAAACAGCTGAAATGATAAGAACTCTTCCTCCTGAGCTCTGATACCACTTGTAGGATCGTTTGCACGACCAAAATGAGTCGTTCAGAAGAGTTCTATCCAACATGAAAGGCGGAATCAGACGTATCAGAGTTATTTCAGCTGATTTGCACGTAAATACACTTTAAACTGTCTCTGTATTGATATTAGATCGTTTTACAATGCTGGAGACACTTCGGCAGAGCTTCGCTACCGGATTCAGAACCTTACAAATGATTTGAACAAGGCATCTATTTATAGGCCCACCATTTCGTACGAAACAGCCTCACATGAAATGCCCATTTCGTGCGAAATGACAATCATCATTTCGTGCGGAATGACCAAGCACCATTTCGTGCGAAATGACCCAGTCCATTTCGTGCGAAATGGCTCCAACCTATATACTTCACATTTTTCTCGTAATTCGTGCCCTGATCTTTCTAATCTAATACAAGACTCGATACAAGACAAAGTCGACAGACATATGCACCAACACTTTCTGTTTTGTTCAAGGGTTTTAACCCACAAGTGATGCTCAAGTTCAAGACTTGATGATTGTGTGATTTAGGATTAGCTTGGGCTAACCTACTTGAAAATCCACACATTGCTTGATGATTTCTCATAGATTAGTTGTTCATATTATATTGTTTCTTGTAAGTTCATGACCCTCCTTGTTGTTCATAACAACAAGTGTAGTGGTGAACAATAGAGGTACCTAAATGGAAGCTTTGTTCTTCCTACCTCATGTTTGAATTCCATGATACTTAGAGGTGCCTAAATGAAGAATATAATCTTCTACCTCATGCTTGACTTATATGATGTAATATACACTATGTAATACTTATGTAACAACCAAATAATCAAACTCTTGGTGATGAACTAATGGACATTCCTCAAGCTAGTAGATTGTATCATCTTAGGCCTTGACAACTTGTCACGATTCTAATGGAACTTTGTTCCATGAAAACATTTAAACTCTTTTAGAGTTTCATAGTGTCAAGAACAAGTGTCATAGATGTTAGATGATTATTTTCATATGTATATTTTTCATGTTATTTAAACTCCAAATCCCTAGAACCATATGTAAACACCTCTTAAACTCCAAATCGAACACATTCAACTTCCTAGTCTCAACAACTTCGTCACATGGGATAATCGGAAAGCATATGCAACTTTGTGAGTACACTTGACCTATTTTCCTTTTAATACACTTTGGGTGCAACATGTTTTACTTGTTAAAATGCACGATTCACAAACATGCTTTTATTCGTTCAATCCTTATACATGCTTTGCTATGCTTAGGTTCATGCTAGAATACGTACTACTTGTTAACTCGACTTAACAATTATAGTGCTATAGGAGTAGCGCACCACCCGACGGGGTTTTGTTGAGTCTTTATTCTATAACGGTCTCATCACTTTTGTGTCGAGGGATGCTAAATACTAGTGGACACTAGAGTTGACATATTGTTATGCATGATAGATTGACCTTGTATACCAATTGCTATGTTGGATTGAAAATACCTTTTTATACATATGCCACGAGTCTAAAACTAGTGTACTCGCCAATACCTTTGTATTGAACTATGCTTTTAAAACATGTTGCAGGTTTAGCGATGATGTTGATGATGCATGGAATCTAGTAGGATGCTTAGATACACACTTTAAATTTTGTATTTTATTTGTATTGTATTTCATTATTCATGTTGTATTTGTTTCAAATCCTTGTAATTGACTCTTTAGAA
Organism: Helianthus tuberosus; assembly: GCA_030545235.1. Classification (NCBI taxonomy): domain Eukaryota; kingdom Viridiplantae; phylum Streptophyta; class Magnoliopsida; order Asterales; family Asteraceae; genus Helianthus; species Helianthus tuberosus. Next base: position 168,824,923 of record CM060371.1, on the reverse strand, counting down.
AAGAAATGAAAATTTATCATTTAAATACTTGTCACAAATAGTGTTATGAAGTCTCTTGCAATCTATTTTGTCTCACTCCGATGTTTCCACCATCGGTTGGGGTGTGACAATATTACTTGAGATATAAAGATCAAGTATTCAAGAACATTTCATCATACATGTAAATAAGTTTAGAGTTTGATACAAGGGTTATTGGACGGTGTGTTTCTTTGTTTGTGTAGCAGTACTAACGAAATGATGATTAGGATTTAGTAGTAAGCATACATTAGAAAGGTGCTGTCACGACCCCCGACCACACCCTGGACGGGAGCCGCGAGCAGTCAAGTGGTACCGGTGATTATTTTGAAAATATTGCAGCGGAAAATTTCATCAGGACCATGAGTTAGGAAAATACCAGAGTTTAGAAACACCGGATTTTATTTATTAAACAGATGGAAATAAACCCATGTTTTACAAATGTGGCTTTAATATGGGATAAACCCGAATATATGAAACAACGTTTTCTTAATTCAATTTAATTGATAAAATAAGCCACTTCTTTAAGCCTTTCGGTGCCGTATCATCACTCTTATTCCAATCTACTGTAATCACCTGAAACGCGTTTTGAAACATCTGGTCAGCAGGAAATACTGGTGAGTTCATTCATTTTGTACAAAAACACATTTGTTATAATTCACAGCATTAAGAGTTTTTATATTTGCCCCTATCTTATAATTAGTTGGTTCAGTTGTCACTCGACCAGATCTATGACTGTGGACATATCACTAAATTAGGCTCCCCCACCTAAAGTGATAAATCGTTAGTAGTAATGTGCACAAAACCCCCACATACTGCCAGTAATTAAAGATTAGCAAAGACTTAATCACTGCAAAGTATAACTCGAAAACATTTAGGGTTTTGTAAAGCAATTTGATAAAAAGAGAATGACTCACGTTATAAGCATACAGTCTTGATTTAACAAGCTTCTTGAATCTTCTGATGATTAAACATCTTGTTTGATAGTATGGTATGGATCGGAGTTTTCTAATAGTTAAACATGTAGTTTAACAGAGTGGAATACATATTAGTGTAAAACCATATCAAACCTAACTATGATCACGAGATCAGAACCTTAACGAAATTCACAAGGTATAGTCTTATTTAGACAGCACTTTGGCATTCGTTAGTTGGTTCCCCAATCGATCGGAAAGAATATCATATCGGTGATTATTGGTTAGAACACCAACGTATAGAGAGAAGAATAGAAGAATGAGCAAAGAAAAATGAATCCTAAGCTTCCTATTTATAGGTAAGGCAGATTCCTTCCTTAACCATTAAGTTTCCTTAACCATTAAGTTTACTTAACTATTTAACTAATTAACTTACTTAGCTGATTAATTAATCTTACTTAGCTTAATTAATCTTACTGGTAAATTACATCATTTACTTAATCTATTAATTAGCTTACTTAGCTTGCTTAACTGTTAAGTTTTACTTAACCATTACGTTTACTTAAACACTAAGTTTACTTAATCGCTAAGCATTCTAATTAAACCACTCCCTGAGGATGAGTTCTAATTCTAGATATAATGGAACTCGTATTAGTGTATTAACCCAATTCAACTTTAACGATAATCACGAAATCAAAACCCACAACGAATGACAAAGTATAGCCGTATACAGGCAGCACTTAAACATCCATTGGATCAGTTTCAATCAATCGGATATAGTACCGTGTCAGTGATTAGAGTTATTACCCTGATAACGAGCAGAGTTTCGAAGTTCTGACATTAGAATGACAGAACAAGAGAGCAAGAGAAAGAAAAGAATTGAACGATTTGAAATGAAGCTGAAAACCTCAATATATAGGCTGAGATTGGGGCGCGTCGCGGCCAGCGAAGCATATCTGCTTCTCCTTCGCAGCCCGCGAGGGAGTCTAGGTCGGCTGAGTCATCGAATAGTCTTGACACGTGTAACGACATGTGTCCCACATACTTATTCGGAGATTCCAGGGCTGTCACGCCCCGCGTAAGCTCTGCCTAACTCTTACGCGGCCCGCGACCAACTAATAAAACTTGATTTTTTTGATTTTTCATGAAATTTAGGGTTTTAGGGGTCCGGATTCTCACCTACGGAGTTTTTTTGGAACATTTTCGTGTAGGTCCTTACAGGTGCACAGGCGCACAACACAGACCTTACCTGTTGAAGTGAGAGGTCGACTTTCCTGATGTTAGATATATAGATTTTCCCCGGTTCCTCTTTATCTCTATTGAAACGGTATAACTATTAGGTCAAATGAAAAAGGTTTTTTTTAGAAGAACTTGATTACATTATTTCATCAAACAATTTGCCTTAGTTAAACATAGAAAAATAAATTTTATTTAAACATATACTATATCTATAGAAAACATATAACTTTAAAAAAAAAATGTTTAACTTCGCCAATTATAAACTTTTTAGTTTATAATTGTCGGTCCCAAGCCCGGGTAAAGGAGGAGAGTTTGGTTACTAACTATGTTGAAAAGGATAATTTTGCAAAAGGGTCTCCACTTCGTAGTTCGCTTAGGGTCTCCAAAAATGTATGAACGGCCCTGGGCTCTGGATCTATTCTTTTATTCGATTAATCCAGCCATCACCACTTTAAGGTCTTTAGTTTAATCTCTACTAAATGTAATACATATATAATGGGAGTAAACACTACTTAGAAGGATGCGAACTTGGGACATAGTTTAAGAGCTTGTTCTTGCTTCGAGAAAACGGATATCTTCGAAACCAGCTGCATTAGCCGTTTAACAAAAATATTTTTTTTTAAAAGTGAACTTCATTAAAACCAGCGCAAACCCGAAAACCGGGCGGCCACAAAACAACCAACTACATAATTACAAATTTACACCATTCTTCCCGAGCAACATGTTTATGTTTGGACCTATTTCTGAACCAAAGAACGCTCGCTGCCTTGGCGTCACTAAAAATATCTTCAACCTTAACATCTTTACCCGTGAAAATTAACTCGTTCCTAGCTTTCCATAACCTCCAGCAAGTAGTAATCACTATCCCCTGGTATGCTTCCTTTTCCTTCCCCTTCAAACCGCAATGATTGTGGTTCTCCAAAATGTCATGAAACAAAAACGCATAGAGAAACGACGTTTTGCACCACCTGCTAATCTTCTGCTATAGAACAGTAGCCACGCAGCAAGCAGTAAAGATATGCGTGACAGTTAGGGGTGCAAACGAGCCGAGCCGAGCCCGAGCTCGACCAGTGTAACACCTCGAAAATTCACGTCCTATAATGTATTGACACGTGTCATAAGCTTGAACGTGTGAAATTATATTTAGAGGGACTAAAGTTGACAAACATGGAAAGTATGTGAATATAAGGGTTCAAAATGTCAACAAGGGGTAAATATACTTTACAGTAACCCTACATGATGTTCATAACCTCAACCGAATAAATCATGGATCGTACGAAGCCAATTGTGAAAGAAAGTGAGGAATTTCAAACTACAGGGGTTAAATGTGTCAACATGTTTAAAGGTATACCTCTGAGTGACCTTTTAGCAAACCCGAAGCTTTGTAATGCTTAATTATACTCACAAGAATGTGTGATAAAAATTTCACAAGGTTTCGTTAAGGTATGAGAAAGTTATGGCAATATTCGTATACGAGGGGTTAAAAACGTCAACGATTTAATTTCTCGCGATTTTTACGCAACCGACGAACGAACACGCAAACATCGACTACCGATCCTAATTTGCGTATTTTAGTATTAATATTATGCTCTACGATGCTTCCATGATGTTCGGGTGCGAAGACGGGCTTGTGGGCCTTGGGCCCAAGCCCACAAAACCTCCACTATATAAATGAAAAAAAAAATAAAAATAAGAATAAAAATCATTTTTCACCATCTCAAACTCTCTCTACTCTCTCTCTCTCTCTCTAGAAACTTTTCCGGCGACTGGCGACTTTTCCGACAGCCGTTTTCCGGCCAAGGGTACACTTTTTCGACTATATCCGACGTTCCGGATCGCGTGGTGTGGTTAGTTTTAGCTAATTCTTAGCGGTTTGAGCTCATGGCAACTCCGGCGACATTCCGGTCAAATTCCGGCGAGTCCGTTTTGAACTTTTGACTTTGCAGATGCTTCGATCGGGACTTTAGGAGCATTTCTGCATAGTTTCAAGAAATTTCATTCTCCGGCGAAATCTCGACTTCTGACATGGTTCTGGCGAGTTCCAGCCGTCAGTTTTCGACGAAAAATATATTTTTGGACTCCTAGTGACCTGTAGAGTCCATCGAACCACTTTCGACTCGGGTGAAAAATTTAAGTTCGGGACGCTCTCGGGCTCGACTTCTGACATGGTTCTGGCGAGTTCCAGCCGTCAGTTTTCGACGAAAAATATATTTTTGGACTCCTAGTGACCTGTAGAGTCCATCGAACCACTTTCGACTCGGGTGAAAAATTTAAGTTCGGGACGCTCTCGGGCTCGGTTCAACTTGGTCAACAGGTCAAACGTGGTCAAAACTGGTCAAGGGGAAGTTTTGGGTCATGTTAGTGCCTCGGTTCAGTTTTGGGTTCGGTCAAACCTGGTCAACATCGGTCAAACGTGGTCAACTGCTGGTCAACGCAGTCAACACGAGGCTCGGTAAAATTTTTAACGATTCGAATTTTGTTATATTATGTGGGCATTAAACCCTTAAAAGGGTACCCTCTGATTCCCACTCTAACTAGGTCAAATGTCGGGTCAAACTTGTATTTAAAAAATCAACAGAATGTGTAAATTACAATTTATGCATAATTAGCAATGTAGAACACATACAACCTGTTTGATCATTAATATAACTTGGTAATTAGTGTAAGAACATGTCTAAACATGTTCAACCCGACAATTTCCTGTTTAGACCCGGTTCGGAACCGAAAGTCGCATAGTTTGACTTATACTTCGACTTTCAGTTCTGACCCGTTATGGTATGTTTTAGAAATACCTTAGAGCTTCATTTGGACCAGGTTACATGTTAGTATAATCCTCTGTGATTATACACCTCGGATCATTAGTTATCCAATTAATATGCATGATTCCGTTAATTGCTCATATGTTGACCATTATGCCCTTTTTACCTTAAAACGTGATTTATGAAAATGTAAAAGAGTAGAAACCTTAATTACTGATATATAAACTTGTATGCAAAGTTTGACATCAGTTTGAGGTGTAGAATAAGAGTTATGCTCGTTAGCGTAAAAATTAAAGCTTTATGTTAATAAAACGGCGTAATTAGCGTATAGCCTAGTTAAGCCTACTTTTTGATACCAAATATTTTACCCACTGATGTAATATATTATTTTGGGATTTTTAAAGATTTTTAATAAATTTTAGGCTGAGCATAACTTATAGTCGTAGGCTTAATCCGGTAATTGTCGGTTTTGCCCTCACGGGCTATAAAATGAGTTTTACATATCTAAACGACTCCAAACCTTTTGCTACTGATCTTAAATGATAAATAATTTATTTTAAGCCTTCTGGAATGGTAAAAATATCAGATTTATTTATCGAACCCGTAAACGGCTTTTAATCGCCTAATTAAGCGTTTTTAACGCATAGTATGTACTAAGAGTATTTTAAACATACCATGGGTGATACCTACTGATATTTGAGGCAAATTATAATATTTTAACAGTAAGCAAAGGTTGATAAACTCAGACTTCAGTTTTGAGCTTTTCGGCTTATGTGAAATTACCAAAATACCCCTACGGGGCATAGTTTGGTTATAATGGATAAATTTCACTTATATACTTTAACCTACTGATATAACTTAGCAAATTGAGTATATTTGCTGATTACATCAGGCCTGTAACTCAGGTTGACACTTTAACTCTTTTACAACCTTTAAAATGACCAAACTACCCCTACGGGGCATAGTTTGCGATTAAATTCATTTCGGGCATAATAAAAGACATCTTACTGATGTCACAGCATATATGAAGCATATTAACTTAGGAAACCTGTAAATGGCTCTCATTACTACCCGTTACGCTTATTACGCGTTCGGTTCGGTTTATGTAACTAGTTTACAAAAACTAGCCTAAACGGGTCAAACCTTATCGGTTTTATCTCAAAATCCAGAGTGTGCATGAAATACCCATATTAAACAAGTCTCTGAACTTGTAGGGTCTAAATCACATTCTATCCGGTCATCGCTTAATCGTGCGTACGAACCGTATCTTTGAAACTAGCCGGTCTAAGCTTAAGCTTAACTAAAGACCCGTTAGGATTCTAATAGGTTATTTAAAAACCTTCGTTCCAGATTTAGGAGCCCAGTAAAAGCTATCTGTACTTGCTGATTTGATACGGCTGGGATTGAATTTATATTTAGCTCAGGTAAATACTCTTAACTTATTTTCCCTATACGGGCTTGGGGTACGGTATATAAAATACCGCGTGGTCGGGCATTCGACCTTAATCGTATGGTGGTTAAGTATTATCGAGATGTCCCGTTTAAATTGTTTTGTTGCTTAAAGCCTTTGGGGGGTTAATGACCGTGTCCCGGATATCCCTGGCATCATTTTATGAAATGGCCACGACCTTAGCACTCAGGTGTAGGCGTACACCTGTTAGTGTCTCATTTACATAATGTGGTGTGTCTATTGATCTTTAACCCGGCTCGATCCGGGCTACTGAACGCGGAGAAACATGTGAATCCTTTACAAGTATTATATTCAAATAATTATTCCAAGTTATAAAAGGTTAATTTTGCCTCTGTGCATTTTAATCAAATTATAAAACATTTATGCCATGCGCATCCAAACCAATTTTAAATCATTTTCAAAATGAGTCGGTTGATTGTATTTACCAGTGTAAACTGACGTATTTTCCAAAAAGGCTAAGTGCAGGTACTAATCGGAATCGGCTGGCTACTCCTAGCATCATTAAAGAGTCTCGCAAGCTTAGATGCCTAAAGTCTGTTGAACTATTGTTTCCATTTTATTTTCGATCCGTCTGTGAATAAACAATCGACAGTTGTGATATATGATATTACAACATTATATTCGGTTGAATTATATCTTTTAAATTGCTTCCGCTGTACATATTAAATATTGTGTTGTTTGACTATTATGTTGCCAACCACGTCACGATACTCCCCACCGGGCCCACCGGTGACACGTGGAAATCGGGGTGTGACAACCAGGCTCGAGCTAGAGCTCGTTTAACATATGAAAGCTCGAGCTCGAGCTCGACTCGATTTGAGCTTTAATTCCTAAAACTCGAGCTCGGCTCGAAGGTAATTTTTCTAACTCGAGCTCGGCTCGGGCTCGACTCGTTTAGTATATTTTAACTAATTTTTATTAATTATAATTACTGTTATACATATAATTTAGTAATTTTTTATATTTATATAAATGGTAAATATTATTATTTAAATATATGTTTAATATATTAATAAAAAATATATAAAAAGAAAGCTCGTTAAGGCTTACGAGCTGGCTCGAGCTCCATAAGCGAAGCTCGGGCTTGTTTACTAAACAAGCTTGTTTTTAGGCTCGGGCTCGAGCTCGAGCTCATTCGAGCTTTTTTTCGAGTTGAGCTCGAGTAGCTCGCGAGTAGCTCAGCTCGTTTGCACCCCTAGTGACAGTCTCCATCTCCGAGCCATAAAGAGGACACAACTCATTCACAACCGGGATATCTCTCTTCATTAAAACTTCCTTCATGGGAATTCTGCCCAACTCAGCCCTCCACGCGAAAAGATTGCACTTAAGAGGAATCCATTTGCACCAGTCCCAAACAAACCTGAAACTATAATCGATATCGGACTCGTAAAGTCTTTTTATAGATCCCACGCTAAACTCACCCTCCTTATTGCTGAGTCAGCTCCATTTATCGTCTTTATCTTCCAACATGACCTCACACATTAGCGAATACAAGCTGGCCCATTAGGCTAACTCTACATTCGTAGTCGGAGCATTTCTCCACCTTCACGCCGCATCCGGGTTCGAGATCGGTCTAACCACCCGCTCTTTCATCCTGCATTTTTTATCCATCTCTATCCATCTCTAACCTGAACAGGTTAGGAAAAAGGAATTTAAACGGTCCTGACTTCAGCCAAGGATCAAGCCAAAAATATATATTAGACCCATTCCCCACAACCCCCTTCATAAAACACCTAAAAGTTGCCCTTCCCACCATTGGTTTCGAAGCGAGTTTAGCAAATTTTCCCCACACCCCATTCAGCACTGCACAAAACGGTAAAATATCCCGCTAAAAGATTGCACTTAAGAGGAATCCATTTGCACCAGTCCCAAACAAACCTGGAACTATAATCGATATCAGACTCGTAAAGTCTTTTTATAGATCCCATGCTAAACTTACCCTCCTTATTGCCGAGCCTGGTCCATTTATCGTCTTTATCTTCCAACATGACCTCACGCATTAGCGAATACAAGCTGGCCATTCGGCTAACTCTAGATTCGTAGTCGGAACACTTCTCCACCTCCACGCCGCATTCGGCTTCGAGATCGGTCTAACCACCCGCTCTTTCACCCTGCATTTTTTATCCATCTCTAACCTTAACATGTTAGGAAAAAGGAATTTAAATGGTTTCGGCTTCAGCCAAGGATCAAGCAAGAAATATATATCAAACCCATTCCCCACAACCCATTCATAAAACACCTGAAAGTTGCCCTTCCCACCATTGGTTTCGAAGCGAGTTTAGCAATTTTCCCCCACACCCTGTTCAGCGCTGCACGAGACGATAAAAAATCCCACGTACGCCCAACATAGTGTAAAGCCGAAATAGTTTTAGCCTAGAGGCAATCTTTATCGGTCTTGAACCTCCATCCCTACTTTAAAAATAAGGCGTCATTAATAAGATTTAACTTCTTCAGCCCAATACCTCCGGTATACTTCGAAGACGCCACCCGGTCCCAAGCAACCTAATGGGTCTTTGAAGTGCCATTCGAGACACCCCATAAGAACTTCCTAATCATCGACTCAAGTTTTTTAATAACATCAACCAGAATTTTAAATAACGAGAAGTAATAATTTGAAAGATACTCCATCACGGATTTTATCAAGGTGACTTTTCCCCGATGGATAAAGTCGAGGCCTTCCAAAGAGAAAGACTAGACTCATTAAAATTAGCTAAACACTAATTAAAATTGGGTTATTGGATTCTATCACCCTTAACTATTGGCTATTGGCCGCTGCCACCCCCAACTATCACTTTGACGCCCGTCACCCCCAACTTAACACTTAGTGTGTTCTGTCACCAGATTACTAACTTTTGATCATGTTACTATACTTTTGGGGGTGTCCGAAGATCTCTAAAACCTTTCTAAAATCCCTATGACACCCTGAAAAGCGTAGTAACAGATCAAAATTTAGTGATCAGTTAACGACATGTTGTAAGAACACACTAAGTATTAAGTTGGGGGTAACGGACGTCAAAGTAATAGTTAGGGGTAACAGCTGCCAATAACCAGTAGTTAGAGGTGATAAAATCTAATAACCCATTAAAATTATATTATTGGTTAGGCTAGTCGGTATGGGGTTCGGCCCCGGGTCGTCGTGGGTCGGCGACGGAGGGAACACCGTGCCGCCCCCCCGCGTCCCGTCCTCCCCGTCCGATCTTAGCCGTTTGCGACGATCCAAATGAGGTGGGGCCCAATCAATAAGTTACCGTTTAATTAAAAAAAAATTCAATTTTTTTTCAAAAACCAACGGTAATATTTATAATATTTATAAATTTCAATTCCATTTTCACTTTCATTCACCAAATTAACCACAACATCTCATCCCTCTCTCACATAATTTTTATAAATCTTCTTCCACTTTTATAAACCTTATACTTTAGCATGGATCCTTTCAACAACCCGAGCGACCCGAACAATCCGTATAACCCGACGACTCCCGTCAACCTGACCCAACCTAATGTTTTCTCGGGTCCGGGATATTATCCGACGCTAGAACCGAACCAATTCTCGCAATACTCATCAAATGCCTTTGCATCATTCCAACACTCGCCAAACCAATTCGCTCAATTCTCTCAAAATCAAGCCCTTCAACAAATGATGATGCGGGGTGCTTATAATTTCCCACCGAACCCGACACCACCCGTTCAACCCCAACCGATCCCGACGCAACCCTTTCAACAATCCGAACCCGACGACGATGTGGAGGTTGTTCCCGAAACCCAACCGCCTAAAGGAAAAGGAAAACGAAACAAAGGCAAGAAAGTGGTGGGTGATGAACCGTCCAAAGCAAAGGGGATTAAGTGGACGCCAATCGAAGAAGAAGCCTTAGCCAAGGCCTACATTGGCACGTCTGACAACCCGATTAGAGGTTCGTATTTTTTTTATAAGTTTAATTTGTTTTGTTTTTTTTATTTACTTCACAGTTCGTTTTTTTTAATTGTTTTAGAATTTTTTTTTTATTTTTTATTTACTTAACAGTTCGTTTTTTTTAATTGTTTTAGAATTTGTTTTTTTTGTTTTTTATTTACTTAACAGTGGGTTTTTTTATAAGTTTTAAAGTTTGTTTTTTTTAAGGTTTATTATTTACTTAACACTCTATATATTTTGTTTGTTTTTTATAGGTAATAACCAACCGGGTGAAGGGTTTTGGGCAAAGGTTTTGGCGAAGTTTCTCGACTATATGGGTCAAGGCGCGTATCAAGATGTCGATTCGGTCTCAGCAAAGTGGCGGAAAATGAACACGCTCATCAATAGGTTTTGCGAGGAATATAATAAACTATATACAAGTGACCGTCGTAGCGGCATAAGCGACGACGATGTGTTCCGAATGGCGTTGGAGAAGTATAAGGCGAACAATGGTAATACCAATTTTGCTCACGTTCGCGCGTGGATGGTTGTAAAAGACGAACCAAAATGGAGGCCGATCCCCAACGAGGTGGCGATGGCGAAACGCCAAAAAACATCGGAAACGAGTAGTTTTAGCGCCAGTGGATCGGATTCGAGGTGTAACTTAAACTTAAATGATGACGCCGCCTTTGACGAAGAGGAGTACGCCGTACATGAACCGGAGCGTCCACCGGGCCGAGACAAATCAAAGAAGGAGCGGGCCAAGGGGAAAGAAAAGGAAAAAGGTGGACCCGAACATGGTTGAGTTTATGGAACACTTAAAAGTGTACAATGACGTCACGACCCATAAGACGAAGGCGAAGGACCGGGCCGCGGAAGAAAAAGCTCGTGTAGAGGAAGAAAAGTTACGCGAGAAGGTGCGGTTGTCGAATGAGAAAATCCGAATTTCCGATGAAAAAATTCGGCTCAAGGAATGGGAAATAATGATGATGAATGTCGAGGACGAACCCGAGCCGAAACGTTCGATGTTGAAAAAACTTCAAAACGACATCATGAAGAAGCATAATATTATTTAAGTCTATGTTTTTTTTTTAAGTCTTTGGTTTTTTTTATTAACTTTATGTTTTTTTTTTATGTTTATGTAATGTGGTTTTAATATTAATGAAAATATTTTGTTAGTATATTTGTTAAATGTTAAAAAAAAATAGAAGACTAAAAAAAAATAAAAAAAACATAAAAAGTGGTGGAGGACTATGATTAGGACCATCCTCCCATGCCTTCTAGTTTTGGAGGATGGACCATCCTTGAGAGGATTATGACATAGCGCCTACGTGGCGGACCATCCTCCAAGGATGGTCCATCACCATACCGAGTAGCCTTACATTGTCATACCTTTTTCGTGGCCCCACCTTTCTCTCTCTCTCTCCCTCTCCCTCTCCCTCTCTTACTCTTTCTCTCCCTCGTTCTCTCTCTCTCTCTCTCTCTCTTCCTTCTCTCTCTCTGGTTTAAGGTACACCCTCTGTATTGCCCCCCTCTCTCTCTCCACAGTGTATATCTTCAAAGTCTCACGTGACGAAAGAGATTGATTCAATTCAATTCAATTGACGGTGCATCCAGCAAATGTCATCAACTCATCATTTCTAGGGTTTTACACCACTTGATTCCAACAAACAAACACGATGAATGCACCAACACCTCATTTTATCAACCCCTTCAACCCTAATCTTTCCATCCATAAACTGGTTGGTACTCTAATCTTCTTTTATTTTATTTTTATACGCATCATGAATGTGTAACACAATGTTACATCACTTTGTTGTTATTTGTGTTCTCTTACTTCATCATTCAACTTCAATACATATTTTATCATTTGATTCTTGCTTTTAGGGCTTGCATTTACAGATTTCTAGTTAGGGATCGGTATAGTATAGTTAACAAATTGGGTGTTATCATGTTATTATATTACCATTAATTAATGTATAAATTAAAAAAAAAGTAAACTTCATTTAATCACCAGATTCATGCCTGATTTGTTTAGATACTACATTGTTTTGATCTTGGTTTTAGAAAGCGAGAAGCGCACCAAGGCGTAAAGTGTAAAAGCGCACGCTTTTCGTACGCAAGGCGCAAGATGCTGATATAATTTTTTTTTATGTTTCTCATAGGTTTCTAGCATCCTATCCAAAATTTAGCTATAAATAAGCTTTATATATAAATTACCTAACGTCCTGGTCTATGTTGTCAAAGACGCAAGGCGCAGGCGAGGCGCATCGGCCTCGCCCGGAGCCTAGGCGCAAGCCACAAAAAAGCGTGGGCTTTTTTAAGAAAAAACGCACATAGAGAAAAAAAATATAAAAAATATGTTATGCTTTGAAAATAAATAAGATTACACATATAAAATAGAAAAAAAACTATTATATATGCCATTTAAGATCATGTAGATAATAGTAGTAGCAAAAGTTTAGGACTTCTATGTTGGAAGTTTTGGGTGTGTGAATGAAAGTCTCAAAAGGTGGTAAATACTTTGTCCCACATTGGTGTGGGAACAAAGTGAGTGGTTGTTTATAAGGTAAAGCCTTTACTACTCCATTGTAACTTTATGACATGTTTTACCACAAGTCCTACCTGCGCGCAGGGGGCAAAAAATGAGTTTCTGAACTTGAATTTAGCTGAACTCGTGCGTGACCGCACAAATGCAACTCCGAAAACCCGCGTGAGGCTTGCACTCGTTTTTTGTGAAACTGCTTGTTTTTTTCTGGTCGTTTTTGTGTTTTTTTCACTGCGCCCCTCGCCTTTTGCGCCTGACCACCGTTTTTACAGAAAAAGCCCATTTTTGCGCCTAGGCTACCACCAGGCGCTATAGGCTCGCCTCGTTGCGCCTAGGCGCGCGCCTTTTGCGCTTTTGACAACTTTGGTCCTAGTGCACAAAAAGTTGTCATGTACATGAGGCACGCGCTTCACCTGCGCCTTAAGCCGTTTTTTCATGCACCTTTTGCGCCTTAACTGCGCCAATAGGCAAGATCATGCCTTAGCCTTACCAACAAAAAAGCGAAAAGACCTGCGTGCTTTTCGAAACCTAAGTTTTGATAGATTTGTTGAAATCATATGTTCTTGACTGTTTATGGTAATGAAAAATCATGTGTATATTTGTCAAAATAAGATACAGATGAAAAATATCCTCTTGTAATTGGTGTCTGGTGATTACTAATTACCTACAGAAAATACCTTCAAAATTTGTCAAACATTTGGAGGGAAAAACAACTGGAACAGTTTACTTAACGGGTCCAAGCGGAAACACGTGGCATGCTGACCTGGCACAGGAAACCGACGGCTTATTCATCTTAAATGGATGGGCAAGTTTTGTGAGAGATCACTTCTTAGAAAACGGTGACTCTTTAGTTTTCAGATACGATGGTAACCTGCATTTCACATTACAAATATTCGACCAAAGTTCGTGCGAAAAAGAAACCGCGTTTTCTGCTGAGTGTCATCAAGATCTAAGCATCTTCGATCAACATTTTGGTAAAAAAAGAGAACGCGAACGCGAATACGTGTCTTTGTTTAATAACACGGTTGACTGCGTGCCAAAGAAAGCGAGAAGCTCACAACCCGCTCATGAAATACAATTTGGGTTACAAGAATCCGTTAATGGATTAAATGGACAATGTGAAGTTGCGGATTTTTTAAACAATGCCGATTTTTGTAGCGGCGCGATGAAGAGTCCCCTGAACAATGTTATGCCGATATCAGGTTAAAGTGATTGTTATTTTATTTACTTTTTAGTGGATATTGTGTTGTGGTTGTGTATGGATTTTTAATGAATCTTAATTGCAGAGGTATGCCCTAATGATGATGAGTTGGGTCGGTTATCAGCTTCTGAAGCGGATAAGATAGCGCAATCGTTTACTTCAAGTTTTCCGCACTTTACTCAAGTTATGAAAAGGTTTAACATAAGCGGTTCATATACTATGGTGCGTAGCTCTTATTTTCACCTTTTTAAATCTCTTTTCATGCTCAATTATGTCGGGAAAGTCTATAAACAGTAATAAAACTAGGAATTTTTCGGTTTTTACCCCCGCATTGCGGCGGGAGTTTGATTATCAGTACAATACCGACACTGGGTGTAGCAATCGAAAGAGATAACGTAGAACCATGGGGAAAAGAACATCGAAACGTCAATGTACGTATTTGGAAAAATCACTAAAAGACGAAAGACTAAAAGCAAAAAAATAAAAATACTGGTTCTGCTAATATGGATACCGGCAATGATTTTGTTCCGTTGTAGTCGGTTTGGTTTATCACGTTAGCGAGGAAAAAATACTAAAAGGCAAAAGATGGAAAGGAATTAAAGTAGAGGGACTAAACATGTATATTAGCAAAGTTAAAGTAGAGGGACTAAACATGTATATTAGCAAAGTTGAAGTAGAGGGTCTAAACATGTATATAAGAAAAGTTAATTTACGAAGGAAAAAACTTTATTAAAGTATAGGGACTAAACATGTATGTTAAGAAAGTTAGAGTTGAGGGGTTGTATAGTAAATATAATAAATAACAGGGGGTATAATTAGAAAACCACTGAAAGACAAAACTCTTAGTTACTGTAGCTAAGGGTTGTTTTTTAAGTAATAATGATAATTAACAATCGTTGTGTTGATCCCGACCTGCTATTCGTATCATGCAGAATGTTCCATATCAATTTGCTATGGCGTACCTTCCAAACTGCAAAGTAAAAATCGTGTTACACAACTTAAAAGGAGATTCTTGGACCGTTAATTCAATTCCAACCACACGGGTGCAAACATCACATACGTTCTGTGGCGGGTGGTTGGCTTTTGTTCGCAGTAACAACATTAACATTAGAGACGTCTGCATATTTGAACTTGTCGGCAAGTGTGAAATGCGCGTTAACATTCTTAGAGTTAGACAAGAATTACAAGACTATGAACATACTGATCTTAAGGGGTCAACTAATGCTGCTGCTTATAAAGTTTCCGGAAGGTTGACTAAAAAAGTCAAACGAAAATCACTTAAAACACAGACTCCTGCTCTGACTGAAAGTCAAAAGTTTGCTTTCTCCATTGAAAAAGTCAAACTTGGTATTGCAGCGAAGGGGTCGGTTGGTTCACAATTAAGAACCGTTAATGGAAAATCAGGTATAACTTTAGTTTGAGTAAAATGCCATTTTTGTCTTCGAGGTTTGGCCACTTTTGCGACTTTCGTCCAAAGTTTTGTTTTTCCACATCTGGATCCAAAAGGTTTGAAATCTTGCCATTTTCATCCGGCTCGTTAACTCCATCCATCTTTCTACGTGAAATAAGGGGCATTCCCGTCTTTTTAGACATCTTTTATTAAAACAAAAAACACTATAAGAAAAAAAGATCCACCTCTGTTGACTTTCTAGTTTCTCCCCACCCAAACCGTTTATATCATCACAAAAATGTCTAAAAAGAAGAAAATACCCCTGACTTAACGTTAAAAAATAGATGGAGTTAACGAGTTGGATGAAAATGGCAAGATTTAAAACATTTTGGAGCCAGATGCAGAAAAACAAACATTTAGACGAAAGTCGCAAAAGTGGCCAAATCTCAAGGACAAAAACAGCATTTTACTCATTCAACTTTTCCTATTAACTATATAATTTGTTTCATTATTTAACCTCAAATATTGATAGGGAAAGCAAGAGTGTTTCAAGAAAACAGGGGTTCTTCTATGACAGGGTTTACGTCAATGAAATCAGCACCCGAGGAAAAAATAGCCGCTGAATCGTTCATTTCTAGTTTTCCTTATTTTGTTCGGGTCATGAAAAAGTTCAACATAGGTGGATCTTACACTCTGGTGGGTTTACATAAAAATATCGAGTTATTTCATTCATAATTTCATATGATGTAGAGTTAAGTAGTTAACTGCCATTTTCGTCCCTGTGGTCTATGCTAGTCCAGGCTAAATTTCAAATTTGTACCATTTCCGTCACTGATATTCTGGGAACACGCCAGTTCCGTCCAAAAAACTAACGCATGTTAAAATCTGCTGTTTAATGAAGGGTAAAAACGTCAATTTTCTTTTTCCTAAAAAAGGGGTGAGATTTTAATAGGGTTTAAAAAGGGAAAATAAAAGAAAAATGGAAAATGACGATTTTACCCTTCATTAAACAACAGGTTTTAACAGACGTTTAGTTTTTTTTTTTGAACGGAACTGGCATGTTTCAAGAATGTCAGGAACGGAAATAGTACAAATCTGAAATTTGGCTTGGACTGGACGAAAATGGCAGTTAAGTCTATTGATTCACATTTTTAGCATAACTTTTTCTTTGATGTAAATAAACAGAAAATTCCATTTCGGTTTTCTATGGAACACCTTCCGAACTACAGAACAGAGATCATCCTTCACAATTTGAAAGGAGAATGCTGGACGGTAAATTCAGTCCCGACTCTTAAAGTACAAACATTGCATACTATTTGTGGAGGGTGGATGGCGTTTGTTCGTGATAATGACATACAGCTCGGAGATATTTGCATTTTCGAGCTTGTTGGTAAATGTGAGATGCCGGTCCACATAACAAGTGTTGGAAAGAATGGCATTAATCTTGATTATGAAACTGGAACGGGACCTTCTAATGCATTAGCGAACGTGTCGTGTTGATAGAAAGGCGTCATTCTGGTGAGTACTCATTTTACCTTTTCAGTAATTATTTGCATTGTCGGTAATTTCTACTTTGTTTACTTATGAATGAGTGGATTCTTAATATGTTTATACCTCTACTGTATTCCGGATATGTTTTTCTTTTTTAAAAAAATATTTATCTTTTTTTTTTTTAAATCTCTAACGTGTCAAACGGACTAGTGGGTTTTGGATAATTTTTTTTTTATCTCTAACGGGTCAAATAAATTAGTGGATTCTTGATATGTTTTTATCTCTAGTCAAATAAATTAGTGGCTTCCGGATATGTTTTTCTCTCAAACTTGTCAAAATAAAGAAGTGGATTCCAAATATGTTTTTATCTTTAATGGGTCAAATAAATAGTGGATTTCGGATATGTTTTTATCCCTAACGGGCCAAATAAATTAGTGGATTCCGGCTATGTTTATATCTTTAACTGGTCAAATATATTAGTGGATTCCGGATATGTTTTTCTCTCTACGGGTCAAATAAAGAAGTGAATTCCGGATATGTTTTTATCTCTTAACATGTTAAATAGATTAAATCAGCAGATTATAGATGTGTTTTTATCTCTAACATGTCACATAATTTATAGATTCTAGAATCCATATAACATCATAAATCGTTTTATTTAAGTTTCTTATTAATCTATGATTAACACGTATTTGCTTATAGAAACTGACAAAGTTATATTGGAAAAGATTCTGCTCATATATTCGTCCATAATTTCTATTATGCAGGTCGGTTTTGTTTATTGGGGAAGTTGCTTACACGGGTAAAAAGAGGCTGGAAGAAAGATCTATTGTGTATTGTAGCCATTTTCCATCTTATGGTACATCTTATATCTTTCAATTGTTTTGTAGAACGAAAAAGCAATGTGCCATCAAAGTATATATCAAAATGCTAAGCTCGTTTCCAGGACAATTTAACCAGCAATGTAATCGTTTTGTTGCCAAAAAACCGTCTAAAATTTATCACACATTCTGTGTTCATATTAGGTATAGTATCGAAAACGTAAGTTAAATCTTCAAGAAGACCCGACAAAGTTCTCTCCTTCTTAAGGTTGTTTGGGTGTGCGTTTTAAAAGTGATTGTGTGGATGTGCTTCTACCATTTGAGGAATTGAGGGTATGGCATATTTTGTATTTAATCGGAATCAAATAACAAGGCGTAACTAAATGGTTCAATAGTGTTCCTTGCTTGTGCTATTTGAAGTTGTAATAATATGATATTTGATTGCATTTTTAGTTATGACAATTTAAGACATTCATCTTAAATTGATCATATGATAATAAAGACTTTTTTTTTTTTTTATCACAACTAGGGTATCATCGTACCACTAGCGGAACCACCCGATCATATCTATCTTCACTCGGCTATAATGTCTATACACAAATTCAAGAGTGAACTCAATAAATATGAGAAAACCCCCTTTAATTAAATATTATTTTTCTTTAAATTTATCTTAAAATTTTGTTTAACCTATTACATCTCATTTTTCATGTGTATCTTACTCGTAAACACCTAATTTATTAATTTATTTATCTCTTTGTATACTCACAAACATTTATAGAGATGATAAAATGTTCGATTTGTAGGCATGAAAATAACAATCTGTAACACAAACTTTCAACAAAGTATTAGCCTTCAGCACTGCACTTCTGCACTTGAGTCTTATAATCTTATTTCTTTAAGACTAGTGGGTATGGAGAGCCTCATCCCCAAGGGGACGGACCGCCACGTCGGCGCCACGTAGGAGTGGTTTGGAGGGGATGGACCTAGGGGGGTGGGTTTCATGTATATATATGTATGTATGTATAGGTATATGTGAGAGAAGGGAGGAGAAGGGAGGCCCGTGAAGATCGTCTGGTGGGAGCCGGAAAGGACGGGACGGGGCGAGGGGGGCGGTGTGGGGGACCGGCGCCGGGCCTAAGCCGGCCCCCATATCGCTTGGTCTAATGCAGATTATTTCAGTTTTGAAAAGATCACTTTGACATAGTACTTGAAGCATTAGAATCTGTCATAGAACCACCAAAGTGTTTTTTACAATTTTAACCACTTACATTTGCGAACTTAATGGGTTTCAAATCGATTTTACCAGAATGATTAATTTTTTTTTTGGCCGGAAAATGGACTGATACATTAAAAGAGAAAGAAACACGACCCTTAACACGATGCTAAGGGCGCTGTACAAAGTTCGAACATACAATCCTCAATATTAAGATTTTAACCGCAAACTTTGAACTCACACCAATTCTCCCACGTAACCCCCTGTAATTTGGACCTATTTTTAACCCAAAGAAAAGATAAAAGTCTTGATGCCTTCTATGATGTTATGAATTTGTGCCTCCCTTTGGTTGAATACCTTGTCGTTTCTTTTTCTCCAAAGTACCCACACTACCGTCATTCAAATAGACGAGATGCATCTTTTTTGTATCTGATTGGAGCCCACGGAGTTACCCAAGTTGAACGCACTCGAGAGGTTGTGGGGAGCCGGATGGTTTTGAGCTCTTATCCACGTCATAATATTCCACCAGATGATTTTGGAAATATGACAGTTAACCATAATGTGGTTAGGCTCGTCTTTGCCGATATTGCACCATACACAACCATCCTCAAGTGTGTTCATGCATCTTTTCTTCAGAGCTACTTTAGTGGGAATTTTATCCATTAAAACCCTCCAAGAGAAGAAGTTGATTTTCCTAGGAACCCAAGGGTTCCATAACTCGTTCAGAGTTGCTACTAGAGTTACTGAAGGAGCCGACGTGTTTTGAATCCGAGCAGAATCGAGTTCTTTCAATTGTTTCTGTAGGAACCTGTTCGTATAAAATGAATAAAAATCTTTTATTAACTTGAATTATAGAAACAGAATAGAATAAAGCTGTAAATTACAACATAGTTACAACTGAAATACAAGATAAACAAGAACGAAATTACAAAATACAAAAAAGTTCTTGGCTGAGGATTGTGTTAGATACGGGTCCCTTATAAGAAAATTTCGAGTCTCCCAGGAGAACTCTTTTTTTTTTCCAGGATACAACAGACTAAGCAGTTGCACTGCCGGATTTGACGAAACCCGAAGGTATACCTCGAAACAAGAAAGAAAAGGAAAAAGATTCCGCAGAGAATGTTTTGCATATGTTGGTGTTTTCGGTGTGTGTTCTGCAGCAGGTTGGCCTCCTATTTATACTGCAGGTCTGGATGAAACATAAAAACGAATTAAATAGGAGAATTAAATTGCATTAAACATCTTCAATGCACTTTAATTCGTCATTTAATTTTCAGTCAAAACCGTTGACTCGTCTGTTTCAAATGCTGAAATGAAACTGCTCTGTCATTAAAGTCTGGAAGCTTCTGCCACGCACGCCATCAAAGTGCAAAGTGCGCCATCAAAGCGCCACATTGCGCCCATCGCCCATGCCACGCGCGAGCGTGTGCGAATGCTCCGCACCCTTTGCGAGTACACTAGTGTGTGCTTCCATGAAACATTAAGGATGGAGTGTTCCCACTTAGATATCTCTTTAAGTTTCATCTCTCCTCCTATGTGGGACAATGTGCCACTTTCTCATTATTTCAGCATTCAATGTTTCAAACACCAAACTTTGAGCATCGATATCTCATTCATCTTAGCTCCGTTTTGGACACGGTTTAGTTTGTTGCGAAGCTCTTCCAACATAGAACACAAACCCACAAATAAATACATAAAACCCCTCAGTTTCTTATATTTATTTCTAGTCCAAAAATAGGAAAAATGCATTTCCTATATTTGTGAAAATTGTTATTTTCACAAATTTCCAACAGTTCTTTAGGAATTTTACTGTGAACATTTCGTCTTCAGTTCCGCACCAGAACCATTTGTCTTCAGCTTCTGTGATGGTTGTTTGGTCGAGTAGTGCATACATTTGTGTCTTTTGTTGTAACTGTGGGATTGTCATCGTTTGGCATCTTATGTTCCAGCAAGCCTCTTGAGCGTCCCACCCAGAAGAAACAATACATCCTTTGTTTGAAGAAGCACCAAAAAGTTCTAGGAAAACATCACATAGGATGCCTTCTTAAGTCCAATTGTCGAGCCAAAATCTGGTTAGTTTCCCGTTTCCTACCCAAACCTTAAGATAGGAGTGAATATCCAAACCAGCCTTTAGTAGTTCTGATTGGATACCCGCTATGCTTCTGCATGACCCGTTTAATGATTTGCAAAGAGGTACTGTCTTGTTTGCCTTGCCTTTACTGTTTAATGCTAATATGAGTTTTGCCCATAAGTAATCCTTTTCTTTCTTTAACCACCACCACCACTTTATGAGTAGTGTCGTGTTCGTATCCTTGATTTTCCCCACTCCTAGCCCGTCTTTGTCTCCAGCCTTTGTGATTTTTTCCCATGCAATCCACCTAATTCTTTTTGTTGAATCTTTTGTTCCCCGTAAGAAGTTCCTTTGGATTTTTTCCAGCTAGTTGATTATCTTATTTGGTGCCTGGAACATAGATAGATAGTGCGTTGGGATGCTTCCGAGGACCGCTTTAATCAGTGTTATTTTACCTGCAAAAGAAAGATGACGAACTATCCAAGTGGAAAGTCATGAATTAAATTCATCAAGAACTGAATGCCAATGAGATCCTCTCTTCATACTCGCTCCGATAGGTAATCCTAAATAAGCGAACGTAAGGGAACCAAACGAGCATCTTAAGCAACTTGCAATTTTCTGAACATCCTTTTGATGCATATCTGACCGAAAACCATATTTTTTTCTAAGTTTACTTTGAGTCACGAGGTGAGTTGAAACAATCTCAAAATTCTTGCTGAGTTTCTAAATTCTTCTTTCGACTTGTGTCCCTAAGACAGAGCATCATCCAAAAAAATAGATGAGTTAACCTTAGTCTGTTTTTTATAGTTTCACCCCGTTGAAAGTCCCGCTTATTACCGCATTGGCCATGATTAAATCGAGCGCTTTCATTGTAATGATGAATAAAATGGAGCTATCGGATAACCTTGTCTCAACCCTCTCTTTATATCAAACTCTCTTGACGATGAGCCGTTAATCAATACCGAAGCCCTCCCTGAATTTTGACACCCTTTTATCCACGACACCCATTTGTTAGGAAATCCCATTTGATGTAATACATCGTACAAGAAGTCCCAATTCAGTGAATCGTACGCTTTGTGTAAGTCCATTTTGAATAAAACGATTTTTACTCTTCTTGGCCCAAGCCACAAGCTCATTAACCATAAGAATGCCGTCGAGAATATTTCTCCCTTCGATGCAAGTCGTCTGAGTTTCGCTTATTAAACCTTTTATGATTAATTTGATTCTGTTTGCAAGAAGCTTCGAAATTGTTTTGTACAAGACTCCAACCAAAGAAATTGGTCTAAACTGAGAGAACGATTTTGGATTGCTACCTTTAGGTATGAGTGTGATAAATGAAGAGCTGGTACCCCGATTGAGCTTCCGGTGTTGTGAATGTATATGTCTGTAGCTTCCGTCTTGTATTGAGTCTTATTGTATAGCTTAAAGTATGTTTAGATTGAAATCCGTTGCGAAAAATGAATTTTGTATGTAAAAAAGTCCATCCGCACGGATGGACATGTGGTTAATTCGCACGGATGCAGGTCCATCCGCTCCTAGGTTCGGACGGATGGAGGATGTCTATAAATAGGAGGTCTGGGGTCTCATTTATGTAACTTTTGGGAAACAGAGGGGAAACTCTGTCGAATCTTTTCCAGGATATGTAACTTGTTTCTAATCAATGAAAAGATCTTTCCACGGTATCTCAGTGATTGTCTTCACCTATTAAACGGATTCCGCATGTGATAGTAGGATCTAGGAAGCCGGTCGGAGCGTTCACAAGAACCGAAAATGGTCCTCACAGTGTTGATGAAAAAAATCAACTACTTTTTTGAAATGTTGTTCCAGCAGATTCCAGTGATGTTTGATAAGTTTGAAAGTCATCACGTCTAGGCTTGAGGCCTTATCCGAACCGCATTGCCAGACCACACGTTTTATCTCTTTAGACGAGAAGGGTGCGATTAGGCCTTCAATGTTTTCCCCTAGTACTTTTCTAAACCCAAGAGAACTGATTTTAGGTCTCGTTTTTAGCGATTCTTCAAATATTCGTTTGAAAAATTTCTTAGCTTCATCTTATATAAGTTCCGGTTGTGTAACCCAAGCTCCGTTTATTTCTATTCCTATGATTCTATCTAATATCCGAACCGCATTGTCAGACCACACGTTTTATTTCTGTAGACGAGAAGGGTGTGATTAGGCCTTCAATGTTTTCCTCTGGTACTTTTGTAAACCCAAGAGAACTGATTTTAGGTCTCGTTTTTAGCGATTCTTCAAACATTCTTTTGAAAAATTTCCTAGCTTCATCTTATATTAGTTTTTGTTGTGTAACCCAGGCTCCGTTTATAACAACCCTCCTGAAATATTTCCGACACCCCTAAAATATTTAGAATGTCCCTAAACATCCTAAAATACACACCATATACGAGATTTGACCATATAGACCTTTAATTTCATAAAAATAAAATAAAAATGAAATTTTGGTGGCGCTCGTGGGCCGCGAAGACCTTTATGTGTCACACCCCGACCACGTAAAACAACAAATCGTGGCGGAAACGTCGGGGAGTGTTGTAACAGAATCATTGTTTCATAACACATGGAAATTTGAAATTTTGTTTTATTGATTAAAAGAGTTACAATGTCTTAACAACAAAGAAGCATAACATAATTAACTAGTCTTGCATCTTTTATTTTCACTAAGGCCCGAGTCTGCCTAAGTGTATCTTGATCAATCCTATGCATCATTTCCTGAAACACATGTGAAAATATGTACGTCAGCATAAAAATGCCTGTGAGATACATAGGTTTTATTGATTTAGGATTCATGACTTATAAGTTCAAAATAATGTTTTAACAAAAGTAGTCATGAACCTTGTAAAATGTTTTTGTTTTATAAATCATATAGAAATCGATAAGGAAACAGATGATATAAAAGAAATATGTATGGTGGAAATTTGAAATTTTGTTTTATTGATTAAAAGAGTTACAATGTCTTAACAACAAAGAAGCATAACATAATTAACTAGTCTTGCATCTTTTATTTTCACTAAGGCCCGAGTCTGCCTAAGTGTATCTTGATCAATCCTATGCATCATTTCCTGAAACACATGTGAAAATATGTACGTCAGCATAAAAATGCCTGTGAGATACATAGGTTTTATTGATTTAGGATTCATGACTTATAAGTTCAAAATAATGTTTTAACAAAAGTAGTCATGAACCTTGTAAAATGTTTTTGTTTTATAAATCATATAGAAATCGATAAGGAAACAGATGATATAAAAGAAATATGTATGGTTAAATAAATAACCAAGAAAAATGAATTTGTATAAAATGTGTTGTTTGTAAAACAATGTTTTGTAAAGATATGTTAATTTGTGTAAAATGTAATATGTCAAAATTGAAATGATTTAAATAACGCTACGCTATGTAATATCATACAAGCACTTATATATAGGAAGTACCAGCGGCGTATCCACCGTGCTTGTATCATATTACACACGCCTCGTTATTTAAATCACTTACCAAACAAACCACCAATGTAAAAATGTTCATGTATAACTAAATGTAATGTTTTAAACAAATGTTGAAATGTTATTGTGTAAACAAATGTAATGTAGAGTGAATAAAAAGCCTTTATTGATTAAAAGCATTTACTCGACCCTATAAGAAAGAAATGTACAAAACAATGCAATTGATAAATTATAATCAAAATTTATGTTTTGTAAAACAATGCATGCTTTACTGATACAAACATCTATGCGGTGTTGTGAAAATGCATACATTCAAGCCTTGAGACTGTGGCGATAAACCCTTAAACGTAAAGGTTTATCTGAGTTATGTTTATCGAATTCGGTCATTCCTTCCATCCAAACATACCTAGGATGTCAGGAACGAGAGATGTCAATTCCTATGGTACCACTACCTACTAACGAACGGCGTAGCTAATGTTAATGAATGTATTTTTGAGCCATTTAAACAAACCAAATGTCATACCAAAATGTAAGCATGTTTTATGAAAATAATGTACTAAGTATGCAACAAATGGACATACATAGCATGAAATGTAAATGAAAATAATGTACTAAGTATGCACTAAATGGACATACATAGCATGAAATATAAATGAAAATAATGTACTAAGTATGCACTAAATGGACATACATAGCATGAAATGTAATGTAAAACGATGTACTAAGTATGCAATAAATGGACATACATAGCAAAAACATAATGAAATCATGTACTAATAGTGTACTAATGAACATAGCAAGTATATGATATGAAAACATGGAAAGCATGAAAGTAACAAGTAGGCACATGTGTTTCACCCCAAAACATTTGAAAAATAGTAAAAGAGGGGACTATGTACTCACTTGAGGGTGCTTAGAAGTCTTGAATAACAACCAAGCAAAGCTAGAGGGATCACGGAAATCAAACGGCACCTAATATAGGTAACTATGTAAATAACCGGACCTACATCGGGAGATCGGATAGAATGAGGTTTCGTAAACCAAATGAGTATAGAAACTCATGTAATATGGTTTAACAAAGCCTACATTCTAAAAGGAAACCTATCCTAAGTGCTTATGACCCATTACGACCCGTTTAGGTAGCTTACGCTACTTTAACGTGTCGTTTGCGTGAAACGCGTTCGGACCGCCTACCTAGTCCTATGACAAGTAATATATGACTTAACGTGTCTAATAATGTTTCCAAATCAGTTTAGATGTCAAATTTTATGTTACATATGCTTAAAATGAATTTTGGCGTAAATTGGGCATTTTGGTAATTTTCCAAAGGCATATAAACTACCTATCATACGACTAACTAAACGTAGTGACCATAAGGTATAACCTCGGAAGGTTATTACCTATACAACTATGGTCACCTAATGTGTTTGGTCGGATCCTAATGATCGACCAAACGGGTCGGGTTCGAAAGTCTAAGCGGTTGTTTAGACCGCTTACCTTTACGACCCTATATAAGCACTAAACCTAAAGTGACGAGCTAAACATGTTAAAACATGCTTAACGAGGTTTGAAAACAGGTTTGGTATCAAAACAAACGGTTTTGATACCTAAAAGTAGTTTGGTTACAAAATACGCAAGAATACGCATTTTGGCTGAAACTACGACTCGCCACTATGCCTAGATAACGTGGTAATCAGTAGGTATAGTCACAAGAGACTAAAACCATCGTGATTACGCTCACGTTATGAAGTGCAAACGAACTTCATGTTGACCATAAACTGGTCAAAGCAGAAAGTCAAACACAGTTTGACTTTCACGCTTAAAACGCGAAAAAAAAACGAAAGAGGACTTACAACGGGTCCAAGAATGGAAGTTTTGATCCGATTACTCTTAGGTATGAAGTCTATAACTTCAACTTAGAGAGCCAAATCAAATCAAAGTGTGATTTTTGAAGCAAGAGGGTGGGGGTATTTATAGGAAAACCAAGACCGTTAGGATCGTTCATCGAAAACCGAGCTTCGATCTGGACCTTACATGTGTGCCCATGGTTTTAGAATACCATGGGTACCCCAAAACAAGCCCCTAGTTTCATTAAAACCATGTGCAAATGAGGGGAACAGCTGGAACAAGCTGAAAATCATATTTTCAACTTTGGTCCCTTCCTAAGATAACTATGGCAGATTGTCAATTTTGGTCCCTGAATGTGCAAAACATGGTTTTTGATGCATTTTTGACACGTTTAAGCCCCGTTAATCCAATTTCAAGGATCTAAAATGAAGTTAAAGTATAGGGAAAATGAAACATGCTCAAAAATATCTCGTATGTCGGTTCGTTTGGTCGTACGGTTGCGTTGTTCGGTTAATTACGACGAAACACGAACGGACGCGAAAAACGATCCAAATTACGCGACGAATGGAATTTTATCAAGCCAATCACTAAAATAAAATACTTTAATGATTAAATAAATTTTTGGATGTCCGGATGTATTCAGAACGTAAGATATGCGCGAAAATGCAAACTTATGCACTTTTTGACGCTTTTAGTCCCTGAATGACCAAAAAGTTTATTTCGGCATACCGAACCCATCAAATCCGAATTCTAAGCTATGTAAAGGATATTTAGGGTATGTTTAACTTATGGTCATGTTCTGGATTGTCCGTTACAGTACGAATCTGCTTACTTTCGCAGTTTGTCGAATTTAGTCCTTGTAAGCGAATAAACTTGATTTCGGCATACCAAACCTTCCAAAACTTATTTCTAAGGTATGTAAAGGTTATTTAAGATATGTTAAGCCTATGTCACTGTTCCAGAGTGTTTGTTGCATTAAACTGGTTATATTTACGCATCAGTTCGCGTATAACCTTCCAGAAAGCGATTTAAAGCTCGAAATCGAACAAGAATTGATATGTGCAAATGATACACATATTTATACAAATCCCAAATATGAAATACAATATTTCATTGGTTTGATATTTGTTTGATGGCCGTGGAGGCACAGGTGTCACATTATGGTCTTCTACGCGGGGCGCGACATCTCAAGGCCAGGGCGCACCCCCTGCTGCCAGTGTCAGGTGTTGTGTCGAACCTATAGTGTTGACTGGACATAGCTAGGCCCTTCACACCCTACGTCACGGGGTATGAAGGCCCCTTATGTAACCTTCGCCGACCGCGAGGAAGTCAAGATCAGACCCTATAAATAGGATCGATCGACTTCAGTTGCAACTCGCTCATTCACACAACTTTCTCTCTAAATTCTGATAATAGAAGTAATTCCCGGGCATTATACCCCCTAATTAGTGAAGTTCTGCCTCGTTGTAAGTATCATAACCCCCGGTTACATATTAGATACGCTGCCTGATTGATCTAGTGCTCCGTAACGGCTGTCGAGGCTCTGCCCGACATTAGAGTTCTGTCTCAGGAAGGGTATAACTAATGTAAATATTGGGTTATTATACTAACGTGTGCATTGTTTAATTAATAGATAATAATATAACAACCCTCCTGAATTTTTCTGGCACCCTAAAATATATTAAAATATTCCCATATATATTAAAATACACCATGTATGTGAAAACCGAGCCCAAAATACGATCTAGCATTAAAAATAAAATAAAAACAAAAATTTAAAGGCTGTCGCGGGGCGCATAGCCTTTGGCTACTTCTTACGCGGGCTGCGATATCTACAAGATTAGACGCAGCCCTGAGCTGCCACGTGGCAGCAACGTGTTAAACCTATACCGTGACCTGGATCAGCTACGGCCTAGACCCCCTACGACGTGGGCCACGTAAGCCTAAGCTTACTCTTACGCGGGTCGCGAGAGACTCGGATTACAACCCTATAAATTGGGAGCTCGGGCTTCAGTCTCAAATCGCTCACGTTCTTTTCTTTCTCTCAATTTTTCACATAGTAGGCATAATCCTTGGGTATAATACCCCCCTAATTAATGAAGTTCTGCCCCGATGTAAGTATTATAACCCCGGTTACGTATTAGATACACTGCCCGATTGATCCAGGGTTCCGTAACGGCTGTCGAGGTTTTGCCCGACGTAGTCGTTGGAATGCCGTCTCGGGGAGGGTATTACTAATGTAAATAATGGGTTATTTTACTAACATATGTACATTTGTGTAAATTATAGATAATCACCAAGAAACCCTTACAGAAAATCTAAGACAGCAATGTGAGTAATCCTCTTTTTGTGTAAACCTTTTTGTGAGTAATCTCCTTTTTGTAAATTGTTTTTACAAAATCTTAAATGTTTTACAATGTGATTAAGCAGTGATTGAGTCTTTGTAGTTCTTCAATTACTGCCGGTATGTTGGGGTTTTGTATACAAAATGTGGAACACGTTACCATTGGACAACGAGTTAGCCAATGTGTAATATGACCCACCAGTCAGGATTGACAATACTGAATGAGTAATTGGGTAGAAATAAACAATGTGATTGCTCTCAATACTGTTAATGGATGAAACTCTTCTTGATTAAACTGGGATTCACTCACCAGTATTTCCCACTGACAAATGTTTTTAAAACGCGTTTCAGGTAACAAAATGTAAAAGCTAAATTAGAAGAAAGCCAATTGTAGAGCACTGACGGCTTGGAAAAATGTGGTTTATAAAGTTACCTAAAAGACGATGTTTTAAATAAAATAGGGTTTATCCCTATAAATATGTTGTAATAAGAAACTTGGGTTTTATCCATGTGTTATTAATATAAAATATGGTGGTTTTACTCTGATAAATATTTCCTAACTACGGTCCTGATGTTAATTCCTTACGGCTATACCTTACGTGGGCCGCGAGGAAGTCAGGTTTCAGCCCTATAAATTGCATGCAGTGGCCTTCAGTCGAATTCGTTCAGATTTCTTTTCTCAATCTCAAAATTAAAGTGTAGGCATTATACACGGGTATAATACCCCCTAACTAATGTTAAAAGGGGTTATTATACTAACACGTGTGCATTTGTGGAGTAATCTCCTTTTTGTAAATTGTTTTTACAAAACCTCACACGATTAATTATATATTAAACAGTTATTGAGTATTTGTAAGAATACAATTATCATGAGTAGTTGGGATTTTGTATACAAAGTTATGTTACTGCCTTGCGAGGGGTAACATTTCTACAAGTCGGGTCTGACAGTACCATGGATGTTAATTGAGATAACTTGGAAAAAAATGTAATTGCGAGATCGCCCTCAATACTGTACAATGGTTTTTATTAAACTTGATTGAACTGGGATTCACTCACCAATATTTCCCACTGACAAAATGTTTTTAACGCGTTTCAGGTAACAAAATGTGAAAGCCAAATAGAAGCCAGCTGGATAGCACTGAAGGCTTGGAAAAGTGGCAATAAAGTTACCTAAATTAAAATAGATGTTTTTATTAAATAAAAATAGGATTTATTCCTATGAAAATGTGTGTATTGCAAACTTGAGTTTTATCCCATGTGTTTAATATTATGAAAATGTGGTATTTTACTCTGATCCAATATTTCCTAACTACGCTCCTGATGAAAATTCCGCTGCCAAATTAGACAATACGCGATACCACCCAAACTGGCTCGCGGCCGCCCGTACCTGTATTTGTAATAAGGGGACGGGGTTGCGACATAATTCTCGGGCAATGAAGGAGCCGTTGCATCTCTACGCTGGATAGAAAAGACTGAGGCAGTCTTAAGGATAAGTAAATGTGCGGAAGGGGATAAAATAATGTTTGCTTCCAATCTGTTTAAGAATTCAGCACTAGAATGGTGGAACACTATCCTCCAGTCTAGGGGAAGTGATAGAACTTACAATATGGAATGGGAGGAGTTTAAAAACATGGTAGAAAGGAAATTCTGTCCTCCTAATGAAAAGGAACAGATAGCAAACAAATTCTCAAACCTTAGGATGATTGGGGTAGATAGTAAGGGTTATACTACATTATTCTTTGAATATGCCCGAATAGTACCAACCCTTGCTTCACCTGAAGCAGTTTTAATCTCCCGTTACATCTGGGGATTAATTGGAGAGATTAGACATGTAGTCAAGGCAGTTAGACCTCCAACCATAGAAGAAGCTGTAGAACTAGCTAACACCTTGACAGATGAATTAGTCCGTACTCGAGAAGACGATCAAAGGAGGAACCTAACCCAGAAGCTTACTCTGGAATTCCGTTCTGGAAATTTTAACCGTGGGAGAAATGTAGGTTCTACCTCTACACCCTACTGTAAGTATTGCAAGAGAAAGCATTCATGAAGATGTTCCATATACTATAACTTTTGCAAAATATCTGGACACAAGGAGGAAGATTGCAGGAAAAAGCCTAACAATAGGATATGCTACAACTGCGGAGAACAAAGTCATATCAAGCCTAACTGTCCAAAATTAGCTCCAGCTATAAACCCCAAGAATACTAAAAATGCTAGTGCGTTTGTTCTGACTGCAGAAGAAGCAAAGATGACCCCGGATGTGATCACTGGTACGTTTTTAGTTAATGATGTTTTTGCTAAAGTATTATTTGACTCTGGTGCGAACCAAAGTTTTATTAATACTTCATTTTGCAAACTTCTTAATCAATCATTAACTAAACTCCCACAAGAATGTCTAGTAGAGACAGCGAATGGGGAAACCATTAAGATTTCTGAAATCTTGCAGTGAGCAAGAATAGAAATTTTAAATCAGAAATTTATTGCAAACCTTTACCCCATGAATCTGGCAGGATTTGATGCTGTGTTAGGAATGGATTGGTTAATAGCCAATAAAGCTAGTATTTTATGTGATCAAAAGTCAATTCAAGTAAATTCACCAAGAGGTGAAAAGATCACAATTAAAGGAAATAAAACCTCTAAATCCACAAAGTTCATCTCTGTGATGAAAACAGCAAGTTATACAAGAAAAGGATCATTAGTGTATTTGATTTCTATAATCACTAACACTAAAGGAAAAGAATTAAAGGATATTCCAGTAGTATCCCAGTTTTCAGATGTATTTCCAGAAGAACTATCAGGACAACCTCCAGATAGAGAAGTTGAATTCAGAATCCATTTGATACCAGGAACTGCACCAATTGCCAAAGCACCTTACCAGTTGGCACCCGCAGAAATGCAAGAACTAAAGAAACAATTAGATGAATTGTTGGATAAGGGATTCATACAGCCAAGCTCATCGCCATGGGGAGCACCGATATTATTCGTTAAAAAAAAGGACGGATCAATGCGTATGTGCATTGACTATCGTGAATTGAACAAAGTCATGATTAAGAATCGGTATCCATTACCAAGAATTGATGATTTGTTTGATCAATTGCAAGGAGCACGATTTTTCTCAAAAATCGATTTAAGGTCAGGATATCATCAATTAAAGGTACAGGAAAAGGACATTCCTAAGACCGCTTTCAGAACAAGGTATGGCCATTATGAATTTACTGTCATGCCATTTGGTTTAACCAATGCCCCAGCTACATTTATGGACATGATGAACCGAATATGTAAGCCATATTTGGATAAATTCATAATTGTCTTTATAGATGATATTCTTATTTATTCTAAAAGCAAGGAGGGACATGCAGCCCATCTGCACGCACTTCTAAGTTTACTAAGAAAAGAAAAGCTTATGCTAAGTTTTCGAAGTGTGAGTTTTGGTTAGAACATGTACAATTTCTTGGACATTTAGTCAATCATGAAGGAATTCATGTAGATCCCACCAAAATCGAGGCGATTACCAAGTGGAAAACCCCTGAATCACCAACCGAGGTTAAAAGTTTCTTAGGATTGGCTGGTTATTATAGAAGATTCATTCGAGATTTTTCTAGAATAGCCATTCCCTTAACTAAGTTAACCTGTAAATCTGTTAAGTTTGAATGGGGACAAAACAAGAAGAAGCCTTTAGAATTCTTAAGCAAAGATTAACCCATGCACCCATACTAGCGTTACTGGAAGGAACTGAGGATTTGATAACATATTGTGACGCTTGCAAGTTAGTTTATGGATGTGTGTTAATGCAACGCCAAAAGGTTATAGCTTACGCTTCTAGACAACTTAAGAATCATGAAGAGAATTACTCAACCCATGATTTGGAATTAGGAGCTATAATTTTTGCCCTTAAAATTTGGAGACATTACCTTTACGGTAGTAAGTTTACCATATTCACCGACCATAAAAGTTTAAGGTATGTTTTTGGGCAAAAGGAATTAAATATGAGACACATACGCTGGATGGAGATAGTTAGTGATTTTGACTGTAATATCCAGTATCATGCAGGAAAAGCAAATGTAGTAGCTGATGCTTTAAGTTGAAAGTATCACGAAAAGCCAAAAAGAGTACGTTCTCTTAAGTTAAATCTACAAGTAGATTTAAATGATCAGATTAGAAAAGCACAAGAATCAGTAATAAAGGATGATACTGAAAAGTTAAAAGGAATGATTAAGGAATTAGAACAAGGAACAGATGGAATTTGGAGATTCCATAAGAAAAGAATGTGGATACCTAAATTAGGAAATCTACGTTACCATATATTAGAAGAAGCATATAAGTCTAAGTATACGATGCATCCTGGAAGTGATAAGATGTATCAGGATTTAAGAATGAATTTTTGGTGGATAGGAATGAAAAAAGATATAGCAGCATATGTTGCAAAGTGTTTAACTTGTTCACAAGTTAAAGCTGAACATCAGAAACCCTCAGGTTTATTGCAACAGTTAGAAATGCCTGTCTGAAAATGGGAATTGATAACAATGGATTTTGTTACTAAATTACCCAAAACAAGAAAAGGTAATGATACAAACTGGGTGATTGTAGACAAACTAACCAAGTCAGCTCATTTCCTACCAATGAAAGAAACTTTCAGTATGGAACAGTTAGCTAAATTATATGTAAATGAAATACTTTCATTACATGAAATTCCTCTATCAATTGTTTCTGACAGAGATAGTCGTTTTACCTCTCATTTTGGACAAGTTTCCAAAAAGCAATGAGAACCAAGTTAAATCTAAGCACCTCTTATCATCCTCAAATGGACGGACAAAGCGAAAGGATAATTCAGACACTGGAAGACATGCTAAGAGCTTATGTAACTGATTTCGGAGGTAATTGGGACGATCATTTACCATTGATAGAATTTTCTTATAATAACAGTTATCACACAAGTATCAATGCTGCACCATTTGAAGCACTTTATGGATGAAAGTGCCGAACGCCAGTCTGTTGGGCAGAAATTGGAGAAAAACAACTATCTGGACCTGAAATAGTAAAAGAAACAACAGACAAAATTATTTAAGTCAAGGAATGACTAAAAGCAGCACGTGATCGACAAAAGAGTTATGCTGATAACAGACGAAAGCCATTGGAATTTCAAGTAGGAGATAAGGTGTTACTAAAAGTCTCTCCTTGGAAAGGAGTGGTAAGATTCATCAAAAGGGGAAAGCTAAGCCCCAGGTATGTTGGACCTTTCGAGATTATTAGAAGAATAGGACATGTAGCCTATCATCTACAACTGCCAGAGGAAATGGCAGGAATACATGATGTATTTCATGTATCTAATCTCAAGAAGTGTTTAGCTGATGAATCACTAGTAGTACCTCTTAGGGATATAGAGGTAAATGAGCAGTTAAAATTCGTAGAGAGGCCTCTAAAGATTGAAGATAGAAAAGTCAAGAATCTCAAGCACAAGAGATTGGTTCTGGTCAAAGTGAAGTGGGACTCCAAAAGAGGATCAGAATACACATGGGAACTTGAATCAGAAATGCAAAGGAAATGTCCACATTTGTTCCAGTAGACCTCGAGGACGATCTCTAAAACAAGGTGGGGAGTAACAACCCTCCTGAATTTTTCTGACACCGTAAAATATATTAAAATATTCCCATATATCTTAAAATACACCTCGTATGTGAAAACCGAGCCCAAAATACGATCTAGCATTAAAAATAAAATAAAAACAAAAATTTAAAGGCTGCCGCGGGGCGCGTAGCCTTTGGCTACTTCTTACGCGGGCCGCGACAACTACAAGATCAGACGCAGCCCAGAGCTGCCACGTGGCAGCAACGTGTTGAACCTATACCATGACCCGGATCAGCTATGGCCTAGACCCCCTACGACGCGGGCCGCGTAAGCCTAAGCTTACTCTTACGCGGGCCGCGAGAGACTCGGATTACAGCCCTATAAATTGGGAGCTCGGGCTTCAGTCTCAAATCGCTCACGTTCTTTTCGTTCTCTCAATTTTCACATAGTAGGCATAATCCTCGGGTATAATACCCCCTAATTAATGAAGTTCTGCCCTGATGTAAGTATTATAACCCCGGTTATGTATTAGATACGCTGCCCGATTGATCCAGGGTTCCGTAACGGCTGTCGAGGTTTTGCCCGACGTAGTCGTTGGAATGCCGTCTCGGGGAGGGTATTACTAATGTAAATAATGGGTTATTTTACTAACATATGTACATTTGTGTAAATTATAGATAATCACCAGGAAACCCTTTCAGAAAACCTAAGACAACAGTGTGACTAATCCTCTTTTTGTGTAAACCTTTTTGTGAGTAATCTCCTTTTTGTAAATTGTTTTTACAAAACGTTAAATGTTTTAAAATGTGATTAAGCAGTGATTGAGTCTTTGTAGTTCTTCAATTACTGCCAGTATGTTGGGGTTTTGTATACAAAATGTGGAACACATTACCATTGGACAACGAGTTAGCCAATGTGTAATATGACCCACCAGTCAGGATTGACAATACTGAATGAGTAATTGGGTAGAAATAAACAATGTGATTGCTCTCAAAACTGTTAATGGATGAAACTCTTCTTGATTAAACTGGGATTCACTCACTAGTATTTCCCACTGACAAATGTTTTTAAAACTCGTTTCAGGTAACAAAATGTAAAAGCCAAATTAGAAGAAAGCCAGCTGGAGAGCACTGACGGCTTAGAAAAATGTGGCTATAAAAGTTACCTAAAAGACGATGTTTTAAATAAAATAGGGTTTATCCCTATAAATATGTTGTAATAAGAAACTTGGGTTTTACCCATGAGATTATTAATATAAAATATGGTAGTTTTACTCTGATAAATATTTCCTAACTACGGTCCTGATGAAATTTCCGCTGCCAAATTGATAAACAAAATGATACCACCACAACTGGTCTTGCAGCCGCCCGTTCCCGGGACAGATAGGGGGCGGGGGTTGCGACAAATAACCAGGAAATCATAAAGGAAAACCCTAAAGTTGCAATGTGAGTAATCTCCTTTTTGTGAACCTTTTTGCAAACTGTTTTTACAAAACCTCAAATGTTTTACATTATATTAAATAGTGATTGAGTATTTATATTCTACAATTATCGTCGGTATGTTGGGGTTTTGTATACAAAATTTGTTACTACACTGTGAGTAGTAACATGACCACAAGTCGGGTTGACAGTACCGTGGGTGGTAATTAAAGTAGAAAAATAAACAAATGTAATTGCGAGATCGCCCTCAATACTGTAAAATTGATTTACCTGTCTTGATTAAGATTGGGATTCACTCACCAGTATTTCCCACCGACAAAATGTTTTTAAACGCGTTTCAGGTAACAAAATGTGAAAGCCAAATAGCAGCCAGCTGGACAGCACTGAAGGCTTGGAAAAGTGGCTATAAAAGTTACCTAAATAAAGAAGATGTTTTTATTCAATAAAATAGGGTTTATCCGTATAAAATGTTTGAAATGGAAACTTAGGAATTTCCCATGTGTTTAAGATTCTAAAAATGTGGTATTTTACTCTGATAAAATATTTCCTAACTACGGTCCTGATGTTAATTCCGCTGCCAAATTGATAAACACCGATACCACCATCTCCGAGTAGGCCGCAGCCGCGCACCTCCCGTGGAAGGGGTCGGGGGGTTGCGACTGAAGGTGGTATCAGAGCTACAGCCACTAATTTCAGCCACAGAAGTGTTCTGCTGACACCAAAATTTTATTCATTATGGTAGGAAATTATCTACGGGAGTATGTGCGTATATTATTGTTTTGTGTTATTTGACAATTTGTTAGTTTACAGTATGAGTGACCAAGGACCTTCGGACGCTTACTGTCAACTGTCCAACTCTCCTGCGGACGAAGGAACCTCTTCACAGTCTACCCCCTCGGGGTATTCGGCTGATACCGAAGAAGGGATTTTCGTATTCAAAGCACAATCTGAAGAGCCATTCCCACCCAAGAAGAGAGGGTGGTTCAACAGAGGAGCTCATGAACGTAGAAAAAGGATGAGAAAACTTCAGCAACAGTGAGCTTTAGCAGCCGCGAATAGAGAAATGAATGCTCAAACGCATGATATGATTAATAGGAGACTAGCCAATTTCCACATACTCGCTACTATAGCTGCAGACCCGAATCTAGAACAACTCATAGCACCCCAGCCGTTACCACTATTTCCCACACAACCTATGGAAATTGAGCCAAACCCAGCAGGCCAAATTCCAGCACCTGCTTTTGACCCAGCTGAAATCCCTAGAGTACCAGCACCCCATCCCCCAGACTATGACCCATGGTTTGATGACCATAGGGATTATCAACAACGCTACCCACTAAAATATGAACCCATGCAAAAACCAGTAGCACCCTACCCAGACCTTGACCCTCTAGACCCCTACTGGGATAACGACCAATACACCAGGGAGATTCAAGAGAACCCGTACCC
The DNA here is from genome assembly GCA_030545235.1 of Helianthus tuberosus. Classification (NCBI taxonomy): domain Eukaryota; kingdom Viridiplantae; phylum Streptophyta; class Magnoliopsida; order Asterales; family Asteraceae; genus Helianthus; species Helianthus tuberosus. Next base: position 168,787,808 of record CM060371.1, on the reverse strand, counting down.
TTACGAAGAACCCATGCTACAATACCCAGACCTGATACCAGCACCCGCACCACCCATGAGAACTAAGAATGTGCAAGAACTCCGCACCTTTGGTGAGGAGATTTTAGAATGAAGTGAGAGAATGAGACAGATAGGGGAGAGACTCGTCTGGAAATATGACGAGCGCAACATGCAATACTGGATGAACCCCTATCAGTAGTAGTAGTAATATATATATATATATATATATATATATATATATATATATATATATATATATATATATGCGTGTAAGTTTTGAAAAATAATATAATTATAAACAACTAAATAGATAGTCTTATAGTTACTGATGCATATTAGTATTGTATTTTCAATTCCAGATGTATTTGTAATAGATATAGATGCATATATAAAATAGAGTAAAGGTCGCAATGACGACGATTTTGGATCAATATGCTTGTGGTGTGATTGTTTGTATTGGATATTGTCTTGTGATATTAATACTGTAACACCCTGGTTGCTATTTAACGGTTTTACATTTAATTATAAAAAATAGGATGTATAGTTAGGACTACACACGCTATAAAAATACGAGTTTATTAAAACTTTTACAAATCATAAGTTATTTGACATAACGTGATCGGATTCGTAGTTTAGATTTACGACAAGGCAATGTGCGGAAGCATGAATCTTTATCGTGTTCGGTTCTTCGTTGAGCTTGATCGTCTTTCGGCATCCAAAATGTACCTACATTTCATAAACATGAAATGCTTTAGTCATACGGGGATTAAAATGTGTCTAAACAAATCCGGTAATGTTAATGGAAGGAAAAAGAATCCTAACGTTAAACTCTTGATCTCAAAACAAAGATTTCCAACTGGCCTCCACTGTAACTTACGGTGGGCACCGTAAGTTACGGTGGCCCCTGTATTACTAATCTCCTACCGTACCTCAGTAGGCAACCACCGTAACTAAATCAGCTCCACCGTAACTTACGGTGGACACCGTAAGTTACGGTGGTCCCTGCATTCAACCTTTCCATTTTGCCGTTTATTGACACGAAAACTTTCGTATCTTTCAATCCGCTTATCCGTTTGACCTACCGTTTCTTCCTACATGATTGTAATTTGATCCTCCATCATATGGAGTTTAAATCCAACATTCGGTTTAACAACATTTCAGACTTTTAAGTCTTCGGCTTATTATCCCTTTTACCAAATTTTGACCCGTTCGATTCTTTATCAAACAAACAAGTTTGTTTGACCCTTATTTCTCATAAACCTATTAAATTCAATGATGATTAACATATTAGGTTCCAATTACAGGTTCATATACCTTCTTAAACCCGTTTTCACTCATAGACTTATTTTGACCCGTTAAGGGTATTTAAGCATATTTTAAGCACAAATCGTTTTCATTCGTTTCTAAATACTTATGTCCACATTTCTTATCAAATGATCTCCCACCACAACTATATTGGTGGTGGATTCAATGTGGTGATTTATATATTCCAAATTTTACCCTTCAAATCATTATTTTACGGCAAAGACTCTTTATAGATGTCATTTGACCAATATTTTACATCTTTAGCTTTTCATACTTATTCGAAACATTTATTTCATCCTATCACTTATTTCAAAACAACCTTTATGGTTCATTTGCTCAATTTCGCTTACAAGGGCGTTTTAGTCAATTTTTAGTCCTTCTTTTACGACGAAGGACTTTTAGTACCTGTTTGACCCAAAATCCGTCTTTTTAACTATAGTCTTGTTTAGAAACCATTATGTTTCTAAAACGTTATAATCATAACTAAATTTATTCGGTTTACCTAAAAGATAACCAAATATCTATGTTTTAACCTTGTCTAACTCTTATAGAACTCCAAATTCTACATGATGAGTTGTATCATTATACATACCTGGCTCAGATCAATATATTCACCTGTTTCAATACCTTTCCTTAGTGGCTGCTAAGTGATAGCGATGTAAGCATCCATGTGCTATTTATTTCCTAAAATCATACAACTTGACAACCCATTAGTCGATATTGTCAAAGGGTGATAATTTCACCTTTTGACCCGTTTGGTCTAAATGACCAATTACCATCGTCAAATTGTCAAATTACTATTTTGCCCTTAATGGTTATTATGATTTAACTTATATGATAACCATTAAAAGTACATATTTCATTCGTCATAATATGATCGAATTACCGATTTAACTCATTTTTAGCCATCATTATGTTTTCTTATCATATTTGATTATCTTGTTCCGTACGACTACACGCCGGAACACTATATCTCAATTAGGTATTTGTCTTTTACGTAATTAATACGACAAAAGAATATTCTAAAATATATGACTAGTGTAAGATATACTTACCTTGCATCCATACCACGCTTTTCTTTCCGTACTCGTTCCATTTGACCCGCTTCCTCCACAAGCTTCCACCTAGCTTGTTAGGCGTCAAACTATCATCATATTTCATAAGATGGTTACTTTAGTCATTGTTAATCATAACTATTCCACCTTACGTATTTTTCTATCAAAAATATCATTCGATCTTATTAATGGTCGGTTTGACTACTAAAAGTCAAACGTCCCTTAGCATTTAAGATGCACATTCAAGTTCGACAACTAATTTAAGCATTCCAACAATTACCCGGTAGGCATTATTTTTAGGCCCCCGTTTTAACTAAAGGTCTAACTAAGTCCATTGTCTTTTCAACACTTCAACTAGCTCAAGCGATTATCAAAGTTAGTTTGTTCATTCATTTCGCAAGAACTAAGGGTCTCTCATATATGAGCGAAAACCCCCATTTCATCCTATTACTAGCATTCATCCAAACATTTAATAAAATCAAGTTCCATCTATCAATTAGTAGATAACATGATCTCATACACTTAGTTACATGAATATGGCTACCAAATTTCATCATAACATTCAAAACCCATTTCAATCATGTATGAACAAGTACCCAAATTCATGGTTAAATCGAACACCTTCTATTTGTTATCATGCATGTTGATTCTAAGCATAGTTATATCATCAAAATCACCATAACATTAAAACCCACTTATCTAAGTGTGTTAATTCATCAAATCCTTCAATTCATAGCATGTTATGTATGATTTTCACTTAGGGTTTCGTTCCTAAGCAAGTATACATCACTAATCTAGCCCTATCTTAATCCATGCCTAATTCGCGATTAGGATGATTATCAACTTTTTACAACTTCATGAATGTTAGAAATTCGACATACCTTAAGATCCCCTTGACTTGGTGATCACGAATATGTGCTTGAATTTCGATTTGGGTTTGATTTGTCCTTCCAATTTTCTTGATTTGTGCTTGTTAGGGTTTTGAGCTCAAGATGTTCTTGGCTCCTGTGGATATCTCGACCAGAACACACACTTAAAGTGTGTGTTTTGGTGTTTAACTTTTGTTTTAATAAAACAAGTTTCCCACTTGGCAATATTAGTCCCTCATGTTTTATTTTGATTAAATGAAGCTATAACTCACCTTTAGTCACTTAATCACATGCTACTAACTAGGTTAATTATTCCTAGTTACTTTAACGGGTTCGGGAAGTTATAACCCGTTATGTTTTAAGTCCCGTTAATTTGGGCTTTTTATATACTTCTTTTTCTCAAAGTATTAATTTCCCTTTTTAATTAATATTAGGTTTATTTATTTAAGTCCTAATATTTACTAGGTTAAATTTTACCACTAACGGTATTTTACCCGTTCATCACTATTAACGAGGTTTGATTACTAAACCCGTTTTCGGGGTGTTACAAATACGTGGTAAATGTTTAAAATTCAGATGGACAACGAAGTGAATCAAGAAAACCAGAATAACGATAATAATGGAAACCAAGTAGATAACAGTGTCATCCAACATATAGTGGAACAAGGGATTATAGACGCGATGCCATATATTATCAAAACGGTTAAGGAAGTAGATAATAATAAAAGTAATAATGGAAGTAAACGACCACCTACTGAACCAGAACACATCGTAAACAATGGACCAATACTTCAAGTGCCTATTCCAAAAAGAAGAAGAACCATGTCTTATGGTTGTTCCTATAAAGAATTCTGGTCTTGTAAACCAATGGAATTCTCGGGCAATGAAGGAGCCATTGCAGCTCTACGTTGGATAGAAAAGACTGACGCAGTCTTGAAAATAAGCAAGTGTGTAGAAGAGGATAAGATAATGTTTGCCTCCAATCTGTTTAAGAACTCAGCATTAGAATGGTGGAAAACTATCCTCCAATCTAGGGGAAGTGATAGGGTCTACAATATGGAATGGAATGAGTTTAAGGACATGGTTGAAAGGAAATTCTGTCCTCCCAATGAAAAGGAACAAATAGCAAATAAGTTCTTAAACCATAGAATGACTGGAGTAGATAGTAAGGGGTACACTACTACCTTCTTCGAATATGCTAGAAAAGTGCCAACCCTTGCATCACCAGAACCAGTATTAATCTCCCGTTACATTTGGGGATTAATCAGTGAGATTAGACATGTAGTCAAGGCAGCTAGACCACAAACTATAGAAGAAGCTGTAGAACTAGGCAATACCTTCACTGATGAATTAGTACGTACACAAGAAGAGAACCAGAGGAGGAACCTAGCTCAAAGACTTACCCAAGAATTTCGCTATGGAAATTCCAACCATGGGAAAAATGTAGGTTCTACCTCCGCACCTTACTGTAAGGCCTGCAAGAAGAAGCATTCTGGAAGATGATCCACCTACTGTAATTTCTGCAAGATACCAGGACACAAAGAAGAAGATTGTAGGAAGAAACCTAGTAATGGAGTGTGCTTCAACTGTGGAGAAAAAGGGCATATCAAGCCAAACTGTCCGAAACTAGCTCCAGCCATGAACAACAAGACTACCAAAAATGCTAGAGCATTTGTTCTGACTGCAGAAGAAGCAAAGATGATCCCGGTCGTGATTGCCGGTATGTTTTTAGTTATTGATGTTTTTGCTAAATTATTACTTGACTCTGGTGCGAACCAAAGTTTTATTAATACTTCATTTTGAAAACTTCTCAATCAACCATTAACTAAACTTCCACAAGATTGTCTCGTAGAAACAGCAAATGGGGAAACCATTAAGATCACCAAAATCTTGCAGGGAGCAAGAATAGAATTTTTAAATCAAAAGTTTATTGCAAACCTTTATCCAATTTATCTGGCAAGATTCGATATTGTATTGGGAATGGATTGGTTAATAGCCAATAAAGCCAGTATTCTATGTGATCAAAAGTCAATCCAAGTAAATTCACCAAAAGGTGAAAAGATCACAATTAAAGGAGATAAGCTGTCTAGATCCACAAAATTCATCTCTGTGATGAAAACATCCAGTTATGTAAGAAAAGGATCATTAGTGTATTTGATTTCCATAATCATTAACACTAAAGGAAAAGAACTGAAAGATATTCCCGTAGTATCTCAGTTTTCAGATGTGTTTCCAGAAGAATTACCAGGACTACCACCAAAGAGGGAAGTTGAATTCATAATTCATCTGCTACCAGGAACAGCACCGATTGCCAAGGCACCCTACCGTTTGGCACCAGCAGAAATGCAAGAGTTAAAGAAACAACTGGACGATCTTTTGGAAAAAGGATTCATACAGCCAAGTTCATCGCCATGGGGAGCACAGATCTTATTTGTCAAAAAGAAAGACGGGTCAATGCGTATGTACATTGATTATCGAGAATTAAACAAGATCACGATTAAAAATCGGTACCCATTACCGAGAATCAATGATCTGTTTGATCAATTGCAGGGAGCTCGATTTTTCTCTAAGATCGATTTACGTTCAGGATATCATCAATTAAAGGTACAGGAAGAGGACATTCCTAAGATCGCTTTTAGAACAAGGTATGGCCATTATGAATTTACTGTCATGCCATTTGGTTTAACCAATGCCCCAGCCGCATTTATGGACATGATGAACCGAATATGTAAGCCATATTTGGATAAATTCATAATTGTTTTTATAGATGATATTCTCATTTACTCTAAGAGTAAAGAGGAACATGCAGCGCACCTACATGCACTCCTAAGTTTATTGAGAAAAGAAAAGATTTATACCAAGTTTTCGAAGTGTGAATTTCGGTTAGAAGATGTACAGTTTCTTGGGCATTTAGTCAATCATGAAGGAATTCATGTGGATCCCACAAAGATTGAGGCAATTACTAAATGGAAAACCCCTAAATCACCAACCGAGGTTAGAAGTTTCCTAGGATTGGCTGGTTATTATAGAAGATTTATCCGAGATTTTTATAGAATAGCCATTCCCTTAACTAAGCTAACCTGTAAATCTGTTAAGTTTGAATGGGGACCACAACAAGAAGAAGCCTTTAGAATTCTTAAGCAAAGATTAACCAACGCACCCATACTAGCGTTACCAGAAGGAACTGAAGACTTTGTAATCTATTGTGACGCTTCTAAGTTAGGTTATGGATGTGTGTTAATGCAACATCAAAAGGTTATAGCCTATGCGTCTAGACAACTTACGAATCATGAAGCGAATTATACAACCCATGATTTGGAGTTAGGAGCCATAATTTTCGCCCTGAAAATTTTGAGACATTACCTTTACGGTAGTAAGTTTACCATTTTTACCGATCATAAGAGTTTAAGATATATTTTTGGGCAAAAGGAGTTAAACATGAGACAAAGACGCTGGATGGAAATTCTTAGTGATTACGATTGTAGTATCCAGTATCATGCAGGAAAGGAAAATGTAGTAGCCGACGCTTTAAGTTGAAAGTATCATGAAAAGCCAAAAAGAGTACGTTCTCTTAAATTAAATCTACAAGTAGATTTAAATGAACAAATTTGAAAAGCACAAGAATCAGTAATCAAGGATGATACTGAAAAATTGAAAGGAATGATTAAGGAACTAGAACAAGGAACAAATGGAATTTGGAGATTCCATAAGAAAAGAATGTGGATACCCAAACTAGGAAACCTACGCTACCGTATATTAGAGGAAGCCCATAAGTCTAAGTATACGATGCATCTTGGAAATGACAAAATGTATCAAGACTTAAGAAAGAATTTTTGGTGGATAGGAATGAAAAAGGATATAGCAGCTTATGTTGCCAAGTGTGTAACCTGTTCACAGGTTAAAGCTGAACATCAAAAGCCCTCAGGTTTATTGCAGCAGTTAGAAATGCCGGTTTGGAAATGGGAATTAATAACAATGAATTTTGTTACCAAATTACCCAAAATGAGAAAAGGTAATGATGAAATCTGAGTGATTGTAGACAGGCTAACTAAGTCAGCTCATTTCTTACTGATGAAGGAAACTTTCAGTATGGAACAATTAGCTAAGCTGTATGTAAAGGAAATAGTTTCATTACATGGAATTCCTTTATCTATTGTTTCTGATAGAGATAGTCGTTTTACTTCTCATTTTTGGACAAGTTTCCAAAAAGCAATGGGAACTAGGTTGAATCTAAGCACAGATTATCATCCTCAAATGGATGGACAAAGCGAAAGGACAATTCAGACAACGGAAGATATGCTTAGAGCTTGTGTAATTGATTTCGGAGGAAATTGGGACGATCACTTACCATTAATAGAATTTTCCTATAATAACAGCTACCATACCATTATCAATGCTGCACCATTCGAAGCACTTTATGGACAAAAGTGCCGAACTGCAGTCTGTTGGGCAGAGATTGGAGAAAAGAAACTATCTGGACCAGAAATAGTACAAGAAACAACGGACAAGATTATCCAAGTCAAGGAACGACTAAAAGCAGCACACGATCGACAGAAGAGTTATGCTGATAACAGGCGAAAGCCATTGGAATTTCAAGTAGGAGACATGGTGTTATTAAAGGTCTCTCCTTGGAAAGGAGTGGTAAGATTCATCAAAAGGGGAAAGCTATGCCCCAGGTATGTTGGACCTTTTGAGATTATTAGAAAAATAGGACCTGTAGCCTATCAGCTACAACTGCCAGAGGAAATGGCAGGAATACATGATGTATTTCATGTATCTATTCTCAAGAAGTGCTTAGCCGATGAATCACTAGTAGTGTCTCTTAAGGATATAGAGGTAAATGAGAAACTTTAGTTTGTAGAAATACCGCTACAAATTGAGGACAGAAAGGTCAAGAACCTCAAACAGAAGAGACTGGTTATAGTCAAAGTAAAATGGGATTCCAAGAGAGGACCAGAATACACTTGGGAGCTTGAATCAGAGATACAGAGAAAATATCCACACCTGTTCCAGTAGACCTCGAGGACGAGTTCTAAAACAAGGTGGGGTGGATATAACAACCCTCCTAAAATATTTCCGACACCCCTAAAATATTTAGAATGTCCCTAAACATCCTAAAATACACCCCGTATACGAGATCTGACCCTATATACCTTTAATTTCATAAAAATAAAATAAAGATGAAATTCTGGTGGCGCTCGCGGGCCGCGAAAACCTTTATGGTCTTCTACGCGGGGCGCGACAGCTCAAGGCCAGGGCGCACTCCCTGCTGCCACGTGTCAGGTGTTTTGTCGAACCTATAGTGTTGACTGGACATAGCTACGCCCTACACACCCTACGTCGTGGGGCGCGAAGGCCCCTTATGTAACCTTCGCGGGCCGCGAGGAAGTCAAGATCAGACCCTCTAAATAGGATCGATCGACTTCAGTTGCAACTCGCTCATTCACACAACTTTCTCTCTAAATTCTGATAGTATAAGTAATTCCTGGGCATTATATCCCCCTAATTAGCGAAGTTCTGCCTCGTTGTAAGTATCATAACCCCCCAGTTACGTATTAGATACGCTGCCCGATTGATCTAGTGCTCCGTAACGGCCGTCGAGGCTCTGCCCGACGTAGTCGTTGGAGTTCTGTCTCGGGAAGGGTATAACTAATGTAAATATTGGGTTATTATACTAATGCGTGTGCATTGTTTAATTAATAGATAATAACCAGGAAATCATAAAGGAAAACCCTAAAGTTGCAATGTGAGTAATCTCCTTTTTGTGAACCTTTTTGCAAACTGTTTTTACAAAACCTCAAATGTTTTACATTATATTAAACAGTGATTGAGTATTTGTATTCTACAATGATCGTCGGTATGTTGGGGTTTTGTATACAAAATTTGTTACTACACTGTGAGTAGTAACATGACCACAAGTCGGGTTGACAGTACCGTGGGTGATAATTAAAGTAGAAAAATAAACAAATGTAATTGCGAGATCGCCCTCAATACTGTAAAACTGATTTACCTGTCTTGATTAAATTGGGATTCACTCACCAGTATTTGCCACTGACAAAATGTTTTTAAACGCGTTTCAGGTAACAAAATGTGAAAGCCAAATAGCAGCCAGCTGGACAGCACTGAAGGCTTGGAAAAGTGGCTATAAAATTTACCTAAATAAAGAAGATGTTTTTATTCAATAAAATAGGGTTTATCCCTATAAAATGTTTGTAATGGAAACTTGGGAATTTCCCATGTGTTTAATATTATAAAAATGTGGTATTTTACTCTGATAAAATATTTCCTAATTACGGTCCTGATGTAAATTCCGCTGCCAAATTGATAAACACCGATACCACCATCTCTAAGTAGGCCGCAACCGCCCGCCTCCCGTGGCAGGGGTCGGGGGTTGCGACACCGTTTATTTCTATTCCTATGATTCTATTTGCTAATAGTCTCACGTTGACTATCCCGTGGAAGTAGCTAGAATTTTTGTCACCAAATTGAGCCCACTTTATTTTCTCCTTTTGCGCCAAATCTTTACACTTATCTTCTTCGACCCATTGTACCATCTTCTTGCAATCGACTCGCTTCTTTTTCTCCTCTTCAGTTAATAATCTACTACTAGCTATTTCTTCCGGTAGGTTTAAGTGAGTAATTGCTTCGGTTAGTTCTTTACCATTCTTTTCTTTATTAGCCTTTTTCCACGTCTTTATCTCCTCTTTAATATTTTTAGCCTATGTATTAGTGTCACGTCCGGGTCACCAGTTCTGATTTATGCTTGAATACCTCTCTTGATTGCTACTGATAGGCCTTCTTTATGTAACCATTACTTGAAAAACTTGAATGGGATAGCCACAAAATTATCGATAGTGCAAATAAATGTTAACGAGCTGTGATCCGAATGTAGTTTCGTCGATGCCGTTATTTTTGCGGTCACCCATTTGTTCATGAAATAATTGTACACTAATACTCTTATCGATTTTGCTCATCTTTGAATGGTCACTCGATACACAAGTGAAACTGCATCCACTCATATTATATTATATTAACCAAGTTTCTCTGATAAAATGATTGAAAGCCAAAGCATTGGCCCGAACAAAAACAAATTTTATTCTTTCCCCTTCTTATCTTGTTTCGTTGAAATCGCCTAACATTATCCACTTGCCTCCGTAGTAATTCCTTAGTGTGATGAGTTCCTTCCACAACTCCTTTCTCTGACTTGCATCATTGGGAGCTTATATGTTCACTACGTTCAGCACGTCTGGTTCGCCTAAAATTGTACTCGTAACCATGAGGTAATTTCTTTGGTTCAGTACTTGGGAAACTTTGAAAATCTCGCTGTTCCATATGGACCAAATACCCCCTGATCTACCTTCACCCCCTGATCTACCTTTGATGCCTTCTGATTCAACCGCTTCCCAATCTAAATATTTGTATGTTCATTTAAATCTTGTATGATTTAAATGAAGCTACATCTGTGCTATCTAGTGCAAAAGACTGGTGGTCAACTACTTCTTTTAAAACCAAACAAAGACTTTAATAAAGTTACTCTACAATTCCTAAACTTTATTAATAAAAATATCCTTGACGAGCATATTTTTATTTACGTTTGGATGTAATTTTTATTGCGATCATGCTAAGAGTAGTATATGCAAGTAACCCAAACACATACTGTAACAACACTAAAAAATACATTACAAGAAACCCTAGTTGAGACCCCAAAACATGTACGACACGAACCAAAACGAAAAATCAGGATTTAGGGTTTGGGGGGGGGGGGGTACCCCTAAACCTTCCGCGACACGCGAAAGGTACTTATACGTGTCAAAACCTGAAGTCGTCGACACCACAGAGTTAGAAACACAGTAAGGCAGGCCTAGGCAAAATAGGTCTCTCAAGCGACACGCGGAAGGTGACCACGTTTCTGTCGCGACACGCGGGAGCGAACCATTTTGGGTATATAAAGCCTGGCCTGGGACTTGAATTTCTGCACCATTTTGATCGAATTTCGAAATTTCCATCTCTCTCAAATGTTTTAAAGTACAATTAACAGTGATTGAGTCTATGTATTCTACAATTACTGTCGGTATGCTGGGGTTTTGTATACATTACTTGTTACTACACTATGAGTAATAGCATGACCACAAGTCAGGATTGATAGTACCGTATCACTCTCAATACTGTAAAAATATAAAAGCTTGTTTTGATTAAACTGGGATGCACTCGCCAGTATATATATAAAAAAAAATTTCAAAATTTTTTTTTGTATTGCCACACATGTGTACTACAATTTTTTTTTTTTTTGAAATTTTTTTTCATATATAAAAAATAGCGATTTTTAATAAAAAAAATTATTAAAAAGAATTTGGTGTGTTTTTTAGGCTTTTTTTTAGTTAGTTTTCGAGTTTTCAAAATAAAATTGGTTTTAATTTGAACCTTCCCCTATATATCAAATCAACTAAAATATAGATAATCTAATATTTATTGATGCATAACTAGTAGTGTGTTCAAATTTCCGTTGTAGATTGTAATATATATATATATATATATATATATGGTAAGGTTATTGTAAAAAAAGTTAAAAGTGTGAGAAGTGTGAGAAATATTGTTGAGATGACATGTGTCCTCAATCTAAATTAATTCAAAGTGTAAACAAGTAATTTTATCATTGATTCAATTAATTCAAAACCTTTAATAACCGCCACCTTATTTATGGGAACATGATTTTTTTAAAAGATCTCTATAAAAACACTACGAAAAACATTGCAACCACCTTTCACCACGTATATAACACCATTCAATAATTATATAACACCATTCGATAAATATATAACACCATTCAATAAGTATATAACACCATTTTAAAGATCTTTATAAAACATTACGAATAACACTGCAAAATCGCCATTCAGCACATATATAACACCATTCAATAATTATATAACACCATTCAATAAGTATATAACACTATTAAAGACACTACCTCCATTTCCAGAATGTGTTCTTAGTATAATGTTTATAGTATGGTTATTGTACATGGTGTTTTAAACCTGAATGCGTGGTGTTTTACATCTGCATGCTAGTATATGTTTCAGATTCCATATGATAAAACACCATGGTGTTTTAAAACCTACATTCCAGTAGATAAAAAAACACCACGCTTTCCAGTATGTGTTTAAAACACCACGCTTTGAATCACAATACAATTAAAACACCACTGTATGAACATAGACAAAACATCATGGACTAAACATCTGATCAAAACATATTTTTTCTCTATATAAGTATAGCAATATGGTACTCATATTAAAGATAAAAAATCCTCGTTATTATGGTGTAGTTTTTTTTAAAAAAAAAATTACGTATAAAAAGTTATTGACGTTTAAAAAAGATGGGGGGAAGTTGCATGTGCATTAATGTTAGTTTCTTAATTTAAAAATGTTAAATTTACCTATATACCCTTATTCTAGAAAATTAATATGTTTAATAGTAAACATTATTCACAATTTTGCCATTATGATCTCAACCATTAGATCAAAATATCTAATGGCTGAGATTCTTTCTTACCCTTCTCACACTTTTGATGTTTTTTACAGGAACCTCGGCCTATATATATATATATATATATATATATATAGAAACGGGATCAGGAGAAAACGCTCAAAAGTGTGAGAACGGTGAGAACGCTTTCTGGCCTAACACGTGTCACGCCGCTTATAGAAAGGCGGAGGGGCTTTTTTGTCCTTTCATATTTCTTTTTTATTAACACGTGTTCGTTCATCTTTTCATTTTTTTGGCATTTAATAAATACGCGGCGTTTTTATTGTTTTTAGATAAGAATTATATTAAACATTTTGGCGTTTTAAGTATTGTTTTGGCGTTTTTATTGTTTTTTAGATCAGGATGCAGGCTTTTAATGTAAAAAACATCAGTAATTTTGTTGATTTATTATATCAAGTGTTTTGCCATTTTGGATACAGGCCTATAATGTGACAGCCAATTATGGCGTTTTGAGAAGATAAATAAATTTCAATTTTCTATGTAGTGGCATTGTGGCATTAATATAACTATAATATTTTTTGGCAATAAATGATACCGTCTCTTTATTTTACTGTTTCTTTTCAATTTTCATCTGTCAACTAGTGTTGATTTTTCCAGTAATTCTTTGTTTGCGTTTTTTGGCGTTTTATATAGCAACCTCATACTTTGCTAGCATTCGTTCTCACAGTTTTCAAACTATCAGGCGTTTTGTTGTTTGTAGTTTTTGGCGTTTTATATTCAATTTTTTTAAAATAGCAGAGAATTAGATGATAATCAAGAAATAATTACATAACAAAACAATAGAAAATGAAACAAAATTAAAAATTAAAATCTAATTTCTCATTCAAATCTTCACTGTCATCAGCCTCTTCTACTTTAACTTTTTTGGCGTTTTAAACCTGTTTTTGAATGCCTTATGTAGATCCTTATTTTCCTACATAACGGCCGTCTTTAGAAGATGCTTATTTTTGTGACATCCTTTATGGTGGGTGGATATATACTTGTTTGATGACATGTTGAAGACCAACACCTGCTCTAATGTATTGATCCCTTCATGCCATCTATATATCAATCAAGAACAAAGTGACATGATGTCATATCAGTGTCATCAGTCTCTTTATCTTGAATATTTGTCCATCTCATTCAGCAAAAGATTATAGAGATACCCAACTCACAGAAGAATCCATTCAGTGAAACCACACTAAGATCAACACTCAATATAGCAGAATCGAGGTTCTGCATCTGTGGCTTTTTTAAGTATTATTTTTTGGCGTTTTTAAAGTGAATGGTTTCTAGGGAATATGGCGTTTGTTTCTGGTTTTGTGATAAGTTGTTTGTGCAGAGAAGTCTCTCTTTATAAGATGTTTTTGGCGCGTAGTTTAGGTTTTTTTTTATTTATATTAAATGATATTATTAAAGTAGCCGTCTTTTCAGTTTACTGTGTATTTTTACTGTTTTTTATGTTAAGCTTTTTATGAGTTTTTAGGGTCATAGACTTTCCATCTCCCAGGTTTGGCGTTTTTAATGTTTCTAAGTAGTTTTTGGCTTTTTTTTTTTTTTTCCATTTTTAGCTTTTATTAATTAATACTTTTGCAAATTACTTTCATTATAGTTTGTGAGTTTTTGGCGTTTTTACTCCATTTTATGGCGTTTTCGTATGCATTATGACTGTTTTGACATTTTATTAAGATAATGTATTTTTTTATTCTAAGTTCAAAAATACATAGCAAACAACAGAAAAAGAAAATTAAAAAAATAAAAATAAAAACAATTAATCTTCCAAATCTTCACTGTCATCAGTCTCTTTCTTCATTGAATCATGTTCGCTGGTGGTTTGGCTTAGCCATGCTTGTGTTTTTGTGGCTGTTTGGAAAGACAAAATGACATGAGTTTTTTTTTAATATGTATCTTCAAACAACTCATTAGTGTCATTCGTCTTTTCATGCCATTAAAATATTCATCAAGAAGAAAACACAAAAAATGACATAAGTCTGACCCCAACATCTTTTTGTTTATGATTTGTCCATCTCATGCGGCAAAATGTTAGTTGAGTCCCAGCACCTCAGGGTAGAATGCATTATCCGAAACTTTGGCGTAGAATAATATTTTGAATATACAAGCAACAATATTTGGCATTTTTGGCGTTTTACTGAGGAAATAGTGTATCTGAAGGAACCGTCGATCTTTTGGAATCTTTTGATATTTGAGTGTTTTGGCGTTTTCTAAGATGAATGGTATATAGTAGAAAATATGGCGTTTTTAAGTAGTTGTGTTTGATGTTTTGGTGATTTTGGCGTTTGTAAGTTGAATGGTATATAGTTGAAAATATGGTGTTTCTGGTTCTGGGGGTGTGTTTTTATGTCTTGGATGTTTTTTGTTTATATAGCGATGTGATTTGGTCCGTAATGGCGTTTTATTCATCAGTATGGCGTTTTCGTATAGAGGTGTAAAGACCATTTTACCCTTAATGAGGCGCTTCCACGTAATAAAATTGATGTTATTTACGAAAACACCATCGCGCCAATCTAGTCCATAGATTGTTTTAATCGGACGATCCATAAGTGTTCTCACACTTTCTACCGTTTTCTCCAAATCCCGACCCTATATATATATATATATATATATACATATGAAAAGAGTAAAAGTCGCAATGCTCGACGATTTTGATCAATTTGTTTGCGTGATTGTTTACATTAAATCTTATTCTGCGATATTAATACCTGATAAATGTTTATAATTCAGATGGACAACGAAGTAAATCAGGAAAACCAGAATAACGATAATAATGGAAACCAAATAGATAACAGTGCCATCCAACATATCGTAGCACAAGGAATTATAGACGCTATGCCATATATCATCAAGACTGTTAAAGAAGCAGAAAATAATAAAACTAATAGTGGGAGTAAACGACCACCTACTGAATCTAGTCACAGCGTGAATAATGGACCGCTACTCCAATTACCTATTCCAAAAAGAAGAAGAACCATGTCATATGGTTGTTCTTACAAAGAATTCTGGTCTTGCAAACCAATAGAATTCTCTGGAAATGAAGGAGCCATATATTGCAGCCCTATGTTGGATAGAAAAGACCGAAGCAAGCTTAAAAATAAGTAAATGTGTAGAGGAAGATAAGATTATGTTTGCCTCTAATCTTTTAAAAAATGCAGCCTTAGAATGGTGGAATACTATTCTCCAGTCTAGAGGAAGTGATAAAATTTACAATATGGAATGGACGGACTTTAAAAACATAGTTGAAAGGAAATTTTGTCCTCCTCATGAAAAGGAACAAATCGCAAATAAGTTCTTAAATCTTAAAATGACTGGAATAGACTGCAGGGTTACACTACCGTATTCTTCGAATATGCTAGAATAGTGCCAACCCTAGCCTCACCAGAATAAGTATTAATCTCCCATTACATCCCGGAATTAATTAGTGAAATCAGACACATAGTCAAGGCAGCTAGACCACAAACCATAGAAGAAGCCGTAGAACTAGCCAATACCTTGACTGATGAACGATACGTACACAAGAAGAGAACCAAAGAAAAACCTAGCCCAAAAGCTTACCCAGGAATTTCGCTACGGCAATTCCAACCGTGGGAAAAATACAGGTTCTACTTCTGCACCTTACTGTAAGTACTGCAAAAAGAAACATTCAAGAAGATGTTCAATATATTGCAACTTCTGCAAAATGTCGGGACACAAGGAAGAAGACTGAAGGAAGAAACCCAGCAATAAGCTATGCTTCAACCATGGAGAAACTAGTCATATCAAACCAAACTGTCCGAAATTAGCTCTAGCAACAAACAACAAAGCTACTAAGAATTCTAGAGCATTTGTTCTAACTGCTGAAGAAGCCAAGATGATTCCGGATGTGATTGCTGGTACGTTTTTAGTTAATGATATTTTTGCTAAAGTATTATTTGACTCTGGTGCGAACCAAAGTTTTATTAATACTTCGTTTTGCAAACTTCTTAATCAACCATTAACTAAACTTCAACAAGAATGTCTGGTAGAAACGGCAAATGGAGAATCTATTAAGATCACTGAAATCTTGCAGGGAGCAAGAATAGAAATTTTAAACCATAATTTTATTGCTAACCTTTATCCAATGAATCTAGCTGGATTCGATATCGTACTAGGAATGGATTGGTTGGTAGCCAATCACGCCAGCATTCTATGTGATCAAAACTCAATACAAGTAAAGTCACCAAAGGGTGAAAAGATCACAATTTATGCAAGAAAAGGATCACTAGTGTATATGATTTCCATAATCATTAAAACTAAAGGAAAAGAATTGAAAGATATTCCCGTAGTATCTCAATTCTCCGATGTTTTTCCAGAAGAGTTACCTGGATTATCGCCAGATAGAGAGGTTGAATTTAGAATTCACCTACTACCAGGGACAACACCAATTGCCAAGGCACCCTACCGTTTAGTACCAGTAGAGATGCAAGAACTGAAGAAACAATTGGACAAACTTATGGAGAAAGGTTTCATACAACCTAGTTCATCACCATGGGGAGCACCAATCTTGTTTGTCAAGAAGAAGGACGGATCAATGCGTATGTGCATTGATTACCGAGAATTAAACAAGGTCATGATTAAGAATCGGTACCCGTTACCGAGAATCGATGATCTGTTCGATCAACTTCAAGGAGCTCGATTCTTTTCTAAGATCGATTTACGCTCAGGATATCATCAATTGAAAGTACAGGAAGAGGACATTCCTAAAACTGCTTTTAGAACAAGGTATGGTCATTATGAATTTACAGTCATGCCATTTGGTTTAACCAATGCCTCAGCTGCATTTATGGACATGATAACCAAGATATGTAAACCATATCTGGATAAATGCATAATTGTCTTTATAGATGATATTCTTATTTACTCTAAGAGTAAAGAAGAACATGCAGAGCATTTGTTTATACTTCTGAATGTGCTGAGAAAAGAAAAGCTTTATGCTAGATTTTCAAAATCCGAATTTTGGTTAGAGGAAGTGCAATTCCTCGGACACCTGGTTAATCATGAAGGAATTCATGTGGATCCCACAAAAATCGAGGCGATTACTAAGTGGAAAGTCCCTGAATCACCAACGGAAGTTTGAAGTTTTCTTGGACTGGCAGGATATTATAGACGGTTTATCCGAGATTTTTCTAGAATAGTCATTCCCTTAACAAAACTGACCCGCAAATCAGTTAAGTTTGAATGAGGACCAAAATAGGAAGAAGCTTTTAGAATTCTTAAGCATAGGGTAACCCACGCACCCATATTCGCGTTACCAGAAGGAACCGAAGACTTTATAGTCTACTGTGACGCTTCTAAGTTTGGATATGGATGTGTGTTGATGCAGCGTCAAAAGGTTATAGCCTATGCCTCTAGACAACTTAAGAATCATGAAGAGAATTATACAACCCATGATCTAGAGTTAGGAGCCATAATTTTTGCCCTTAAAATTTGGAGACACTACCTATATGGTAGCAAGTTCATTGTTTTCACCGATCATAAGAGCCTAAGATATGTTTTTGGGTAAAAGGAATTAAATATGAGACAGAGACGCTGGATGGAAATCCTCAGTGATTATGATTGTGATATCCAGTATCATGCATGAAATGTTAATGTAGTAGCTGATGCTTTAAGTCGAAAGTATCATGAAAAGCCAAGACGAGTACGTTCTCTCAAGTTAAATCTGCTGATAGATTTAAACGAGAAAATTAGAGAAATTCAGGAATCAGTAATCAAGGACGATACTGAAAAACTAAAAGGAATGATTAAGGAATTAGAACAAGGAATAAATGGAATTTGGAGATTCCATAAGAAAAGAATCTGGATACCCAAACAAGGAAACCTACGCCACCGAATTTTAGAAGAAGCCGATAAGTCTAAGTATACGATACACCCTGGTAATGATAAAATGTATCAAGACTTAAGGAAGAATTTCTGGTGGATAGGAATGAAAAAGGATATAGCAACCTATGTTGCTAGATGTCTAACTTGTTCACGGGTTAAAGCCGAACATCAGAAACCCTCAGGTTTATTGCAGCAACTAGAAATGCCAATATGGAAATGGGAATTGATAACAATGGACTTTGTTACAAAATTACCCATGACACGAAAAGGAAATGATACAATCTGGGTAATTGTAGACAGATTAACCAAATCTGCTCATTTCTTACCAATGAAAGAAACTTTCAGTATGGAACAATTAGCCAAATTATATGTAAATGAAATAGTTTCATTACATGGAATTCCTTTATCTATTGTTTCTGATAGAGATAGCCGTTTTACTTCTCATTTTTGGACTAGTTTCCAAAAAGCAATTGTAACCAAGTTAAAACTAAGCACTACTTATCATCCTCAAACGGACGGACAAAGCGAAAGGATAATTCAAACAATGGAGGATATGCTTAGAGCTTGTGTAATTGATTTCGGAGGAAATTGGGACGATCATTTACCATTAATAGAATTTTCCTACAATAACAGCTATCATACCAGTATCAATGTTGTGCCATTTGAAGCACTTTATGGATGAAAGTGCCGAACTCCAGTCTGTTGGGCAGAAATTTGAGAAAAGCAACTGTCTGGACCAGAGATAGTACAAGAAACAATGGATAAGATTCTTCAAGTCAAGGAAAGACTAAAAGCAACACGTGATTATCAAAAGAGTTATGCTGATAACAGACGAAAACCATTGGAATTTCAAGTAGGAGATAAAGTATTATTAAAAGTTTCTCCATTGAAAGGAGTGGTCAGATTTATAAAAAGGGGAAAGCTAAGCCCCAAGTATATTGGACCTTTTGAGATTGTTAGAAGAATAGGACCAGTAGCTTACTAGCTACAACTGCCAGAGGAAATGGCAGGAATACATGATGTATTTCATGTATGTAATCTCAAGAAATGTCTAGCAGATGAATCATTAAAGGTACCTCTTAAGGACATAGAGGTAAATGAGAAACTCAAATTTGTAGAGAAACCACTACAGATTGAAGATAGAAAGATCAAGAATCTCAAGCATAAGAGACTAGTTCTAGTCAAAGTAAAATGGGATTCCAAGAGAGGACCAGAATACACTTGGGAGCTAGAGTCGGAGATGCAAAAGAAGTATCCACACTTATTCCAGTGAATCTCCAGGATGAGATTTAAAACAAGGTGGGGAGGATGTAACAACACTCAAAAATACATTACAAGAAACCCTAGTTGAGACCCCAAAACATGTACGACGAGAACCAAAATGAAAAATCAGGATTTAGGGTTGGGGTTGGGGGGGGTACCCCTAAACCTTCCGCGACACCCGAAAGGTACTTATACGTGTCAAAACCCAAAGTCGTTGACACAACAGAGCTAGAAACACAGCAAGGCAGGCCTAGGAAAAATAGGTCTCTCACGCGACACGTGAAAGGTGACCACGTTTCTGTCGTGACACGCGGGAGCGAACCATTTTGGGTATATAAAGCCTGGCCTTGGACTTGAATTTCTGCACCATTTTGATTGAATTTCGAAATTTCCATCTCTCTTAATCTCCGTTTCTTTCTAGTAGTACACCCCTAATTTGCGAAGCTCTGCCTCGTTGTAAGTATTATAACCCCCAGTTACGTATTAGTTACTCTACCCGATTGATCTAGGGCTCCATAACGCTTGTCAAGGCTCTGCCTGACTCAGTCGTTGGAGTTCTGTCTCGGGGGTATGGCTAATGTAAATTGGGTTATCTTACTAACACGTGTGCATTGTTTAATTTTAATAGATTATAACCAGGAAGTCACCAGAAAGTCGTAGTATTACCTAAAAATAGCCAAGTGAGTACATCTTATTTTTGTAAACTGTTTTTACAAAACCTCAAATGTTTTAAAGTACAATTAACAGTGATTGAGTCTATGTATTCTACAATTTCTGTCAGTATGTTGGGGTTTTGTATACATTACCTGTTTCTACACTGTGAGTAGTAGCATGACCACAAGTCAGGATTGACAGTACCGTAGGTGGTAATTGGGTAGATATAAACATTGTAATCGCTCTCAATACTGTAAAAATATAAAAGCTAGTTTTAATTAAACTGGGATGCACTCGCCAGTATTTCTTGCTGATAAAACCTTTTAAAACGCGTTTCAGGTAACTTAATGTGAAGCTTATAGAAGCCAGCTGGAGAGCACTGAAGGCTTGGAAAACTGGCTATAAAGTTACCTAAATAAGAAAGAAGTTTTATTTCAATAAATTAGGGTTTATCCCTATAAATAAATTGTAATGGAAACTTGGGTTTTCCCATGTATTTATTATTTATAAAAGTGTGGTGTTTTAACTCTGATAAACTATTTCCTAACTACGGTCCTGATGTTAATTTCCGCTGCCAAATTAATAAACACCAATACCACTGATACTGTCCTCGCGGCTGCCCGCTCTCGGGGTAGGGATCGGGGGTTGCGACACATACGTACATGCTGTCAAACCGAGAAATATTCGGCCAAACACCCCACCCAAGCTGGGGGAATAGTGAGCGTTTGCTATTTGTGGAAAAACACTACTACTCTTGGCTTTAATAAAATTACTCTGGAGTTCCTAAAATTTATTAAAAAATTTTCCTTTAACGGACATATTTTTTTCTACGTGTCAATTTATGAGAATTAGAGACCCTAGGGACGTGTTTCACTACTCATTGAACACCTTAGGGATTCACAATTCGTCGTTTGAATTTGAAATTGGCGGGTAAATTCATTAGACTAGTCTGGGGACTCAAATGTCAACAACTCTACTATCACATGGATGCTCAATTTTAAGTGTAAACTCATAATTTAACCTTAAAACCTAACTGGGTTTGGGGGGTGGGGGCTCAAGTTCTAGCGTTTTTACATGATTGAGGACTCAAGAAGCAAACTTTTTACTTTGGGGACTCACCTAGACACCGGCCAACATCTTCAGCGACACAAATTGCAGTTTACTCTAAGATAAAACACATGTATTTCAATATGTTTTATAGATGGAAAGGAGTATGGAGAGTCTAATGTGAATGCTCCTGGAGCACTCACATCCATTTCTTCATCTCCATCTATATAACTTAAATAAAAAACACCATTTTCTCTTGACTTTGTTTATATTTTAAAACATCTCAAATCCTATTTCCATTTCTATGTATGTCTTACTTACAAACACTTGTTTTATTATTTTTTCCTATATATTTACATGTTTATAAATAAGGATGAATAGTTACCCTCTATATATAGAGAGTTACTATTACGTTCTAGCCTCTACTATATATTTTGGAAGAGTAAAATTAAGAATGGGACGTGAAAGCTAATTAAGAGAAAAACTATACATTCCTTCATAGTTTAGAGATGGGGAGTAACATAGAGTGTGGGATGTAAATGCTTAATAACTTGTACAACATTTGAAAAGACTAAAATACCCTTCATGTTAACAGATAAGTACTAACGGTGTTAGTCAAGTGAACTTAAATGGCAAGAAACGCAAACCACATTGTGCCACATGTAAGATTTAAACATTTTGATGGTGATGACAATTTTCACCAAACCTAAGTAAATTGGACCAATGTTTTAAGGAATGGATTTTAATAATTCTAACTATTCGTCGTTGGCCGCCAACAGTCCTAACTTCAAAAATAACCACTGGCAGTCCCAACTGTTGACATATTGGCCACCAATGGACCCTTACTAACAGAACCCTACCGCCGTTAGTTTTCGGTCGCCGGAAAACTGTTTTTGTCCAGAAAAAGGTATCTAAAGGTCCGACCTAAGGTTACAAAGAAATTTGGGACGCAAATGTTGAGTTTTCCGGCAAAAAGTTGAGTTTTCCAGTGAAAAAGGAGTTTTCCGGTGACTTTAATAATTGGAGCTTTTACTAGAAAATGGTTCCCAAAGGTCCATAATAAGGTTACAAAGAGGTCTGGGACAAAAATGTTGAGTTTTCCGGCCAAAAATGTGTTTTCTGGCCAAAAAACGTTTTTCCGACGACCGGAGACTAACAACATTAGGAATCTGTTAGTCATGGTCCATTGGAGGCCAATATGTTAAAAGTTAGGACTGCCAGTGGTTATTTTTAAAGTTGGGACTGTTGGTAGCCAACGACGAATAGTTGGGATTAGTAAAATCCAATATTCCATGTTTGAATACCGGTATGAATCAGTTAAACCGGATACTGGACATACGCACAGTATGATAAAGTATTGGTGCATAGATGTCTGTTAACTTCGTCTTTATAGAGTCTTGTTTCTAGATAGGAAAAACCAGTGCTCAGCAGGATAGAAAATAGGTTTTAGTTGTAAAAAGGGTATTTCGCACGAAATAGCAAGAGCTATTTCGTACGAAATAACATAAAGGAATTTCACACGAAATGAGCTATTGCTATTTCGTACGAAATCACCACCCCTATAAATACCTGAGCTGCTGATTCATTTGTAACTTTCCGATTTCAGAGCCGAGGTACTGCCGGTTTGTCAAACGACCTGTAAAGCTTTGAAATCAATAAAAAGAAGATAATTAGGGAGAATCAAGCTGTATTCACGTCTATATCATTGATTCCGCCTTTGATATGGATTGTAAACTCTTCTGATTGACTCATTCGGGTCACACAACGATCCAACAAGTGGTATCAGAGCTCAGGACGAAGAGTTCATACCAATTCAGTTTATTTTCATCAGATTTTCTCACTTCTACTCATTCTTTTCAAAATTAAACAAGATTTTACGGTTAAAATGGCTTAAATTTAACATATATCACGTAAAACATAGTTTTAACGAATCCTTGAAAGAATTGGACCTAAAATCGACCAAAAACCGGATCAATTGGACAAAAACTTGGCCGACAGTGTGACGTCAGCATCATTCCGCACGAAAACAACATCTTATTTCGCACGAAATCAACATCTGGAACTTTATTTCGCACGAAATCAACATCTGGAAAATCATTTCGCATGGAATCAAAATTTTGGACCTCATTTCGTACGAAATACACATTCATTTCGTACGAAAGTCGCTATTTCGCACCAAAACTGCTATTGCGCTTGAAGAGGGTGATTTCGTTTGACTATTCCGCACGAAATAGTCATTTCGTGTGAAAGCTTATTTCGTGTGAAGATCATTTCATTTGAGGATCATTTCACTTGAGATTCATTTCGTTTTAAACTTATTTCTCGTGAACTATTTCGTTTGAGATTGTTTTTAAAATCCAAAAATTTTTCTAAGTGTTTGTTGATTGTCTCAGGTACTTGAAGATGGATGATTTTCTGAATCCGTTCAGTGACGCTTTTGCTTTCATGGGAAGTACAGGAGATGATACATCAAATAACACAAATGAAAATGCTCCAAATCCGAGTGCAAAGAAAACCATTGCTGATTCTTTGAGTGTTGATAGTGCCTATGGTACCTACAACAAACAACCCAAGCTAATGGCGATAGAGGAATACAATAGATGGGCTACAAGGTTTGAAGAATGGCTGAAAGCTTTTACATATCAAAGTTGGAAGAGCATGAAGAATGGTTTTGATATGGGAAGAACGGATTATGAAAACATAGAAGAGAACGAAGTAGAAAGATTTGTTTCTGAACAGAAATGTGTCGCCTTACTTCATCAATCTGTGAGGGATGACATTATATCATTGATCGAGTACAAAAATTCGAGAGATCTATGGGAGAAACGGAAAATAAAATGTGTGGGTAGTGCCGAAATTGTTAAAAACAAAAAGAAGTTGTTAAGAAAAGAATTTGATTTGTTTGGGTGTTTGAAAAACGAATCTGTGACAAAGATGATAGAAAGATTCGGTCATTTGAAGATGGAACTTGCAAGACACGGAATTGTGTATACTCAGGAAGAATTGGTTGACAAATTCTTTGATTCATTGCCTGATGAGAAAGACTGGCAGTATTTTGCTTTGATGCTGAAGAACACAGTAAAGTCGACTGATTTGATAGTTGATCTGTTAATCGAAAGATTGGAGAGTCATGAATTGGAGATCAGGAAGACCAACAAAGTCAACAACTCATCGTATCAGCAAAATGTTGACTTGTACTATTGAGGAAGTATGATCCCAAAATCTGTGTCACCAAAGACAACATTTTCAGTAGAAAGTTCAAACACGATGAATCAAGAAACTTCAAACAGTGGTTATCATGGAGGAACATCGTCAACTGCTCAAAGTCAATCAGTTCCGAAGAATCTGTTTCAGTGCAACATTGCTGTGGATCTCAAGAATGCACAAAATTTCAGTGAAGAATCTGCCAAACAGCAAATGGTATTTTTGAAATCTGTCTTAGAATCTTATGAAAGCCTCGTAGCGGGAAAGATCGGTAACACTAACCTCACCAAGGAAGATTATGATCAGATCGACCTTGAGGAGATGGAGTTGATTGATATCAGATAGTGTATGGCGAGTGCGGTTAGGAGAGCGCAAAGATTCATGGAGATTACCCGTAGACATTCTATTGGTGGACCTTCAACCAAGCTAGGGTTTGATAAGTCGAAGGTCACGTGCTTTAAATGTAAACAAAAAGGTCATTTTAAACGTGAATGCCGAAATGCATATGCTGATGATACGGCAAATCCGTTCCGTGAAGATTATTACAAAAGAGCCATCTATCATCAAAACAAATCTGAATCCCCCAGAATGAAGCACATAGAAGAAAATCTCAAAGAAAAATCCAGAGCATTAGCTGTTATCCATGACGATGAGGGATATGATTGGAGTGAAGTGTTACCAGAAGAAGACGCAGTGGGATATGCCTTCACAGCAAAGATTGTTCCTTTCAAAGATACCAGAACAGAAGAAGTGAAATACATTAACAGAAAAGTGTCAGCTCAATTCATGAAAAGCAGAATCTATAAAACATGGATAGAAGCGAAAAAGGCAAATAGATGGGATCCTGATAGAGAATGTTATCTAGATCCTAAAGGAAATATAGCTGTTGATCCAGATTCTGTAAGTGTTGAGACTCTTACCCAGCAAATTGCAGAACAAGAAGAAGCAAGACAGAGAATGTGGTGGGGAGGAGGAGAAGCTGAAGTAAAAGAAAAAGAAAAAGAGATAGAGTCGCAGCCAAAGAAAGTTGATGACGGGATAATTGACACATCGAAAGAATTCACCGCAGAAAACCTGAAGCAAATGGCTGACAAAGTGCTTGCAGCAAAAGAGTTAGAGGTAGACTCTAAGTCCAGTTCTGAGTCTAAAAGCAAGGCCAGTTCAAATGATTCGATCAATGATTCAGGTAAGAAAGCCAAAATTGAGAATGACTGCAAAAATTGCATGAAAGATTGCAAAGTTTGTAGTACACTTGCTTACCTCAGCGGTAAAAAGACCAAAGAACTGACAGAAAGAGTCAGAGAAGTTGAAAATCAAATCTTAAGCCGTGATAAACTGTTAAAAGCTTCAAACGATCGATTAAAAGAATTGACTGAGAAAATTGAAAATGATAAAATTGTCGTAGAAAGAATTAGGAAAGAAAATGAAAAATTAATTCTTGAAAACCGTCAACTTTCAGAAAGTTATGAAAAGCTAAAAAGAACGATAAAAGATTCTGATGAAAGAAATGGTAAAACAAACAAAGAAAATTTCCAACTTTCAGGAGTACTTCGGTCAAAGGAAGAAAAAATCAACCAACAGTTAGATGAGATTGCTAATTTGAAGCTTCAGTTTCAGGAAGCTAAGATTGAAAATGAACACATCAATCTGAAACTCAACAGTTACAACTCCGCAAGTTTTGTTCTTCAACATATCGTTCCTAAACCAATTGGGAAGAACAAAGCTGGCGAAGATGTTTATTCGGATGGAACTGGGGTTGGGTATCATCAGGTTCCACCGCCAGTATTGAATAATTTTTCTAAGAAAAAGTCCGGGTTGGTTAATGACAATGACACAAATGAGGTTAAACTTCCAGAATCAATTGATGTCACATTCACTTCATCATCCGATGAAGATAGCGTTCAGTCCGAAGTTGTTAAAAGCATGGTTGAAAGTGTTTTGAAATCTGAAAGTGACTCAACTGAGGATGAAGAATGTTTCTTGGACAAATATATTCCAAAATCAACATCCAAAAACAACTTAAGTGAAGAACCTAATCTTGTGGTGTACAAGATGTCGGGATCGGATAAGTTGTATTCGGATCTTGAATTTCCCTTGGAAAATGTGAATGTTGACAAATTGAAAAATGTTTTTAAACTGGTTGAGATTGATGTGTCTGAGATCAAAGGTTTGAAACGTTCTAAAAGGCAACTAAATTTTGAAAAAGATAAAGCTTACAACAAAAAACCTGTTGTACCGCCGCGTTTTTCTAACAACAATCAAAACAAATGGTCGGGTGGTTATAAGGGTGGTAAGAATTATCAAAGAAGAAACTTTCAAAACAAGAAGTTTGTTGAGAAAAAGGTGTTTGTGAAAAGCTCGAGTTCTCATTCCGAGCAGGAATCTGAATTTTTTTCAAAAACTAATGAAGAGTTTTTTGAAGAAAAGGCCTCACAGCCTCAGACCGAAGGCACAAGTCGGGTAGCTGATACCCGTACATGCTTTAAGTGCAACAAAGTTGGACACATTGCACGAAAGTACACCAACTTAAAGCCTAAGTCTGAAGTTGTTGAGAGTCAGAAAAAGAAAGTTGATGCAAAAGGCAAAGCTCCAATGGTTGTTGAGAAGAAAGTTTTGAAAAATGAAAACACCAAGTTCAAAACTGAACCTGTAAGGAATGTGGTAACTAAAACTGACAAATTTTACAAACGGGTTGCTTCGCCTCAACAAACATGGAAGCCAAAATCAGTTGAAAAGAAATCAAGTTCTTCAAATCCAAAGGTTTCTGAGACGAAAAAACAATCATCCTCTACCACTCCGGTAAAGATGAATGTTCCTGTGGATTACTATGAGAAACTTGAGAATCAAAAGTCTACTACTTCTGAGAAGAAGTATGTACCAAAGAAAGACCAATCATCTGGTCAACCTTCTAAAAATGATTTCTTTTTATACAAAGAGGTTGAGATTGGGTCTGAGGAGAGCTTAAAGATAAATGACAAAAATTTTCCGCCACTTTACACTGCTAAAACTCACATCAAAGTCAAGCTACCTAAGTCAAAAGAGGCTTGGGTGGCATCAAAATCTAACTAAGTGTTTGTGATATGTGCAGGAGCTTCCAAGATCCGTTTCACGTTGGATTATGGATAGTGGAGCTTCTCGGCACATGACGGGGAAGAAAACCCTTCTGTACGATGTTCGAGGATTTAATGGAGGATATGTGGGATTTGCAGGCAATCAAGGTGGTCGAATAGTTGGTGAAGGAACTTTATCGAATGGAATCGTCACGTTTGAAAGAGTAAACTACATCGCCGAGCTTGAAAACAATCTTCTGAGCATTTCTCAGATATGTGATCGTATGTATACAATGCACTTTACAGATAAGGAATGTTTGATATTGAAACCAGGATTTGTTGTTCCCGAAGAGTGGGTTATCATGAGAGCACCTAGAGTGAATGATCTGTATGTGTTGGACATGAGTGTAGCAACTACTACCACGGGTCAGGCTCACTGCTTTATGTCTAGAGCAACGGAAAAAGAATCGCAATTGTGGCATCGAAAGATGGGCCATATTCACCTGCGAAAAATGAATCATCTGGTGCATAATGACTTAGTAATTGGTGTTCATTTGAAAGTTTTCCATCTTGAGGGGGAGTGCATTAGCTGTATCAAAGGCAAGCAAAAGAAGAAATCTCACCCTGGAAAGAAGGTTAACTCAGTCTCGAGACCGTTAGAGAGACTTCATATGGATCTTTTTGGTCCAGTGAACGTCAAAAGCATAACTGGTGATCTCTACTGTCTAGTAGTAACCGACGACTACTCGAGATTTTAATGGGTATCATTTCTGAAGTCAAAAGATGAGACATTTGAAAGTTTGATGACGTTGTTCAGAAAAATTGAAAACTTGTACCAAACTCGAATCAGAAGAATCAGGAGTGATAACGGTACAAAGTTCAAGAACAACAAGATGGAAGAATATTGTGATGAGAGAGGTATATTGCAAGAATTTAGTGCTCCTTACACTCCACAACAAAATGGAGTAGCTGAAAGAAAGAACAGGACGCTAATTGAAACGGCTAGGACGATGCTTGCTGATTCGATATTACCAGTCAACTTTTGGGCAGAAGCAGTATCAGCCGCTTTCTATACACTCAACCGGGTTCTTACAGTGAAGAAATTCAACAAGACATGTTTCGAGCTGATCAACAACCGAAAACCTAACCTGAAGTATCTGGAACCGTTTGGGTCTCCCTGTACAGTTCTAGAACCTTATGGTAAATTTGGTGCAAAGAGCATTGAAGGAATTTTCGTGGGTTATGCAAGTCCATTGAAATGAGTCTTTGTTCCAATCTTAAAGCGGATCATCGAAGCGCATAATGTTGAGTGTCAAAGTTATACCATGCCACCTCAGAATCCCGGTGACTCATGGCGTTTCAATTATGATACTTTGTGGGATTCGTTTGACATAGAAGAAGAACCAGATTTCTTTGACGAGTTAGATATTCTGAGAGAGTATGAAGAATCACAAGAAAGATTCCCAGCTGAGTCATCTAGACGTCAATATTGAGCTTCCAATGACGATGAAGCCGGTCCAAGTAATGCTGGAGAACATGATGATATTCAGCAAACTCTTGACAATCAGACGACAGTCAATGATAATCAAGAATCTGATGATAGACCTATATTTGATCGTGGTGATTCAGATTCTGAGGGGGAGCAGATCCATATATCAAGTCAAACAATTCCAGTCAGTGAACAAGGTGCAAATCAGAATGTCACAAATTTGGAAGGCGAGGTAGATGTTCCAGGCGAGGTGATGCCGAGAACTCTTTCGTACCATCCAGAAGAGCTGATTATTGGAGAATTACAATTAGGCGTTCGCACTAGACGACAAATTGACCAAGGCCTTACTTGTTTTTATTCTACAGTTGCTCCGTTACAAATTGAGTTTTCACTTAGTTGTTTTATTTCGCAGATTGAACCGCAAACATATAAAGAAGCACTAACTGAAGATTCTTGGGTCAACGCGATGCAAGAGGAGCTGAGTCAGTTTGAGAAGTTAGGAGTGTGGAAATTGGTAGACTTGCCTGATGGTCACAGGAAAATAAACACCAAGTGGGTGTTCAAGTGCAAGAGAGACGATCGAGGAGTTATTATTCGTAACAAAGCTCGACTCGTAGTCCATGGTTTTAGTCAGCATGAGGGTATAGATTTCACTGAAGTATATGCTCCAGTTGCTAGACTTGAAGCGATCAGAATCTTCCTAGCATTTGCATCTTGGAAAGGTTTTAAAGTTTATCAGCTAGATGTTAAATCGGCGTTTCTCTATGGGAAGGTAAAAGAGGAGGTATATGTCGGACAGCCACCGGGCTTCACCGACCCAATCCACAAAGACAAGGTTTATTTACTGGATAAAGCGCTGTATGGTTTACACCAGGCCCCGAGAGCCTGGTACGAGACATTGTCTCAACATTTACTTGCCAACAGTTTCATCCGTGGAAAAGTGGATGCCACTCTCTTCACCAAAGAAGTCGA
The DNA here is from genome assembly GCA_030545235.1 of Helianthus tuberosus. NCBI lineage: Eukaryota > Viridiplantae > Streptophyta > Magnoliopsida > Asterales > Asteraceae > Helianthus > Helianthus tuberosus. The sequence goes on along the minus strand of CM060371.1, from coordinate 168,757,522 downwards.
CGGACATCTTCTGATAGTTCAAATATATGTGGACGACATCATATTTGGGTCAACAAATGAAAATCTGTGCAAAGATTTCGAAAGAGTAATGAAGCAAAAATTTGAAATGTCATCGATGGGTGAGATGAAATTTTTCTTGGGACTTCAGGTTGATCAACTGCCGAAGGGAATTTCCATACCTCAGACGAAGTATGTTCATGATATCTTAGAGAAATTTGGGATGTCCGGGACTACTCCAGCTTCCACCCCATTAGCAACGAACCATGGGATAAACCCTGATCTCACAGGAGAGAAGGTAGATGAAACGTTATATCGTTCCATGATCGGATCGCTGATGTATTTGACAGCTTCTAGACCCGATATTATGTATCCAACCTGCCTCGCAGCAAGATTTCAGTCTAGCCCTAGAGCTTCGCATATGGTGATTGTGAAACGAATATTACGCTACCTGAAAGGAACTCCATCACTGGGGTTGTGGTATCCAAGAGAAGGCGATTTCACGCTCGAAGGGTATTCTGATTCTGATTTCGGATGCTGCAAAGTTAACGCTAAGTCAACAACAGCGGGGTGCCAGTTTTTCGGATCACGTTTGGTCACCTGGCAATGCAAGAAGCAGACCTCTGTAGCTTTATCCACATGTGAAGCCGAGTATGTATCTGCTAGCAGTGGCTGCTCTCAGATCTTGTGGATCCAGCAACAGATGAGAGACTACGGTTTGCAATTTCTTAACACCCCTATCTTTGTTGATAATGAGGCAGCGATAAACATAACAAAAAATCCTGTTCATCACGCTAAAACGAAACACATTGAAATTCGTCTCACTTCATCCAAGACTGTTTCGAGAAGAAATTGATACGAATTGAGAAAATCCACACCGACGAACAAAAAGCTGATTTACATACCAAAGCGTTTGATAAAACTCGTTTTAAATATCTTTTAAAATTGAATGGCATGAAGCTTTTATCGGTGTCGGAGGAGATTCTTGGCGTAGATGAAGGTACCACTGTAGATGATGTTGAGAAGCAATCTGCAATGGTTTGTCGATTTTTTACTTGTTTTGGTATTTAGGTGGAGTAGGTTATATTTTCAATAAATACAAAAACAGTGAAAATTTCAAAAATCCAAAAACATGAGATATTTCAAAATTCAAAAACAATAGAAAACCGAAAAAAGAGCTTGTGTAAAATGGGAAAATGATAGTACATCAGCTTGACAGTTACAGTATGCTAAAGATATGAAAAGTTTAAAAGTCTTAAGCAGTCTCGCTGATGATATGCCGGTAGGTTTTTACACATTTAGTAGGTTTGTTCGGGATATAAACCTAAATCTTTACTTGCTTATTTCGTGGGGAACACTACTTGGATATATAGGTAACCCCTGAAATCTCGTTTGAAAGATCCCTCTTTCTGAAATACTAGGTCTTTATACTCAGTGATATCTGGGGTATTATCCCGGGACTTCTGATAATGCGGAAGCAATGGCCTAGTCCCCGTATAATACTTTACTGCTGCTTGAAATAAAAGCCCGCCCTCAGCATAAAAATGATGAAACATTGCAAAATGCTAATCATGTGCTGTTGTAAAAAAGATCCTCTAAAGGGGACACACCTAAAGTCGAAGCCATCATCTCTCTGATTTTGCGGAAGCAATAGCCTGAGCTCTCATAGCCCTCGCATTTAAACCCCTTACAGATATCATCTGTGGTATACTCACCTGTAAGACTGAATATTGGGATCTGGATACGGGAGTATATTCAAGAGGTGGGACATATGAATGAGTTTAAGTTCTTAATACATCTAATTCGTATCCTGGACAGATTGAAAATTGTGTGAGAACTTAAGTGGATCAGTATATCGACAATCTAAGCGAATTGTTTAATTCTGAATATGAAATCAAAGCTTAACGGTACTTGTGACTTGTCGATAGCTGATATGATTCCCTAACACGCTCACCAAAAATATGTTTGTAAATAGTTTACATTTACTGCATTTCATTTCTGTTTAGCATTCTAGTATAGAAACTTTATTCAAAATCCAAAAAGATTTTACATTTCTGCTTTATTTTTTCCTACAAACCAAAGTGGAAAGCTGGTCTTCAGATTCGCAGTTTGAAGTAGATGCAGGAAGTTTCTGAGCTGGACAGAAGAGTTGTGAGCTTATCATGTTAAATTTGTGAAAATGAAAAGTCAAAACAAGTTCATTAAGTTGAAACTTGTAATTTTCAGAATAATGTTTTGTAAATTGTTGAACAAAAGTCAGTTTTGTTTCGTTTCGTTTAGATCAACCAAGGTCATTAATTTGGACTTGGTAGACAAATTAAGTGCCTAGGGTCATTAACTTGGACCTAGATACTTAAGTGGATTATTAAAACAGATAAAAACGAGAAAAGATGTTAAAAGTCAATAGATTGTAATGTAAATTTCTTGAGAAACAGGAAACAAGAAGTCACGACCCCCGACCTACCCTGGACGGAATCGGGAGCCGCGAACAGCCCAGTGGTACCGGTGATTATTTTGAAAAATATTGCAGCGGAAATTTCATCAGGACCGTGAGTTAGGAAAAATATCAGAGTTTAGAAAACACCGGATTTTATTTATTAAATAGATGGGATAAACCCATGTTTTACAATGGTAGCTTTAATTAGGGATAAACCCAATTACATAAAATAATATTTCTTAATTTGATTTAATTAATAAAATAAGCCATTTCTTTAAGCCTTTCAGTGCCGTATCCATCTCTTAATCCAATCTACTGTAATTACCTGAAACATGTTTGAAAAAGGTTTTGTCAGCGGGAAATACTGAGTGAGTTCATTCATTTTGCTAAAACGACTCATTTGTTATAATTTACAGTATTAAGAGAGATTACAATGTTTCAGATATCAACCAACTACCCACAGTATTTGTCACTCGACTCGTTTCGGTGATTGTGGTCATATCCCCCATTGGCTGCCCCAATGGTGACGAATATCACTAATTAGGTTCGCCCGCCTAAAGTGATAAAAACAGTAGTAATGTGCACAATACCCCACATACCGGCTGTAATTTGGTGATTACATAAACTTAATCACTGTAATTATAACCTTTGAAAATATTTAAGAATTTATAAAGCATTTTGATAAAAAGAGAATGACTCACTTTATAAGCATGCATATTCATACGGACAGAGTTTAGCCTTGATATTGTAGATTTATACAGGCAGAGCTTAGCCTATTGATTAGTCTTGTAACCTAGTGCACACGAACTAGGTAAGTAACTAATACAGCATTTACGATAACTCACGAGATTAAAACCCTCACAACGAATGACAAAGTGCAACCACTTAAACATACATCGGATTCACAACGAATGACAGAGTATTCCCCGAGTTCGGGTGGTACTCAAACATCCTGTCGGAATCACGATTAATGACAAAGGATAACGCTTAAACATCCGGTCGGATAGTTTCAATCGATCGGACATTGAATCGTAGCAGCGATTGAGTTAATACCCGGTATCGTAGCAGCGCCCCGCTATGCTAATTTGTGATTTTGAGCAGTGGGAATACGTTATTGTGAATTGGTTTCGACACAGACGAACAGCTCGTGAACCAAGCTATTTATAGCTGAAAATTGGGTCTCATGCGGCCCGCATAAGCCTTAGCTCGACTCTTACGCGGCCCGCGTAGCCGCCTAGTCTACGCGTAGGGTTGCTGAGTCACCAGTAGGTCTGCCAGGTGGATACCACGTGTCCCTTAAGCTTATCCGAAGATCTGCCTTGCAGGCGCAGCCCGCGTAAGCCTCGGCTTATCTTTACGCGGCCCGCCTGAAGACCAGAATTCTTGATTTCTTTATTTTTGATATGGATTGGGGTTTCAGGGGGTCCGGGCTTTTACTAACGGATCAATTTGGGACATTTTTTAATATAATTATATCATAAAGAAAAAGGGAATAAAAATAGTGAGAAAAGAGAATGGACCCACTTTGTAACTTTAGGGTTCAACTAGAAAACCTCCTGGTAGAATTTTAGGTATAACTTCTGAGCTATTAAAAATATATAATGCACTTGTGGTAAGTATAGTACCCCTAATTCAACCTTATCCCGATGTCCTAGATCGAATCCCAACAACTTAGTCGGGCAGAGCCCTGACATATGTTATGAGGCTCAGATCAATCGGAATGGGTAGCGGTGATCGGGAGTTAAAACACTTAAAACGGGGCATGGTTTATTATTATTATTTCTTTCTATCGTCACCTCCTTCAATATATATATATATATATATATATATATATATATATATTGAAGGAGGTGACGATAGAAAGAAGGGTGAACAATCTAAATGGCTATGGTATCTTTCTATTTATATTTGAAACTTTCGTGAAGGATAAGCTACTAATAAGTCTTGTCATCCTATGTATTTTATTTCTAAATTCCTCCTTGAGACACGTCCTACTTCCTTTCATTTCAATTTGAAAATGAAATTTTGAAATATATTTATTATTTTATTCTCATCTTGTAGACACACGAATTCAATTAATTTGAACAAGTTGTGCAATGCCTATGCTACATATGGTTAGTTTGCTTACTTTAGGTGGCTTTATTTACAGAAGACATTTGTCTTACATTCGCAGCCAATGAGAGCCGGCCACGGAAGACCGGTAGGTCTGCCTAACGCCCGGGCTGAAACCCTCACCGAAGGGGCAACGCCGAAACCCAAGCCCACACGGGGTGGTGACTTGGGCGTTCGTACCCAACCCACACCCCAACCCCCGCCCCATACCCCAAGTTATAATTTTATAAAAATACACACAAAATTTAAATCCTAATCACCTATAGCCTAGCCAATCCAGCCAATGAGAGCCGGCCACGGAAGACCGCTAGGCCCGCCCAACGCCCGTGTTGAAACCCCCGCCTAAGGGGCCACGCTGAAACCCAAACCCACATAGGGTGGTGACTTGGGCGTTTGTATCCAACCCACGCCCCAACCTCCTCCCCATACCCCATAGTCTTAATATGTTTGAAATTATACTACCAACCTCACCTCTTTTTACTTTTTATTCAGTTTTCCTATTATTAGATATAGATAGATTATCATCTTATTCGATTATATCTGCTGGATTTAAAACTCCTTTCATTAATTCCAATTCATAAAACAACATGAAGTCCGATTATTGATTACATTCTTCCCAAAACCTACATCTCTTCTTCTATTCGATTATAGAGCTCCAAAAAGGTTCCAAACAATGTGTGTTTGTGTGAGATGGTTCTCACCTCACTCTCTCTATGGTTTCTCTCCTCCCTACGTCATCTGCCCAACACAACACTACCCGTCCACCGCCACAACTACAGCAGAAATGTGGATGCCACACCTCTACTCCCACCACCGCCAGCTGCTATTTCGCTGACAATATACCTTCGGCCGATACGCTTAGTGTTTGAACCCAAGCCACCACCGGTGTTTCAGATGGTGGTGTTACCGGAGATGGTGTTTCGGTGATCGCTACCATGGCTAACACCGCCAGTCAAAACGTCGACGGAGAAACCTTAGTTGAATTCCCGTCCTCCATTCTGTGAGTATAAGTGGAGCACGCGCCGGAAACCGACGCGGTGCCGCCGCAAGCCCGCCATGGCCGACGAAGCATCTTCTCATCTCTCTGGATGTGTGTTGGCGTAAATCGTAATGAAGATGTATGGAGGGGCAAATGTGAACAACAATCAAAAGTTTAGTGTTAAAAACTCAAAAGTCAAACACATGACTGTTCCTCCGGATGTGTTGAATTAATACTATATAACAATTATAACTTATAAGTTAACTATTATATTATTATTATTATTATTATTATTATTATTAATTTAACTTCTTTATTCATTTGGCGGGTATAACTTCTAAAATATGATGTTTTACAAAATAATAAATGCGTCATTAGAATGAGAATATTTTTGTCTACATTTGGGTCTAAGTTTCATTAAAAATAGAGTAGGTTCAAATACAATATATTTTTATAGTTTAATTATTATACGGTTCATAGGTCCGTCTAGGTACTTCATATTTCTTACAGTTAACTTACCCGTAATCTACCCGTCTAATAATATAAGCTTTTATATACTTTTATTTTATTTAGAAAGGTCACCCATATACAGGCCAATTAATTAATATAATATTTCAACCAACTATATAAAATATTGTTTAAAACTATTTGGGTTGAATATTTATATTAAAAATAAACTAGTTACTAGTTACTAATGGTTAATAAATTTAACTAAACCTATAATTCTTATATAAAAATAGGTATGTTACATTCTCCCCACCTTGTTTTAAATCTAGTCCTCGAGATTTGGGTTATGATATTTCTTTAAGACTTATGTCATATTTTAGTTAATAAAAACAATATTAAGGTAAATGACACAGAATTTAAAATATCAAATTTTGTGAATACGAGTTGTACAATAAGTAGGATTCAATAGTTCAACTGAGTTAGTTCAAGAAATTGATGACAAACAAATGAGATGAAATGATATAATTTCCAAAGTGATTAGGTTCAAGCTAAAAGATATATGATCAATAGATATTTAAAATGAAGGTGAAGGACTTTTAAAATCAATAAAATTCTTTGTCAAAAGAAAGCTTACTTTGATTGGCAACTGAGGAAGACTTAGAATTGACAGGTTTCAAATGAAATAAAAGCATGAAAAACGATTTGTCAAATATTATAATATGAGAAAACCAATGTACTGGGATGAGTGAATTGCAAAGATATAACAAAAGACAATAGAGTTAGTGTTTAGAGTTCAAAGTTGTTTTAATTGTGAAACAATGTGATAGTACACTATTAGTGACCATATTTTCCATACTATGTCCTAGAGATCGAAATATAATAAGAACAAGTTGTTTTGGCATGACCAACCATTATATTATATTTGTAAAGCAAATGTAATATATATTATTTGTTACGCATTTTTACCATATATAAATGGTCACCACTTTTAAATAAATATTATTTTAGTATTTTACTATACTATGTAAAATAACTTATATTTACTATGTAATATATATTACAAAACTCCGCAATGAAGTTATTATATTACAAAATATTTTAGTATTATTATTTTGTAAAAGAAATCACTATTATTTATAACGTTAAATGAAAGTTGTAAATAAAAGTGTAAAAATATTTATTGTACAAAAGTATTTGTAAAATATTTTGTAAATATATAACACTTAATGGGTCGATTCTATGTGATTACTTATTTTCATTTTGAAACCATATAGTGTTGTGAATGTATTTACAAATGTTGTAAATAAGTGAAAACGATGACTATTCTTATATATATATTACAATGTTCCCCTAATCCAACGTAGTTGATGACTACCTTATTATTCTTATATGGATATTTTCTTGCCAGAGCGTTACGGTACATAGTTACCACAAAACATGTGATAGACAATTATTTATATAATTTTATTCGTCCCTCTAATTCTTGTATTGTTTTTTGAAAATATGTCTTCTCCTTACAGTACAAAGTAAATTTTTTTTATATATAATTAAAATTTACTAAATAAGTATGATGACTTAATTTATATACATTAACTAGTCATTATCATGGTTGGATATTGGTTAGTGCTGCCTTGTTTAAGCATAGGTGATCAGTCCATGCCTAACTAAGGCTAGGCTACTCAATACCTGCCCTTGACAATAAACCTAGTACCTAAAAATAATACTAACACTGCTACTATTAATATATTATTACTAATAATAAAATTAATATTAATTACCAATAATAAATAACTAAACACAAACTTAAATGAGAGTATATCTCAACATAATTTTTATACATATATATAAAAATATAAATTCTTCACCTCAATGTTTTAACAAAATTTATTGACTTGATATCAAAGAGTCATCGTTTTGTAATAATGCGGTTTATAGTGCAAAGAAAAACGGAATGATATTTGAGTTTGGATAAAATAATAAATTGGAATGAAGTCCTCCAGTGGTCTTCATAAATCAAATGAACCACATGTGCAACAAACAATGCATGTGTAACGTGTGGATTTACCAAGAAATGAAATAGATCAATATTTGCTACTATGAAAGAAATCCTTATAGTATGATGACCATTAAAGGAAGTAAAAACACGAAAGTCATCTCTTTATATGCAGAAGTCAGAATTTCAACGAAAGAAATATAAGAACTTCTATCTGGAATTTTGTGTGATAATTGTTGTTAAGTGACATTACCAAGGAATGTCGAAAAATGAAATAGGGAATTTTGCAAAGGTATGTGACTCATTTTGCAGTGATAATAATTATGACTCTGATTAGATTGTGCACCGATGGTTTGTGAAATATTGTTCCAACGTACCTCAGTGAGATTCAGGTAGTTTGTAGGATCACGTGGCAAAGTGTTTCTTTTTTATTAGTAGTTCTTTTACTGACAGAATTAGCATTGGTGTCATTGTGCCCAATTTATATTTTCCAAAGGTCTTGCCTTGGAAGTCGCGTGTGACATACTTTAACGTCTCTGGACATATAATTTAAGTTTTATGTGTTTTCTTGTGCTCTAGCACAACTTTACATGTTTCTTACTTGCGTTAATAGTTTATGGTAACGCATTTAGAATTTCTTATATTTTTTATGGTGTCCCAACTTAATGGGTTTCCATTGTTTATATTGTCGTACGAATTACGAGGTAGATGATCAAACGAAATAATGTTTGATATCGGAATTATAGATATACGCAAGAGATTCCTAAAGAAATCTAAATTTATTATTGACACATTTGATTGTGCTTTATTCCTAATGGACTTTTGGAATTTCTTATAGATATACATATCTATATAATCACATATTTCACATGATGTTTTATACATACCCTCTATAAGGTCAATGTATTTAACAGATTTCATCTTTCCAAAAACAAGTCAAATATCAGGTCATGATATTATTTAGGGAAATCTTGTTTGACATATTATATACCCCGTCTTATCCGGTTCTCGCCGGAGAGGTAAATCCAGTATATCCGGACAAGCTGGAGAGTCTACTACACCATACCCAGTCTTGCCGGAGAAAATTTTCTATTTCCCATAAATAGTATTTTTAAAAGTGCCTGTTTTATTAGGCCTTTATCCAGAATTAGGGAAATTTGTATTCCCGTAACATATCTTATTCTAGACCAAGTAATATCACTAAGCAATAATTACTATTAATTCTTGCTTATTTATCATATCTTGCAATATTCTAATTACCATTCTTATGGTATACCAAAACCCATCATACTTTATTTACACAACTACTTAGCTTATCTCGAAGCTTATACTAAAGCATCTTTTCTTAAGTTCAAGTCTAAATGCTATCATGTGTGCTACCAGTTAATAGCAATCTCCTAACTCTTTTAGGTATTATTATCACAACACTTGTAGGCTTAAAGCAGTGGCTCTGATACCACCTTCTGTCACGACCCCCGACCTACCCTGGACGGAATCGGGAGCCGCGAACAGCCCAGTGGTACCGGTGATTATTTTGAAAAATATTGCAGCGGAAATTTCATCAGGACCGTGAGTTGGGAAAAATATCAGAGTTTAGAAAACACCGGATTTTATTTATTAAATAGATGGGATAAACCCATGTTTTACAATGGTAGCTTTAATTAGGGATAACCCCAATTACATAAAATAATATTTCTTAATTTGATTTAATTAAAAAAATAAGCCATTTCTTTAAGCCTTTCAGTGCCGTATCCATCTCTTAATCCAATCTACTGTAATTACCTGAAACATGTTTGAAAAAGGTTTTGTCAGCGGGAAATACTGAGTGAGTTCATTCATTTTGCTAAAACGACTCATTTGTTATAATTTACAGTATTAAGAGAGATTACAATGTTTCAGATATCAACCAACTACCCACAGTATTTGTCACTCGACTCGTTTCGGTGACTGTGGTCATATCCCCCATTGGCTGCCCCAATGGTGACGAATATCACTAATTAGGTTCGCCCACCTAAAGTGATAAAAACAGTAGTAATGTGCACAATACCCTACATACCGGCTGTAATTTGGTGATTACATAAACTTAATCACTGTAATTATAACCTTTGAAAATATTTAAGAATTTATAAAGCATTTTGATAAAAAGAGAATGACTCACTTTATAAGCATGCAGATTCATACGGACAGAGTTTAGCCTACTGTTTAGCCTTGATATTGCAGATTTATACAGGCAGAGCTTAGCCTATTGATTAGTCTTGTAACCTAGTGCACACGAACTAGGTAAGTAACTAATACAACATTTACGATAACTCACGAGATTAAAACCCTCACAACGAATGACAAAGTGCAACCACTTAAACATCCATAGGATTCATAACGAATGACAGAGTATTCCCCGAGTTCGGGTGGTACTCAAACATCCTGTCGGAATCACGATTAATGACAAAGGATAGCGCTTAAACATCCGGTCGGATAGTTTCAATCGATCGGACATTGAATCGTAGCAGCGATTGAGTTAATACCCGGTATCGTAGCAGCGCCCCGCTATGCTAATTTGTGATTTTGAGCAGTGGGAATACGTTTTTGTGAATTGGTTTCGACACAGACGAACAGCTCGTGAACCAAGCTATTTATAGCTGAAAATTGGGTCTCATGCGGCCCGCATAAGCCTTAGCTCGACTCTTACGCGGCCCGCGTAGCCGCCTAGTCTACGCGTAGGGTTGCTGAGTCACCAGTAGGTCTGCCAGGTGGATACCACGTGTCCCTTAAGCTTATCCGAAGATCTGCCTTGCTGGCGCGGCCCGCGTAAGCCTCGGCTTATCTTTACGCGGCCCGCCTGAAGACCAGAATTCTTGATTTCTTTATTTTTGATATGGATTGGGGTTTCAGAGGTCCGGGCTTTTACTAACGGATCAATTTGGGACATTTTTTAATATAATTATATCATAAAGAAAAAGGGAATAAAAATAGTGAGAAAAGAGAATGGACCCACTTTGTAACTTTAGGGTTCAACTAGAAAACCTCCTGGTAGAATTTTGGGTATAACTTCTGAGCTATTAAAAATATATAATGCACTTGTGGTAAGTATAGTACCCCTAATTCAACCTTATCCCGATGTCCGAGATCGAATCCCAACAACTTAGTCGGGCAGAGCCCTGACATATGTTATGAGGCTCAGATCAATCGGAAAGGGTAGCGGTGATCGGGAGTTAAAACACTTAAAACGGGGCATGGTTTTATTATTATTATAGGGTAAGTAATAATATATATATATATATATATATATATTGAAGGAGTAGACGATAGAAAGAAGGGTGAACAATCTAAATGGCTATGGTATCTTTCTATTTATATTTGAAACTTTCGTGAAGGATAAGCTACTAATAAGTCTTGTCATCCTATGTATTTTATTTCTAAATTCCTCCTTGAGACACGTCCTACTTCCTTTCATTTCAATTTGAAAATGAAATTTTGAAATATGTTTATTATTTTATTCTCATCTTGTAGACACACGAATTCAATTAATTTGAATTATAACTTATAAGTTAACTATTATATTATTATTATTATTATTATTAATTTAACTACTTTATTCATTTGGCGGGTATAACTTCTAAAATATGATGTTTTACAAAATAATAAATGCGTCATTAGAATGAGAATATTTTTGTCTACATTTGGGTCTAAGTTTCATTAAAAATAGAGTAGGTTCAAATACAATATATTTTTATAGTTTAATTATTATACGGTTCATAGGTCCGTCAAGGTACTTCATATTTCTTACAGTTAACTTACCCGTAATCTACCCGTCTAATAATATAAGCTTTTGTATACTTTTATTTTATTTAGAAAGGTCACCCATATACTGGCCAATTAATTAATATAATATTTCAACCAACTATATAAAATATTGTTTAAAACTATTTGGGTTGAATATTTATATTAAAAATAAACTAGTTACTAGTTACTAATGGTTAATAAATTTAACTAAACCTATAATTCTTATATAAAAATAGGTATGTTTCACAAGATCCTCATGGTAAAGATAGTGTATAGTTTGAACCAGAATTCGAGCTCCAGCATATTGAAATGGGGAGTCTACATTCTGGATCAACATTCAAAGGGGAGTTTGAAGATAGAGATTGAAGGATGCTTACCGCGTCAGACATTTTGGGCAGAGTGAGAAGATAGATAAAGACTAAAGGCTGAAGATTTAATGCTAAAGACTTCGTCAACATCCAAGGGGGAGTCTGTTGGTGCATAGATGTCTGTTAACTTCGTCTTTATAGAGTCTTGTTTCTAGATATGATAAACCAATGCTCAGCAGGATAGAAAATAGGTTTTAGTTGTAAAAAGGGTATTTCGCACGAAATAGCAAGAGCTATTTCGTACGAAATCACCACCCCTATAAATACCTGAGCTGCTGATTCATTTGTAACTTTCCGATTTCAGAGCCGAGGTGTTGCCGGTTTGTCAAACGATCTGTAAAGCTTTGAAATCAATAAAAAGAAGATAATTAGGGAGAATCAAGCTGTATTCACGTCTATATCATTGATTCCGCCTTTGATATGGATTGTAAACTCTTCTGATTGACTCATTCAGGTCACACAACGATCCAACATAAAGGTCGGTAAAACCAAATACGGTATGTGTTATGTGTCGGCGGTAAATCTAGTTCTACCAGTTCAAACTGTTGAACTGGTTTGTATTATCTTAAAATTGTTTTTTTTTTATTTTGATAAAATACGATATTAAGGTAATACTGACCTTGCATATTTCCGGTGATTAATGTATGCCTTCCATTCCAATATTCCATCATTATTGTTCAGTTACACAAATCTTAATTGATATTTGATTGTTGTTTAGATGAATTTGTATTTTTATGAGATTATAGGGTTAACTAGTAACCCAGTTAACCCCTAGTACAATCCGGATTAAACGGTTAAACCGTTTCATAACTCAACCCAACTAGGTTTATCACTATGGTCACGTTGCGACGAACTTCTTTTGTCATTTAGTATGTGTTTACATGTGTTTTGAAATCACTATGAGCGTGTTACGCACACAACCGCTGACAAGAATAAAAAGAAAATGTAGAAAAAAAAACAGTATAAGATAACCGAAAGAAAATCAACAAAAAAAGTTTTATGGTAATGATGTTGTTCGTATGACACCCGTGGTCAGAGGCGAGCAAATGGTATTGGGTACCGGTACCGAATTTCCCGAACTGAAAGATTTTAAGTCAATTCGGTAGCAACTTTTGGCGTTCCTGGTACCGGTTTGCTACCAGTTTTTACCTTCATATACCTGTACCGTAATCGGCATTTTCGGTATCAGTACCAATTTAGTATCGGTTGGCACCGGGCTCATCCCTAGCCCTTAAACTAAAAAAAAGAAAACACTAAAAGTTGAAGAAAATCAATAAAAAAAGTTGTACGATACCGTTGGTGTTTGTACGGTACCAATGATCAGGGATGAGCAAATGGTATTGATTAGGAGTACCGAATTTCCTGAACTAAAAATTTTCAATATCAATTCGGTACCGACGTTTGATGTTTTCTGTACCAGGCTGGTGCCGATTTTCACCTTCATGTACCGAGACCGTACCGGTATTTTGATAAAAGATGGATAAATGGAAAAAAATACCGAATTTCCTGAACCGAAAGATTTTAAGTCAATTCGGTAGCAACTTTTAGCGTTCCTTGTACCGGTTTGCTACCAGTTTGTACCTTCATATACCGTACCGTAACCGGTATTTTCGGTACCAGTACCGATTTAATATTGGTTGGCACCGAGCTCATCCCTAGTGCTGAAGCTAAAAAAAAAGGAAACACTAAAAGTTGAAGAAAATCAATAAAAAAAGTTGTACGATACCGTTGATGTTTGTACGATACCCTTGATCAGGGATGAGCAAATGGTATTGGTTAGGAGTACCGAATTTCCCGAACTAAAAATTTTCAATTTCAATTCGGTACCGACATTTGATGTTTTCTGTACCAGGCTGGTACCGATTTTTACCTTCATGTACCGAGACCGAACCGGACCATACCTGTATTTTGATAAAAGATGGATAAATGGGAAAAAAAGCTAGCCAAGTGGCAAGCTTTGAATGAAGATGGTAATATTCATTAAACGAATAAAAAGGGTTGCCACGTGGCAAGCTTTGAGTGGTGAGGTTACTATTAAAAAAAGAGGCTTGTCACATGGCAAGCTTTAAATGGTGAGAATACTATTCACAAAAGGCTTGCCACATGGCAAGATTTGAGTGGTGAGGTTACTATTAAAAAAAGACTTGCCACATAACATGGCAAACTTTAAATGGTGAGGATACTATTCACAAACTTGTTAGAATGTTATTTAGAAACCGGCTTCTAAAACATTGAATTGATTAACCCCTTGGAAAAAATTCAAAACAATTGCACCAAGTTAAAGATTGGATAAGGATAACATCGTTATGGCTGTGTGATTCGATTTGATTTTCGAATGCCTATTTTGATAGGGATGTGAATTTTGGATGACAAATAAGGAAATATTTAGTCGATTTTTATGGAAATTGCTAAAAAAAAAACTCTTTACATTTCTAGTCGGTAGGGTTGCTGACAATACTTATCGAATTCGAAAATTCGAAATTTCATTTAACTCGATTTGATTAAGAAGGATCAGTTTCCATTATCAAGAATTCACATTAGATTCAATTCGATTATGGAATACAATTTTATAATTTTAAATATAGTTTTATAATTTTAAATTCGATTCAAAATTCAAAATAGAATTTTATATATATATATATATATATATATAGAGAGAGAGAGAGAGAGAGAGAGAGAAAGTGTAAAATACATTGCGGCTTAACGTACATCCAACACGACAACGTGCATGATTATTTTGATATAACATGCGTGATTATATGCAAATTTTCATTTAGCTTGGGTTTGATCAATTTCGTCCGATTCGTTTCAATTTTCTTTTCGTTTCACTTCAAATTGGCTAGGGGTAGGCTAAATATACCCCCTCTTATCACTTTTTATACCCCCTTTCTATAAAATCATATTAAAACTTTTAATATTTACCCCTTATACAAATCATCATTTTAAAAAATATTCTTTTTGTTACAAAACAAATTCAAAATTGTAAAAAAAGATTACTGACATTTTTTTAAATATTTAATTTTTAATTTTTATTTAATTCATATTTTTTAAAAGTTTTCATATATTGTTTCTAAAGACACTTTTTCAAATAGTATTTTGATTATGGTTTTTATTGAACATCTTTACAAATAAATAATAACATTTTTTCTTATAAAAATAATAAAAAAGGTTTTGAACTTTCTTTTTAAAAAAAAGTCTATATTATGTTTTTTCCTCGTCTAGTTTGTATTTTAAAGGTCTTACTTTTATATTTTTTTAATACTTTTGACGTGTTTATAAAATAATTAACAATTTTTATTTATCAAAAAGGTAAAAAAATTCTTTTAAAATAGCGTTTATAGCCCATCTATGTAAGTGAACAAATAAACAATAGATACTAAAATTATTTTATCATACTATAAATTAACAATCTATATAAATTTAAATTTAATTAGTGTAAAGAATATGTTATAAACAAGTTAAAACTAGTTTAAGACTTGGATCGAAGTGAACACTTTTCTAAAGCAAAACAAATGGATAGGGTTGATTCACAAATATTTTTCTCTTCTTCATTTAAAAAATATATCAAACTGGTTGATTTCAAAAATATATGTCGATTTTTTTGTAATTAAAAGTAGGTCATTCGAAACCAAAAGTCACCTAAAAGCATAAACGTTTTTAGTAATTTGTAAAGATGTTTAATAAAAGAAAACATAATCAGAATACTATTTGAGAAAGTGTAAAAATATCTGAAAACCTTTTAAAAATATGATTTTTAAATAAACATAAAAAAGTTAAAAAAAAAAAACATCTATATTATATTTTTACACTTTTAAATTTGTTTTGTAACAAAAAAGAATACTTTAAAAAAATATGACTTGTTTAGGGAGTAAATATGACAAGTTTAAATGTGATTTTATGGAAAAGGGGTATAAAAAGTAACAAGTGAGGGTACGTTTAGTAGTCCCCATTGGCTATTGTTCGGTCAATTTCATCGAAATTGGAGTCAGAGGGCAGTAACAATGGTTTCAGATCGTAGAACAGGGGATACGATTTTTGAATTGGGAGGTAGGGCATGCGTGATAATGTGCGTGATTATTGTTTTCAACATGCGTGATTAGGTTTTTTTGAGTTTATAACGTGTGTGATTTTCAAAATAACGTGCGTAATTTGGTCGCGTACTGGTCGTACGTTAAGCCGTAATGTACGTTAACTGGCCTCTCTCTCTCTCTCTCTATATATATATATATATAGGGCCAGAATCATTTCAGAACCATAAATATTTACCGAACTCGCAGAACTCCTAATAAACAATCTTTTTATTTATATATTTTTATGTTTAGGATAATTTTATCATTTATTATGTGTATTTTAACGATTACATACATGTTAAGAGTAATTTTATCATTTTTTATATGTAATTTTATATTTACACATATGTAAACTAGTTTTTTTTACATATATGTAATTAGTTATGACACATATATATAATTTTGGCAATTAAACACATGTAAACTACTTTTAACATGTATGTAATCAAAGAAATACATATAATAGATGATAAAAAGATCATAAATATAAAAACTTATATAAAAAATGATTGTTTATTAGGAGTTCTGATAGTTCTGTAGTTATTTAGAGTTCTGAAATGAACTCAACCCTATATATATATACTAGGTTAGAACCCCGTGTATTACACGGGTTGAATAAATGCAATTTTATATATTAAATAATAAAAAGTTATATCTTTATGAACCCTGTATATTATACGGGTTAAATAAATGTAATTTTATATATCAAATAATAAAAAAATTATATCTTTAAAAACCATGTGTATTACACAGATTAAATAAATGTAATTTTGTATACTAAATACTAAAATGTCGTATCTTTAAAAAACCCGTGTATAATCGGGTTGAATAAATCTACTAAATAATAAAAAATTACATCCTTAAAAACCCCATATATTACACGTGTTGAGTAGATCTAAAAAAAAGTTATATCTTTAAAAACCATGCGTATTACACAGATTAAATAAATGTAATTTTTTATATTAAATACTAAAAACGTCGTATCTTTAAAAAACCCGTGAATAGTCAGGTTGAAAAATCTACCAAATAATAAAAAAAAATATATTCTAAATAAATGCAATTTTGTATATTAAATACTAAAAACGTCGTATCTTTAAAAAACCCGTGTATAGTCGGGTTGAAAAATCTACCAATTAAAAAAATTATATCCTTAAAAACCCGCGTTTTACACGAGTTGAATAAATATAATTTTGTATACCAAATAATAAAAAAAGTTATATTTTTAATAAATTAGGATAACATTTAATATTAATTTATTATTTATATATTTAATATAAGATAAGTAGATAAGAGAGGTATTTATTTTAAAAATATATTAAATTAGCAATTTAGATTTGAGGATAATATTTTATTAAAGTATAAATAAATGGAATTTTGTATATTAAATAATAAAAACGTCGTATCTTTAAAAAACCCGTGTATAGTCGGGTTGAAAAATCTACCAGATAAAAAAATTTATATCCTTAAAAACCCCGTGTTTTACACGAGTTGAATAAATATAATTTTGTATACCAAATAATAAAAAAGTTATATTTTTAATAAATTAGGTTAACATTTAATATTAATTTATTATTTATATATTTAATATAAGATAAGTAGATAAGAGAGGTATTTATTTTAAAAATATATTAAATTAGCAATTTAGATTTGAGGATAATATTTTATTAAAGTATATATATATTATTTTTATATATAATAGATATTAAACTTTTATTGTGCTATAGTATAAATTAATCTCTAAATTAATTCTAAGTATTAAAATAGTCCATTACCAAACACATTACAAAGCCCATAACTTAAACAAATTTATTACATATTTTAACATAATTTGAATTATTCTTAGATATAATACATATATAACTTTTATTGGGCTATAATATTAATTAAGCTCAAAATTTATTCTAAGTATTAAAATGGTCCATTATCAAATCCATTGCAAAGCCCATATGTATTACATATTTTATTTTATTACTATAAATAAGAAACATTATGAAGCTATAGGAGTTGTACACCAAGCATTGGGTGTATTTCAAAAAAAAAAAATTTTGATTTTCCACTTTAAACCTAAAGGTTTTCATCTTTTACATTAAAACCCTTTTGATTTTTTTTTTATTTTTAACCTAAAGATTTTTTTATCTTTTTCGGTTTAACCTTTACATTTTTTATTTTCAACTTTGTTCCTCCATACTTTTCACCTTTTGCAAGTTTTTCGTTTTACGTTTCGTTACACGTCTATTATTCTACGTTTGACAAGTTCGTTCCAATGCGCGGGACCCTAGATCAACTTACTTTTTTCTTTCTACGTTTTACGTTTCGGTCTAATTTCTTCGCATTAAAACACCGCAACGGGCGTGCGTGATTCAGCAATTTTACTTCTGTTTTTTGTTCAATGTTTATTTTTTTCTTTTTTTATTTGTTTTATTTTACGAGCTCTTCTGTTGTTAGTTGTGTGGCATTGGGGATACTTGACATGATTTTACAAACGTATTTAACCAATTATTTTTTTTACTAAAAATAATTTTTTTCGGGTTCACCCCTATACCTCCTTTACATAAAAAAACCTACTGTACATGCATATTTTTATGTACGTGTCGGTATGAATTCGATTTGCTCTACGTTTTGACGTAAACTTTTTGTTTAAAAAACATCTTTTATGTACGAGTCAGATCAAATATAATACTTTTTGTTAAAAAAAACATCTTTTATATGCATATTTTATGTACGTTTCGTATAAATTCGAGTTGGCGTATGTTTCAACGTAAACTTTTTTGTGAAATGAGTTAGGTCAAGTATAATCTGTTTCCGTGCTTATTTTATGAATGTTTCGTTAATTTTGTTTCAAACCGAGTGGAGTCAAATTGTGGTTTATTTTTTTCAAAAGTTCTAATTAATCTCTTTTGATTATACGTGTCAGCTTTTCCGTTATACCCGTTACGTTTTCTATGTATGAGTCGAATCCTATATAATACGTTATGATTGTACGGCATAAATTTGATTTACTTTATGTTTTGATCTAATCGCAATGCTTATATAGGTTACATTGAGTTTGATTAGATATGTCGAAATGCACGTTTTCATATGGTTAACGCATCACATAACGTTTAGACTAATCCATTCGCTTTTTGCAATGTATGTGCGCCGCAACGCGCGCTGGTGTTATTCCTAGTTTTAATCAATTTGAATCAAAACGAATTTATTTGAATTTGATTTGAATTTTTAATAGAATTAGAATCGAATTCGAATTCGAATTGGTATTTTGATTCGAATCAAATTGGCTAGTTCTTAATCGAATTTGAATTGAATACGAATTCAAGCAAAAAATAAATTATTTGATTCGAGCAATTCGATATTTGATTCGATGAACACCCTAGTCGGTACTAAATACCGAAATGCCGAAAAAATACCGGTATGGATCTTGTTTTTTTACCGAACTGAAATACTTATACCACTTTTGATACAACTTTGATTCGTCCAATACGAGACCGATAATCTGGGAAAATATCTGTTCTTATCTAATCGTTCAATACGAGACCGATAATTTGGAAAAATATATGTCCTTATCTAATATTTGTCCTATTCAATGGTTAAAAGTCCTTGTTCTTATCTAATTATTTCGTCATATTCAACTTACCACACTAACAACTTAGTGCGGATTATAATATAAGCTAGCATCAACCTATTCCAACTAATACGATTGTTTATATGAATGAGATGGTGGTCAATTAATAAATACAAAATCTTTAACACACTTAGTTTAAAAGAGGAAGATTTTGTGTTCAAAACTCACAGACCACAAATGATTAAAAGAAATTTGCTATTTAAAAATTAGGACTATTTTTATCAGACTTAATAAAAATGAATTTTATGTAATTTTTAAGGATGTCTAGGAAAAGCTGTCTTGTAGGAGTATATAGATACTCAGATAGGCCTGTAAATGAACCAAACATTCATAAAATGTTTGTGAACTTGCTCGACAGGAATTGAAGTTCGTTTATTTGATAAAGAACGAAACTAAACACAAATTTATATTCATTTAAATAAACGAACGAAAATGAACACATGTTTTGTTTGTTCACTTGTGTTCATTTATGTTCGTTTTAAGTTAAGTAGATAAGTAATTATATTTATATAAATATTAAGCATAAAATGAACTTTCTAACTACTTATACAGATGTAACCAATTGGTAATTGAGTTTCCTAGTAATAAAAATGGATTTTCCAATGGAATTTATCGTAATTAATCACTAATTATATAAAAATTATTTTTTGTTCATTTATGTTTAGTAAATTATTGAAATACTGGATTCTAATAATCACAACTATTAGCCGTTGGCCGATAACGTTCCCAACTCAAAAAATAAACATTGGTGGTCACACCTTTTCATATGTTGTAAACCAATGAACCTTTATTAACAGATTCTTAATTTCTTTTTGTCATCCTTTCTTTTTCTATTAATAAAGGTCCATTGATTTACAATATGTAAAAATGTGGGGCCACTACTGGTTATTTTTGAAGTTAGGACCATTGCCGGCCAACTGCTAATAGTTAGGATTATTAAAATCCATTATTCCAAAATTATTTTCATTTGTGTTCATTTATGTTTCTTCAATTAGGTTCATTTGTGTTGTTTATTGTTTGTTAAAGAGTAAATTACGATTTTGGCCCCTGTGGTTATATCACTTTTACCCTATTAGCCCAAAATAAGATTTTTTTTAACATCTGTGCCCCCATAATCTCTATAACTAACTATTTTAGCCCCTGAGTCTAACTAAATCCATTACCTTGGTTAATTATTTATCACATGCAACTCACATGATGGGTATATTTGTAAATTCACCAACTAACACCTATTAAAAACCCCCTCTTTCTTCCCCCTTTTTCTCCTCCACCCACCACCACCTCTACAACCCACCTGCAACTTCATCGTAACCATAACCACCACCATGGCTTCCTCCACCTTCTCCACCCCGCTTCTCTCTCCTCCCCACCCACCATCACCCCACCTCTCTCTCCCTCTCAAAACCCCTCAATTTCCCCTTAATCAAAACCCAAGCAACCGGCATTAAACAAGTGACCGTCAGCCATTACTCCGTGTGCCTAGCAAATCTGCAGCTTATTACATTGAATTAACATTCAACAGACACACATTCAAACTCCATTCTAATGTACTAGATGAGCACATCAGATTTCAAATCCAGAAAACAGAAATGTAATGGAAGCTAAGAACATCATTAATGGTGTAAAAACATCATCATATCTTTATTGAGCAATCATCGATTGAAAAATTACGAACATATTACAATATTTTACATCAATTTAATCAAATCTAATTCCTGTGACAGATCAAATTACGAAACAGGACGAATATACTAGATACTTTTTCAGTAAACAACAGATATTCACAGAATCTATCAAGAAAAGTGATAAAGAGATTTAGATTGAGACTACGCGACTTACTGAGATTCAGATTGGTCGGATTAACTGCTGCTATTGACTAAGATTCAGATTGGGAGGAGAGAGAAGTGGGGTGGAAAAGGTGGAGGAAGCCATGGTGGTGGTTATGGTTACGATGAAGTTGCAGGTGGGTTGAGGAGGTGGTGGTGGGTGGAGGAGAAAAGAGAGAAGAAAGAGAGTGGTTTTTAATAGGTGTTAGTAAAGGGAGAGGTGAATTTACAAATATACCCAACATGTGAGTTGCATGTGACAAATAATTAACCAGGGTAATGGATTTAGTTAGATTCAGGGGTCAAAATAGTTAGTTATAGAGATCATGGGGGGCACACATGTTAAAAAAAATCCTATTTTGGGCTAATAGGGTAAAAATGATATAACCACAGGGGCCAAAATCGTAATTTACTCTTTGTTAAATTATATTCGTTTATGTTTGTTTGTTTATCTTCGTGAACTGTTCGTTTAGAGTTTAAATGAATGAACATAAACGAACACGAACTTGCTTATTTTCTTAATAAACGAAAACAACAAAAAATGTGTTTGATTATTTGTTCTTATTCGTATTCATGTTCGGTTAAAGTTAAATGAACAAACTGTAAGGACTTGCAAAAATGTCCCAAAACGACCCATAAGTGAAAACCCGGACCCCTGAAACCCTAACATGCATGAAAAACCAAGAAAACAAGATTTTTGGTTTTCACGCGGGCCGCGTAAGAGTAAGCTTAGGCTTACGCGGGCCGCGACAACTCATCAAATCTCCGGATAAGCGAACAGGCCACGTGTCGCACACGTGGCAGACCTAGGTGTGACACGCTAGCCCTAGTCTACGACTAGGTGGCCCTCGCGGGCCGCGTAAGATTTAGAGAGGGTTTACGCGGGCCGCGTAAAACCCTAATTTCTGCTATAAATTGCTTAGTTCATGGCCTGTTCATCTGCACTCGACAAAACTTTCAAAACACGAAGTATACTGCTAAAAATCACAATTTTACATAGGGAGAGGCTGCTATGATACAAGGTATTAACTCGATCACTGCTACGATTCAATGTCCGATCGATTGAAACCAATCCGATGGATGTTTAAGTGCTGCCTAAATTAGGGCTATACTTTGTCATTCGTCGTGAGGGTTTTAATCTCGTGAGTTATCGTAAATGTTGTATTAAGTTACTGACCTAGTTCGTATGCATTGTCATTTAAATTAGGTTACAAGGCTTATCAGTAGGCTAAACTCTGCCCGTTTAAACTTGCAATGTGAGTAATTCTCTTTTATCAACCATGTTTTACAATATTCCAACTATTTTCAAAGTTATAATTACAGGGATTAAGTCGTGGTTATCTTGAATCACTGGCTAGTGGGGTATTGTGCACATTACTAATTTCTCACGGTTAGGTTCATCAACCTAACAGTGATAATCATCACTACTTGGGTGAAAGGACCCAATAGTGGTATGACCATCGTCACCAGGAGGTGACACGTCGCCAGATAAAAATAAGATAGTAGCCATTGTAATCGCTCTTATGCTGTAATTTATAACTAATGTGTCGTTTTATTTAACCTGAATGACTCGCTAGTATTTCCTCGCTGATAAAATATTTTTAAAACATGTTTTAGGTGACCTACTGTGAATCAAGGAAAAGTGCTACGGAGCACTAACAAGCTTGAAGTAGTAGCTCAGATAAATAAATAAACATGTTTTGTAAAACAGGGAATTCCCTCGTGAAATTCCTCTATTGTAAATTACGGGGTTTGTCCCAAATTATGAAATAAAATAATTGGGCAGTTTCAAGTTTTCAAAGATCCTGATAAACTTCCGCTGTCAACTCCATTAATAAATACCACAGGTTTCTGTCCCGCGGCTCCTGGACCGGGCAACACCGGGACGGGGGCCGTGACAGAAAAATGTGGTATTAGAGCCACTGATTTAAGCCAATTAAGTATTTAGAAAATACTTAATTTTTCTGATTGCCATTCTGTGATTATGTGAAAATTCAATTTACAAAATTTTAACTTAGAATTTTATGTGTTTCTTCATGTATGCTAACAGCATGAATGAACTATCCGAAGCACTTCAAAACTTTTCTATCCATGGCTCAGATATGGATACCACCAGTACCTTTACTGGCTACCAGGCTGACATTGAAGAGCCAATGGTATTCCAAACCCAACCTCAGGAGAAACCTAAACCGAAGAAAAGAAGAAGACTTGTAGGTTGGAGGCGTGTGCGTAGGATGAGGCCAGCAACACAAAAAGTTATAAAGACGGAGAATCCCAAAGATAAAGGCAAGGGAATAGAAATCGGGGAAAGTTCCAGGCGAGCCCAGGAAATGCCATCATGGGAGGAGCTGGATACTATAGACGGTTTATTAAGGATTTTTCCAAAATAGCTGTACCATTAACTAAGCTAACCTGTAAGGCAGTGGAGTTTGAATGGGGATCTAAACAAGAAGAGGCTTTTAAGATTTTAAAGCAAAGGCTAACAAACGCCCCAATTCTTGCTTTACCAGAAGGGACATAAGATTTTGAAGTTTATTGTGATGCTTCTAAGCTAGGATTAGGATGTGTGCTAATGCAACGCAAGAAGGTAATTGCGTACGCCTCAAAGCAATTGAAAAAGCATGAGGAAAACTATACGACTCATGACTTAGAGTTGGGTGCCATAATTTTTGCCCTTAAGATTTGGAGACACTATTTGTATGGCAGTAAGTTTACAGTCTATACAGATCATAAGAGTTTAAGATACATATTTGGGCAAAAAGAATTAAACATGAGGCAACGAAGATGGATGGAAATTCTAAGTGACTACGACTGTGATATTCAATATCATGAAGGAAAGGCAAATGTAGTTGCAGATGCCTTAAGTCGTAAGTATCACGAAAAGCAAAAGCGAGTTCGTGCTCTTAGATTAAATCTACAGTTGTATTTAATGGAATAACTGAAAAACATTCAAGAAACAACAATCAAGGATGATGCTGTAGGAATGAAGGGAAGAATAAAGGAATTAGAGCAAGGAAGTGATGGAATTTGGAGATTCCACAAGAAAAGGATTTGGGTACCTAAGCAGGGAGAGTTAAGAAATAAGATTTTAGAGGAAGCCCATAAATCTAGGTATAGCATGCATCCTGGAAATAATAAGATGTACCAAGATTTAAGAAATAATTTCTTGTGGATAGGAATGAAAAAGGACATAGCTAGATATGTATCTAAGTGTCTAACTTGTTCACAAGTTAAGGCAGAACACCAGAAACCTTCAGGATTACTCCAACAATTAGAAATGCCTGTCTGGAAATGAGAGCTCATAACAATGGATTTTGTTACTAAGTTACCCAAAACCAGAAAAGGTAACGATGCGATTTGGGTAGTTGTGGATCGATTAACCAAATCAGCTCATTTTCTACCCATGAAAGAAACCTTTAGCATGGAAAGGCTAGCAAAGTTATACGTAGACGAGGTAGTATCCTTACATGGAGTCCCACTCTCCATTGTATCGGATAGAGATAGTCGTTTCACTTCCCATTTCTAGACCAGTTTCCAGGAAGCAATGGGAACCCGACTAAATTTAAGCACTGCATACCATCCTCAAACAGACGGACAAAGTGAAAGGACGATCCAAACCCTGGAAGACATGCTCAGGGCATGTGTGATAGATTTTGGAGGAAACTGGGACAACCATTTACCTTTAATTGAATTCTCCTATAACAATAGTTATCACTCAAGCATCGAAGCTGCCCCGTTCGAAGCACTGTATGGACGTAAGTGTAGAACTCCAGTTTGTTGGGCAGAAATAGGAGAAAGTTAATTATCAGGTCCTGAAATCGTGCAAGAAACCACCGACAAGATCACTCAAATCAAGGAAAGACTGAAAGCGGCTCGAGACCGCCAGAAGAGTTATGCAGACAATCGACGCAAGCCACTGGAATTTCAAGTCGGAGATAAGGTACTCTTGAAAGTTTCTCCTTGGAAAGGAGTAGTTCGGTTCGGTTCGGAAAGAAAGGAAAGCTAAGTCCAAGGTACGTAGGACCATTCCTAGTAATCCAGCGAATAGGACCAGTTGCCTATCGCTTACAACTACCAGAAGAGTTAGCCGGGGTACAAGACGTATTTCATGTATGCAACCTCAAGAAATGTTTATCAGACGAATCCCTGGTAGTACCTCTTCAAGATGTAGAGGTAAATGAAAAGTTAAAATTTGTAGAGACACCACTGCAGATAGAAGACAGAAAGATTAAATTTCTCTAACACAAAAGACTGGTACTTGTCAAAGTCAAGTGGGAATAAAAAAGAGGACCCGAATACACCTGGGAGCTTGTCACACCCTGGCTTTGCGGAAGCGTGGGTTTATTTGGTGTGACTTCTTAATACCATAGCTTAATCACAACAAAGCTATATGAAAATAAAACCATGCAGATCATCCATTGATTTAAGTTTGAAAAGTAAAATACCACAACATTGTCTTAAGGCGTTGACGCATGCAACGGAAATTACAACCTAGTTACATAAAAACATTGTTTGAAAGACACAACCACAAACTTAAGATAGGCGTAGTTTAAGAACTGTGACTCGTCCAGGTAAAAGCTACAACCCCTAAACTCGGATGATCCCATAACTCTACGCAGCGTGAAAACGTAGCATACCGTGCCAGATCCTTAGTTCCCTGAAATACATGTAAGTTGGAAAAATCAACAATAATGTTTAGCGAGTTCATGTGTAGTGAGTATGTAAAACCTTTGTATGTATAAAAATCCCTGGTATGTAGCAAATAAGGAGAAAGAGATCACCAATGGTTTGCAAGGCTATTGATATGTGTGAAGTACAAGTAGGAAGACTCAAACCTAGCGGATTTTGCGTTGGGCACAAAGTCACCCCGAGGTCCGTTCTGTTGGGCCTGGGACTGGGCTCGCTACACCCAGATAGATCTACCGCTACTGTCCCTCGGTCCTACAATGAGGATTAATGGCCTCAAGTTGCGCCTACCCACTCACATGATCTAAGTAGTAACCCTCCTTACGCTAACCATAACATGTAAAAAGTACTCGTAATCATAGTAACATGTATTTCACCCCCGCATGAAAACAGTTAAGAGAAAAAGGGGGACATGAACTCACTGTATTGCGTCTTCAGTATGTGTAACCCAAATCTCCGCGGCAAACACGACTACCTACAATGGTCTAACGTCTATTAGACGAACGGGTAGTGCCTTGTCTTAGTATGTATGTTTTTGAGTTACGATTTTGGTATTATTCCAAGTTATAATAATTGTATTTAGTTCTGGAATAATAGTTAGACAACTATTTCGTGTTTATACTTCTTAATTATCGTATAAATAGATTCCTTCCCAAGGATGGGGCATTCATACAAGTATTAGGTATTCGGTGACTTAGAGTATTGACAAAATATATTTTCAAGTCTCATTTCCAACACTTTAAAGTTTTGTGTCAAAACTCATGGCGAGGTTCACTTCCGAGAAATAAAGTTAAACATACGTGTTAGAAAAATAGTTTTTCTAAGTCTTGGGATTTTTAGGAAAATTCGCCAGAGTTTCCCCTAAAAAACGGGGGTGCCCATGCTAATACGCACATCTTTTTCTTTTGAAATCAAACCATGATCATCAACAATCAACCATTACGTTTTGACATGCAAAATACTACCTTTGTCGTTTCATTTTCAATATATGAAAAACTGGACTGTTTTCGGATGATTAAATAAAATACTTAACTTATTCCAAAAATTCCCAAATTCTTACAGAACGTCCTTATCGACCGAAAAATTATTGTGTAAAAATATCGGGGTCTAGTTCATTATCAGTAATTTATAGAAAATCGTTTACCGAACTGTAATCAGATTTGTTACATTCTCATCGTAGTCTACAGAATAATTCGTATAAAATTCCTCGTAAGTCCGTTTGACGAAATTCCAGTTGGAGGGTCACAAATACATCAGTGACCATCTTTGGTAAAACTTTCAGGGGCTGGTTCTGTTTAGGTTTCAAGTTGTGACTGAAAACGTATGGCCCATTTTACTGCAGTTAAACTCAGCTTTAGCTGCCGTCATGAAAACAGACTTTTAAAATAGTAACCGATCTTAGAAAAATACGATTCCAGCGCCATTTTCTTCATTTTTCGAAAATACACAATTTAGGCTTCAGAAATTCCGTTTTTCGATTTATTAAAGGCTGTTTACAACCTGTTAAAGACGGCTGAAAAAGTAACTCAGCATGTTGTTTTGAAGTTTAAAAGTTACTAAGTCGTATTAACAAGCGTCCGAACAACGGGTTTATCAAAAGCTTGACTATCAAACATCATATATGTATTAACCAACCTTAAACCATCAAATTTTCTTCTTTATGTATCAATCATAAGTAAACTTTTTATATGTAAATTTCATATAAACTTTTATGTTCATCTACTTGTTCTTGCCACTTTAGTGATTTAAACATACTACACCTTTTGATCAAAGAAACGAGATGAAACAAGATTAACAAGAGCGTAACAAAGGACTTACTACTAGCTTATAGCTAGGGATGAAATCTTGTGAAGAAGTGATGAGAAAATGATGGTGAAAAAGACTTGAAACAAGCTCCTTTGAAAGCCCTTCAAGAAGCAACCTCCATGGATTCAACCTTGAAGCTTTGAATTGCACATAATGTGAAGAAGATGGAGATGTTTAAGTGAGGGTGGTGGTTTCGGTTTGGGGCAGCCGAAATAAGAGAGAGAGAGGTGAAGTGAGGATGAAATCTTGTGAAGTGAAATGTGATCTTGGAGGCCATACTTCTTATAATCATCCTACATATTTTATGCTTACAAGATCAAGTCACCCTCTAATAAAATATGTAACAAATCAAGTTAGGAGATTTGAGGTATGGCAAGAATGTTGTGGGGGTCCCACTTGGGAACTAAAATCGTTGGGGGGGGGGGTATGTTTGCAAAAATTGTAACTAGAATGGTAAATAATAGTTAGATTATAAGTGACTAGATTTTATATGATAGTGGATTGCTTTTTAGCGGGTGTTATGGCATACGGGGATCATGACAAGCCCAAAAATAATAAAACTAAGTGTCTGCAAAAAAAAATAAAAATTAGTATCCCAGGTAATGTCCGGTTATCCGGTTAGGTAACGTCCCGTTAAAGTGTTTAATTAGTCCAACAAGGGTCTTTTATAAATATTTTTGTAACACAATTTATTCCTGGCACTTAGGAAAATATACGGGACTGTTCTGGCATGTTTTTGCACTTTATTAGTAATTTAAAATGCTGAATTTTATAAAGAATGCAAAATTTTGCATTTATAGTGTGTTTTAGGCACTTCCCGGCACTGTAACTATCACCTAGTGACGCAGTTCTACAATCCTCACCTCCCTACACTCTCTACTAGTGTAGTAATCTATTCCCGGCTCATAATGGCCTCAGAGACAGTAACTGTCTGATGCTGGCTATGTCAGCATGTTTGCTGGGTTATCCGTATAGTGTGCTCACTGTGCTTTTGTGCATCAAGGTTGTCACTGACGTTTGTGTATAAATAATAGAGTGACAGTATAAAATGTGATGCATGAGCATGTAGGTATCAGAAATCAGAAATCAGTAAGCAGTTTAATCACAGTTGTAAGCAAGCACAGTAATTAAGCAGTAATTAAATATTAATTAGTTCGTACGGATACCTGGTTTGGTGAGGGTTGTCATAGAGCTGGAATCGGAGATGAAACGAAAATATCCTCACTTATTTCAATAAATCTCGAGGACGAGATTTTAAATAAGGTGGGGAGGATGTAAGGACTTGCAAAAATGTCCCAAAACGACCCATAAGTGAAAACCCGGACCCCTGAAACCCTAACATGCATGAAAAACCAAGAAAAAAAGATTTTTGGTTTTCACGCGGGCCGCGTAAGAGTAAGCTTAGGCTTACGCGGGCCACGGCAACTCATCAAATCTCTGGATAAGTGAACAGGCCACGTGTCACACACGTGGCAGACCTAGGTGTGACACGCTAGCCCTAGTTTACGACTAGGTGGCCCTTGCGGGCCGCGTGAGATTTAGAGAGGGTTTACGCGGGCCGCGTAAAACCCTAATTTCTGCTATAAATTGCTTAGTTCATGGCTTGTTCATCTGCACTCGACAAAACTTTCAAAAGATGAAGTATACTGCTAAAAATCACAATTTTACATAGGGAGACGCTGCTACGATACATGGTATTAACTCGATCACTGCTACGATTCAATGTCCGATCGATTGAAACCAATATGATGGATGTTTAAGTGTTGCCCAAATTAGGGCTATACTTTGTCATTCGTCGTGAGTGTTTTAATCTCGTGAGTTATCGTAAATGTTGTATTAAGTTACTGACCTAGTTCGTATGCATTGTCATTTAAATTAGGTTACAAGGCTTATCAGTAGGCTAAACTCTGCCCATTTAAACTTGCAATGTGAGTCATTCTCTTTTATCAACCATGTTTTACAATATTCCAACTATTTTCAAAGTTATAATTACAGGGATTAACTCGTGGTTATCTTGAATCACAGGCTAGTGGGGGTATTGTGCACATTACTAATTTCTCATGGTTAGGTTCATCAACTTAACAGTGATAATCATCACTACTTGGGTGAAAGGACCCAATAGTGGTATGACCATCGTCACCAGGAGGTGACACGTCGCCAGATAAAAATAAGATAGTAGCCATTGTAATCGCTCTTATGCTGTAATTTATAACTAATGTATCATTTTATTTAACCTGAATGAAGTGGAGCGTAATCGTTCAACAATTCGACCCAACGCCTTTGCCTCATATTCAGCTCTTTCTGGTTGAATATGTGTTGTAGGCTCTTATGATCTGTGAAGATTGTACATTTCGTACCGTATAGGTAGTGTCTCCAGATCTTTAATGCAAATATCACTGTGCCTAGTTCCAAATCATGCGTGGTATAGTTCTTTTCATGTACCTTCAGTTGGCGTGATGCGTAAGCTATAACTTTCTGGCGCTACATCAACACGCAACCCAATCCTTGGCGCGAAGCGTCACAATATACCATGAAATCGTCTGTACCCTCTGGTAGTGCTAAGATTGGCGCATTGCAGAGCTTGTCCTTTAATAGCTGAAATGCTTCTTCCTGTTTGATTCCCCAATCAAACTTCTTATCTTTCTGCGCGAGGAGTGTCAGTGGTTGAGCGATTTTTGAAAAAATCCTCAATGAACCTTCGATAATAGCCAACTAAACCCAAGAACTGTCGAATCTCGGTTGGCGTCTTTGGAGTCTCCCAACTCTTGATCGCCTCGAACTTGGGGGGGGGATCAACATGGATTCCATTTCCATTCACCACATGTCCAAGAAACTGGACTTCACGTAGCCAGAACTCACACTTCGAGAGCTTGGCGTATAATTTCTCCTTCTTAAGTAGCTCTAGAATAGCTCTTAAGTGCTGTTCGTGTTCATTCTTCGTCTTCGAGTAGAATAAGATGTCATCGATGAACACAATTACGAACTTGTCAAGATACGGCTTGCATACTCGGTTCATTAAATCCATAAAAACTGCAGGTGCGTTGGTCAGCCCAAACGGCATAACTAGGAACTCGTAGTATCCATACTGAGTCCTAAAGGCTGTCTTCGGAATACTTTCCTCTCGTATCCTTAGTTGTTGGTTTCCTGTTCGAAGATCGATCTTTGAGTAAAAGCTTGAACCTTGGAGTTGATCGAATAATTCATCGATCCTTGGCAGGGGATACCTATTCTTGATAGTCAACTTGTTCAACTCCCGGTAGTCGATGCACATACGAAAATACCGTCTTTCTTCTTAACAAACAGGACCGGAGTTCCCCAAGGTAAGAAGCTTGGTCTGATGAATCCTTTGTCTAGCAACTCTTGAAGTTGTGTCAACAATTCCTGCCTCTCAGGCGGTACAAGTCTATAAGGTGCCCTAGCTACAGGCGCGGCGCCTGGAACCAAATCAATGTGGAACTCGACTTGCCTTTGAGGCGGTAATCCTAGCAAGTCTTCTGGAAAGACTTCCGGATATTCCTTGACGACTGGAATGTCTTCGATCTTCGGTTCAGCAACTTCCTTATCCACGATGCGTGCTAAGAATGCAGCACATCCTTTCTTCAAGCACTTTCTAGCTTTCAGGTAGCCAATAAACCTCAACGGTGTATCATGCTTCTCCCTGTGCACTACGATCGTTTCTTCATCCGTCAGTGGGATGCGGATGGTCTTCTCATGGCAATCGATCTCGACTTTGTTACTCGATAGCCAATCCATTCCCACTACCACATCAAAGCTTCCCAACTCGACAGGTAGTAAGTCTAGCGTAAACTCGTGCCCTCCTAGTTCAATCACACATCCTTGGACCACTTCACTGGTCTCAACTAGTTTCCCATTTGCTAATTCAATCGAGTATGGAACGTCTAACTTACTAGGTGTCAACCCAAGTATATTCTTAAATTCTCACGATACAAAGCTATAATCGGCACCAGTATCAAACAAAATAGATGCAAAAGTTTTGGTTGATAGAGAACGTACCAGTAGTCACGCCTGGATCCTGGCATGCTTCACAAGCTCCGATGTTGGATGTCCTTTCATGGTCTTGTTTCAACTTCGGGCATTCCCTCTTAAGATGTCCAACATCCCCACAATGGAAGCATCCTGGCACTCGGCCATTTCCTTTCCCATTTCCACCTTGATTAGATATGTCGAAATGCACGTTTTCATATGGTTAACGCATCACATAACGTTTAGACTAATCCATTCGCTTTTTGCAATGTATGTGCGCCGTAACGCGCGCTGGTGTTATTCCTAGTTTTAATCAATTTGAATCAAAACGAATTTATTTGAATTTGATTTGAATTTTTAATAGAATTAGAATCGAATTCGAATTCGAATTGGTATTTTGATTCGAATCAAATTGGCTAGTTCTTAATCGAATTTGAATTGAATACGAATTCAAGCAAAAAATAAATTATTTGATTCGAGCAATTCGATATTTGATTCGATGAACACCCTAGTCGGTACTAAATACCGAAATGCCGAAAAAATACCGGTATGGATCTTGTTTTTTTACCGAACTGAAATACTTATACCACTTTTGATACAACTTTGATTCGTCCAATACGAGACCGATAATCTGGGAAAATATCTGTTCTTATCTAATCGTTCAATACGAGACCGATAATTTGGAAAAATATATGTCCTTATCTAATATTTGTCCTATTCAATGGTTAAAAGTCCTTGTTCTTATCTAATTATTTCGTCATATTCAACTTACCACACTAACAACTTAGTGCGGATTATAATATAAGCTAGCATCAACCTATTCCAACTAATACGATTGTTTATATGAATGAGATGGTGGTCAATTAATAAATACAAAATCTTTAACACACTTAGTTTAAAAGAGGAAGATTTTGTGTTCAAAACTCACAGACCACAAATGATTAAAAGAAATTTGCTATTTAAAAATTAGGACTATTTTTATCAGACTTAATAAAAATGAATTTTATGTAATTTTTAAGGATGTCTAGGAAAAGCTGTCTTGTAGGAGTATATAGATACTCAGATAGGCCTGTAAATGAACCAAACATTCATAAAATGTTTGTGAACTTGCTCGACAGGAATTGAAGTTCGTTTATTTGATAAAGAACGAAACTAAACACAAATTTATATTCATTTAAATAAACGAACGAAAATGAACACATGTTTTGTTTGTTCACTTGTGTTCATTTATGTTCGTTTTAAGTTAAGTAGATAAGTAATTATATTTATATAAATATTAAGCATAAAATGAACTTTCTAACTACTTATACAGATGTAACCAATTGGTAATTGAGTTTCCTAGTAATAAAAATGGATTTTCCAATGGAATTTATCGTAATTAATCACTAATTATATAAAAATTATTTTTTGTTCATTTATGTTTAGTAAATTATTGAAATACTGGATTCTAATAATCACAACTATTAGCCGTTGGCCGATAACGTTCCCAACTCAAAAAATAAACATTGGTGGTCACACCTTTTCATATGTTGTAAACCAATGAACCTTTATTAACAGATTCTTAATTTCTTTTTGTCATCCTTTCTTTTTCTATTAATAAGGTCCATTGATTTACAATATGTAAAAATGTGGGGCCACTACTGGTTATTTTTGAAGTTAGGACCATTGCCGGCCAACTGCTAATAGTTAGGATTATTAAAATCCATTATTCCAAAATTATTTTCATTTGTGTTCATTTATGTTTCTTCAATTAGGTTCATTTGTGTTGTTTATTGTTTGTTAAAGAGTAAATTACGATTTTGGCCCCTGTGGTTATATCACTTTTACCCTATTAGCCCAAAATAAGATTTTTTTTAACATCTGTGCCCCCATAATCTCTATAACTAACTATTTTAGCCCCTGAGTCTAACTAAATCCATTACCTTGGTTAATTATTTATCACATGCAACTCACATGATGGGTATATTTGTAAATTCACCAACTAACACCTATTAAAAACCCCCTCTTTCTTCCCCCTTTTTCTCCTCCACCCACCACCACCTCTACAACCCACCTGCAACTTCATCGTAACCATAACCACCACCATGGCTTCCTCCACCTTCTCCACCCCGCTTCTCTCTCCTCCCCACCCACCATCACCCCACCTCTCTCTCCCTCTCAAAACCCCTCAATTTCCCCTTAATCAAAACCCAAGCAACCGGCATTAAACAAGTGACCGTCAGCCATTACTCCGTGTGCCTAGCAAATCTGCAGCTTATTACATTGAATTAACATTCAACAGACACACATTCAAACTCCATTCTAATGTACTAGATGAGCACATCAGATTTCAAATCCAGAAAACAGAAATGTAATGGAAGCTAAGAACATCATTAATGGTGTAAAAACATCATCATATCTTTATTGAGCAATCATCGATTGAAAAATTACGAACATATTACAATATTTTACATCAATTTAATCAAATCTAATTCCTGTGACAGATCAAATTACGAAACAGGACGAATATACTAGATACTTTTTCAGTAAACAACAGATATTCACAGAATCTATCAAGAAAAGTGATAAAGAGATTTAGATTGAGACTACGCGACTTACTGAGATTCAGATTGGTCGGATTAACTGCTGCTATTGACTAAGATTCAGATTGGGAGGAGAGAGAAGTGGGGTGGAAAAGGTGGAGGAAGCCATGGTGGTGGTTATGGTTACGATGAAGTTGCAGGTGGGTTGAGGAGGTGGTGGTGGGTGGAGGAGAAAAGAGAGAAGAAAGAGAGTGGTTTTTAATAGGTGTTAGTAAAGGGAGAGGTGAATTTACAAATATACCCAACATGTGAGTTGCATGTGACAAATAATTAACCAGGGTAATGGATTTAGTTAGATTCAGGGGTCAAAATAGTTAGTTATAGAGATCATGGGGGGCACACATGTTAAAAAAAATCCTATTTTGGGCTAATAGGGTAAAAATGATATAACCACAGGGGCCAAAATCGTAATTTACTCTTTGTTAAATTATATTCATTTATGTTTGTTTGTTTATCTTCGTGAACTGTTCGTTTAGAGTTTAAATGAATGAACATAAACGAACACGAACTTGCTTATTTTCTTAATAAACGAAAACAACAAAAAATGTGTTTGATTATTTGTTCTTATTCGTATTCATGTTCGGTTAAAGTTAAATGAACAAACTGTAAGGACTTGCAAAAATGTCCCAAAACGACCCATAAGTGAAAACCCGGACCCCTGAAACCCTAACATGCATGAAAAACCAAGAAAACAAGATTTTTGGTTTTCACGCGGGCCGCGTAAGAGTAAGCTTAGGCTTACGCGGGCCGCGACAACTCATCAAATCTCCGGATAAGCGAACAGGCCACGTGTCGCACACGTGGCAGACCTAGGTGTGACACGCTAGCCCTAGTCTACGACTAGGTGGCCCTCGCGGGCCGCGTAAGATTTAGAGAGGGTTTACGCGGGCCGCGTAAAACCCTAATTTCTGCTATAAATTGCTTAGTTCATGGCCTGTTCATCTGCACTCGACAAAACTTTCAAAACACGAAGTATACTGCTAAAAATCACAATTTTACATAGGGAGAGGCTGCTATGATACAAGGTATTAACTCGATCACTGCTACGATTCAATGTCCGATCGATTGAAACCAATCCGATGGATGTTTAAGTGCTGCCTAAATTAGGGCTATACTTTGTCATTCGTCGTGAGGGTTTTAATCTCGTGAGTTATCGTAAATGTTGTATTAAGTTACTGACCTAGTTCGTATGCATTGTCATTTAAATTAGGTTACAAGGCTTATCAGTAGGCTAAACTCTGCCCGTTTAAACTTGCAATGTGAGTAATTCTCTTTTATCAACCATGTTTTACAATATTCCAACTATTTTCAAAGTTATAATTACAGGGATTAAGTCGTGGTTATCTTGAATCACTGGCTAGTGGGGTATTGTGCACATTACTAATTTCTCACGGTTAGGTTCATCAACCTAACAGTGATAATCATCACTACTTGGGTGAAAGGACCCAATAGTGGTATGACCATCGTCACCAGGAGGTGACACGTCGCCAGATAAAAATAAGATAGTAGCCATTGTAATCGCTCTTATGCTGTAATTTATAACTAATGTGTCGTTTTATTTAACCTGAATGACTCGCTAGTATTTCCTCGCTGATAAAATATTTTTAAAACATGTTTTAGGTGACCTACTGTGAATCAAGGAAAAGTGCTACGGAGCACTAACAAGCTTGAAGTAGTAGCTCAGATAAATAAATAAACATGTTTTGTAAAACAGGGAATTCCCTCGTGAAATTCCTCTATTGTAAATTACGGGGTTTGTCCCAAATTATGAAATAAAATAATTGGGCAGTTTCAAGTTTTCAAAGATCCTGATAAACTTCCGCTGTCAACTCCATTAATAAATACCACAGGTTTCTGTCCCGCGGCTCCTGGACCGGGCAACACCGGGACGGGGGCCGTGACAGAAAAATGTGGTATTAGAGCCACTGATTTAAGCCAATTAAGTATTTAGAAAATACTTAATTTTTCTGATTGCCATTCTGTGATTATGTGAAAATTCAATTTACAAAATTTTAACTTAGAATTTTATGTGTTTCTTCATGTATGCTAACAGCATGAATGAACTATCCGAAGCACTTCAAAACTTTTCTATCCATGGCTCAGATATGGATACCACCAGTACCTTTACTGGCTACCAGGCTGACATTGAAGAGCCAATGGTATTCCAAACCCAACCTCAGGAGAAACCTAAACCGAAGAAAAGAAGAAGACTTGTAGGTTGGAGGCGTGTGCGTAGGATGAGGCCAGCAACACAAAAAGTTATAAAGACGGAGAATCCCAAAGATAAAGGCAAGGGAATAGAAATCGGGGAAAGTTCCAGGCGAGCCCAGGAAATGCCATCATGGGAGGAGCTGGATACTATAGACGGTTTATTAAGGATTTTTCCAAAATAGCTGTACCATTAACTAAGCTAACCTGTAAGGCAGTGGAGTTTGAATGGGGATCTAAACAAGAAGAGGCTTTTAAGATTTTAAAGCAAAGGCTAACAAACGCCCCAATTCTTGCTTTACCAGAAGGGACATAAGATTTTGAAGTTTATTGTGATGCTTCTAAGCTAGGATTAGGATGTGTGCTAATGCAACGCAAGAAGGTAATTGCGTACGCCTCAAAGCAATTGAAAAAGCATGAGGAAAACTATACGACTCATGACTTAGAGTTGGGTGCCATAATTTTTGCCCTTAAGATTTGGAGACACTATTTGTATGGCAGTAAGTTTACAGTCTATACAGATCATAAGAGTTTAAGATACATATTTGGGCAAAAAGAATTAAACATGAGGCAACGAAGATGGATGGAAATTCTAAGTGACTACGACTGTGATATTCAATATCATGAAGGAAAGGCAAATGTAGTTGCAGATGCCTTAAGTCGTAAGTATCACGAAAAGCAAAAGCGAGTTCGTGCTCTTAGATTAAATCTACAGTTGTATTTAATGGAATAACTGAAAAACATTCAAGAAACAACAATCAAGGATGATGCTGTAGGAATGAAGGGAAGAATAAAGGAATTAGAGCAAGGAAGTGATGGAATTTGGAGATTCCACAAGAAAAGGATTTGGGTACCTAAGCAGGGAGAGTTAAGAAATAAGATTTTAGAGGAAGCCCATAAATCTAGGTATAGCATGCATCCTGGAAATAATAAGATGTACCAAGATTTAAGAAATAATTTCTTGTGGATAGGAATGAAAAAGGACATAGCTAGATATGTATCTAAGTGTCTAACTTGTTCACAAGTTAAGGCAGAACACCAGAAACCTTCAGGATTACTCCAACAATTAGAAATGCCTGTCTGGAAATGAGAGCTCATAACAATGGATTTTGTTACTAAGTTACCCAAAACCAGAAAAGGTAACGATGCGATTTGGGTAGTTGTGGATCGATTAACCAAATCAGCTCATTTTCTACCCATGAAAGA
Organism: Helianthus tuberosus; assembly: GCA_030545235.1. Taxonomy (NCBI): domain Eukaryota; kingdom Viridiplantae; phylum Streptophyta; class Magnoliopsida; order Asterales; family Asteraceae; genus Helianthus; species Helianthus tuberosus. The sequence continues at coordinate 168,719,422 of CM060371.1, read as the reverse complement.
AACCTTTAGCATGGAAAGGCTAGCAAAGTTATACGTAGACGAGGTAGTATCCTTACATGGAGTCCCACTCTCCATTGTATCGGATAGAGATAGTCGTTTCACTTCCCATTTCTAGACCAGTTTCCAGGAAGCAATGGGAACCCGACTAAATTTAAGCACTGCATACCATCCTCAAACAGACGGACAAAGTGAAAGGACGATCCAAACCCTGGAAGACATGCTCAGGGCATGTGTGATAGATTTTGGAGGAAACTGGGACAACCATTTACCTTTAATTGAATTCTCCTATAACAATAGTTATCACTCAAGCATCGAAGCTGCCCCGTTCGAAGCACTGTATGGACGTAAGTGTAGAACTCCAGTTTGTTGGGCAGAAATAGGAGAAAGTTAATTATCAGGTCCTGAAATCGTGCAAGAAACCACCGACAAGATCACTCAAATCAAGGAAAGACTGAAAGCGGCTCGAGACCGCCAGAAGAGTTATGCAGACAATCGACGCAAGCCACTGGAATTTCAAGTCGGAGATAAGGTACTCTTGAAAGTTTCTCCTTGGAAAGGAGTAGTTCGGTTCGGTTCGGAAAGAAAGGAAAGCTAAGTCCAAGGTACGTAGGACCATTCCTAGTAATCCAGCGAATAGGACCAGTTGCCTATCGCTTACAACTACCAGAAGAGTTAGCCGGGGTACAAGACGTATTTCATGTATGCAACCTCAAGAAATGTTTATCAGACGAATCCCTGGTAGTACCTCTTCAAGATGTAGAGGTAAATGAAAAGTTAAAATTTGTAGAGACACCACTGCAGATAGAAGACAGAAAGATTAAATTTCTCTAACACAAAAGACTGGTACTTGTCAAAGTCAAGTGGGAATAAAAAAGAGGACCCGAATACACCTGGGAGCTTGTCACACCCTGGCTTTGCGGAAGCGTGGGTTTATTTGGTGTGACTTCTTAATACCATAGCTTAATCACAACAAAGCTATATGAAAATAAAACCATGCAGATCATCCATTGATTTAAGTTTGAAAAGTAAAATACCACAACATTGTCTTAAGGCGTTGACGCATGCAACGGAAATTACAACCTAGTTACATAAAAACATTGTTTGAAAGACACAACCACAAACTTAAGATAGGCGTAGTTTAAGAACTGTGACTCGTCCAGGTAAAAGCTACAACCCCTAAACTCGGATGATCCCATAACTCTACGCAGCGTGAAAACGTAGCATACCGTGCCAGATCCTTAGTTCCCTGAAATACATGTAAGTTGGAAAAATCAACAATAATGTTTAGCGAGTTCATGTGTAGTGAGTATGTAAAACCTTTGTATGTATAAAAATCCCTGGTATGTAGCAAATAAGGAGAAAGAGATCACCAATGGTTTGCAAGGCTATTGATATGTGTGAAGTGCAAGTAGGAAGACTCAAACCTAGCGGATTTTGCGTTGGGCACAAAGTCACCCCGAGGTCCGTTCTGTTGGGCCTGGGACTGGGCTCGCTACACCCAGATAGATCTACCGCTACTGTCCCTCGGTCCTACAATGAGGATTAATGGCCTCAAGTTGCGCCTACCCACTCATATGATCTAAGTAGTAACCCTCCTTACGCTAACCATAACATGTAAAAAGTACTCGTAATCATAGTAACATGTATTTCACCCCCGCATGAAAACAGTTAAGAGAAAAAGGGGGACATGAACTCACTGTATTGCGTCTTCAGTATGTGTAACCCAAATCTCCGCGGCAAACACGACTACCTACAATGGTCTAACGTCTATTAGACGAACGGGTAGTGCCTTGTCTTAGTATGTATGTTTTTGAGTTACGATTTTGGTATTATTCCAAGTTATAATAATTGTATTTAGTTCTGGAATAATAGTTAGACAACTATTTCGTGTTTATACTTCTTAATTATCGTATAAATAGATTCCTTCCCAAGGATGGGGCATTCATACAAGTATTAGGTATTCGGTGACTTAGAGTATTGACAAAATATATTTTCAAGTCTCATTTCCAACACTTTAAAGTTTTGTGTCAAAACTCATGGCGAGGTTCACTTCCGAGAAATAAAGTTAAACATACGTGTTAGAAAAATAGTTTTTCTAAGTCTTGGGATTTTTAGGAAAATTCGCCAGAGTTTCCCCTAAAAAACGGGGGTGCCCATGCTAATACGCACATCTTTTTCTTTTGAAATCAAACCATGATCATCAACAATCAACCATTACGTTTTGACATGCAAAATACTACCTTTGTCGTATCATTTTCAATATATGAAAAACTGGACTGTTTTCGGATGATTAAATAAAATACTTAACTTATTCCAAAAATTCCCAAATTCTTACAGAACGTCCTTATCGACCGAAAAATTATTGTGTAAAAATATCGGGGTCTAGTTCATTATCAGTAATTTATAGAAAATCGTTTACCGAACTGTAATCAGATTTGTTACATTCTCATCGTAGTCTACGGAATAATTCGTATAAAATTCCTCGTAAGTCCGTTTGACGAAATTCCAGTTGGAGGGTCACAAATACATCAGTGACCATCTTTGGTAAAACTTTCAGGGGCTGGTTTTGTTTAGGTTTCAAGTTGTGACTGAAAACGTATGGCCCATTTTACTGCAGTTAAACTCAGCCTTAGCTGCTGTCATGAAAACAGACTTTTAAAATAGTAACCGATCTTAGAAAAATACGATTCCAGCGCCATTTTCTTCATTTTTCGAAAATACACAATTTAGGCTTCAGAAATTCCGTTTTTCGATTTATTAAAGGCTGTTTACAACCTGTTAAAGACGGCTGAAAAAGTAACTCAGCATGTTGTTTTGAAGTTTAAAAGTTACTAAGTCGTATTAACAAGCGTCCGAATAACGGGTTTATCAAAAGCTTGACTATCAAACATCATATATGTATTAACCAACCTTAAACCATCAAGTTTTCTTCTTTATGTATCAATCATAAGTAAACTTTTTATATGTAAATTTCATATAAACTTTTATGTTCATCTACTTGTTCTTGCCACTTTAGTGATTTAAACATACTACACCTTTTGATCAAAGAAACGAGATGAAACAAGATTAACAAGAGCGTAACAAAGGACTTACTACTAGCTTATAGCTAGGGATGAAATCTTGTGAAGAAGTGATGAGAAAATGATGGTGAAAAAGACTTGAAACAAGCTCCTTTGAAAGCCCTTCAAGAAGCAACCTCCATGGATTCAACCTTGAAGCTTTGAATTGCACATAATGTGAAGAAGATGGAGATGTTTAAGTGAGGGTGGTGGTTTCGGTTTGGGGCAGCCGAAATAAGAGAGAGAGAGGTGAAGTGAGGATGAAATCTTGTGAAGTGAAATGTGATCTTGGAGGCCATACTTCTTATAATCATCCTACATATTTTATGCTTACAAGATCAAGTCACCCTCTAATAAAATATGTAACAAATCAAGTTAGGAGATTTGAGGTATGGCAAGAATGTTGTGGGGGTCCCACTTGGGAACTAAAATCGTTGGGGGGGGGTATGTTTGCAAAAATTGTAACTAGAATGGTAAATAATAGTTAGATTATAAGTGACTAGATTTTATATGATAGTGGATTGCTTTTTAGCGGGTGTTATGGCATACGGGGATCATGACAAGCCCAAAAATAATAAAACTAAGTGTCTGCAAAAAAAAATAAAAATTAGTATCCCAGGTAATGTCCGGTTATCCGGTTAGGTAACGTCCCGTTAAAGTGTTTAATTAGTCCAACAAGGGTCTTTTATAAATATTTTTGTAACACAATTTATTCCTGGCACTTAGGAAAATATACGGGACTGTTCTGGCATGTTTTTGCACTTTATTAGTAATTTAAAATGCTGAATTTTATAAAGAATGCAAAATTTTGCATTTATAGTGTGTTTTAGGCACTTCCCGGCACTGTAACTATCACCTAGTGACGCAGTTCTACAATCCTCACCTCCCTACACTCTCTACTAGTGTAGTAATCTATTCCCGGCTCATAATGGCCTCAGAGACAGTAACTGTCTGATGCTGGCTATGTCAGCATGTTTGCTGGGTTATCCGTATAGTGTGCTCACTGTGCTTTTGTGCATCAAGGTTGTCACTGACGTTTGTGTATAAATAATAGAGTGACAGTATAAAATGTGATGCATGAGCATGTAGGTATCAGAAATCAGTAAGCAGTTTAATCACAGTTGTAAGCAAGCACAGTAATTAAGCAGTAATTAAATATTAATTAGTTCGTACGGATACCTGGTTTGGTGAGGGTTGTCATAGAGCTGGAATCGGAGATGAAACGAAAATATCCTCACTTATTTCAATAAATCTCGAGGACGAGATTTTAAATAAGGTGGGGAGGATGTAAGGACTTGCAAAAATGTCCCAAAACGACCCATAAGTGAAAACCCGGACCCCTGAAACCCTAACATGCATGAAAAACCAAGAAAAAAAGATTTTTGGTTTTCACGCGGGCCGCGTAAGAGTAAGCTTAGGCTTACGCGGGCCACGGCAACTCATCAAATCTCTGGATAAGTGAACAGGCCACGTGTCACACACGTGGCAGACCTAGGTGTGACACGCTAGCCCTAGTTTACGACTAGGTGGCCCTTGCGGGCCGCGTGAGATTTAGAGAGGGTTTACGCGGGCCGCGTAAAACCCTAATTTCTGCTATAAATTGCTTAGTTCATGGCCTGTTCATCTGCACTCGACAAAACTTTCAAAAGATGAAGTATACTGCTAAAAATCACAATTTTACATAGGGAGACGCTGCTACGATACATGGTATTAACTCGATCACTGCTACGATTCAATGTCCGATCGATTGAAACCAATATGATGGATGTTTAAGTGTTGCCCAAATTAGGGCTATACTTTGTCATTCGTCGTGAGTGTTTTAATCTCGTGAGTTATCGTAAATGTTGTATTAAGTTACTGACCTAGTTCGTATGCATTGTCATTTAAATTAGGTTACAAGGCTTATCAGTAGGCTAAACTCTGCCCATTTAAACTTGCAATGTGAGTCATTCTCTTTTATCAACCATGTTTTACAATATTCCAACTATTTTCAAAGTTATAATTACAGGGATTAACTCGTGGTTATCTTGAATCACAGGCTAGTGGGGTATTGTGCACATTACTAATTTCTCATGGTTAGGTTCATCAACTTAACAGTGATAATCATCACTACTTGGGTGAAAGGACCCAATAGTGGTATGACCATCGTCACCAGGAGGTGACACGTCGCCAGATAAAAATAAGATAGTAGCCATTGTAATCGCTCTTATGCTGTAATTTATAACTAATGTATCATTTTATTTAACCTGAATGAAGTGGAGCGTGTCGTCGATATGTACTTCGTCAGCAGGAATGATCACTGTTTCTTGTGTTGGACTCTTTCTCAAATTTGATACATGGAATGTATCGTGAACACCATGGAGTTCAGCAGGTAGGTCCAACTTGTAGGCTACAAGCCCAATCCTTTGCAGAATTCTGAAAGGAGCAATATAACGCGGATTCAACTTCCCATGCTTTCCGAAGCGTGCCACACCCTTCCAGGGTGAAACTTTCAATAAAACCACATCTCCCACTTGAAATTCCAAGGATTTCCGCTTTGGATCTGCATAGGCTTTCTGTTGGTGGCTAGCCGCCTCGATGTGTTTTCGAATCTGTGCGATCTTGTCTGTAGTCTCTTGGACTATTTCAGGACCAACGAGTTGTCTATCACCCGCATCAGCCCAGCATAAGGGTGATCGACATTTGCGTCCATAAAGAGCTTCAAATGGCGCGGCTCCAATGCTTGTGTGGTAGCTGTTGTTGTATGAAAATTCGACCAATGGTAAATGTTTATCCCAGCTACCACCAAGATCCATTACACATGCTCTCAGCATATCCTCCAATGTCTGAATAGTTCTTTCACTTTGCCCATCGGTCTGTGGGTGAAATGCAGTGCCCAGATTTCACTGTGAGCCAAAAGCTTCTTGGAAGGATTGCCAAATCCTTGATATGAAATGTCCATCCCTATCAGAGATGATCGAGAGAGGCACTCCATGACGTGCAACAATCTCTCACATGTATATTTCTGCCAGTTTACTAGTGTTGTCCTTTCTCTTTGATTGGCAAGAAGTGCGCGGACTTTGTTAGGCGGTCAACTATTACCCAAATCATATCATGGCCTCTGGGTGTCTCGGGCAGTTTCGTTATGAAGTCCATTGAAATCTGTTCCCATTTCCACTTGGGAATTTCAGGTTGCTGCAGAAGTCCTGAAGGCTTCTGGTATTCAGCTTTCACCTTGGCGCACGTTAAACACTTGCCAACATAAACAGCAACATCGCCTTTCATCCTAGGCCACCAATAATAATTCTTAAGATCCTGGTACATTTTATCTGCACCGGGATGAATAGAGTACCGTGATTTGTGTGCCTTATCAAAAATAACTTTTCTCAAACCGCCAAACAGAGGAACCCAAATCCTTTTCATAAAACATAACGTTCCTTCCTCGTTTGGCACTAATTGCTTCTCCATCCCACGGAGATACTCATCTTCAATTTTTCTTTCCTTAAGAGCCTCTTTCTGTGCGGCACGAATTTGCAGAGAAAGATTTGTTTGGATAATCATTTCTAAAGCCCTAACCCTTATGGGCTTGATCCTTTCTTTTCAACTTAGGGCATCGGCGACCACATTCGCCTTCCCTGGATGGTACTTTATCTCGCAGTCGTAATCGTTCAACAATTCGACCCAACGCCTTTGCCTCATATTCAGCTCTTTCTGGTTGAATATGTGTTGTAGGCTCTTATGATCTGTGAAGATTGTACATTTCGTACCGTATAGGTAGTGTCTCCAGATCTTTAATGCAAATATCACTGTGCCTAGTTCCAAATCATGCGTGGTATAGTTCTTTTCATGTACCTTCAGTTGGCGTGATGCGTAAGCTATAACTTTCTGGCGCTACATCAACACGCAACCCAATCCTTGGCGCGAAGCGTCACAATATACCATGAAATCGTCTGTACCCTCTGGTAGTGCTAAGATTGGCGCATTGCAGAGCTTGTCCTTTAATAGCTGAAATGCTTCTTCCTGTTTGATTCCCCAATCAAACTTCTTATCTTTCTGCGCGAGGAGTGTCAGTGGTTGAGCGATTTTTGAAAAAATCCTCAATGAACCTTCGATAATAGCCAACTAAACCCAAGAACTGTCGAATCTCGGTTGGCGTCTTTGGAGTCTCCCAACTCTTGATCGCCTCGAACTTGGGGGGGATCAACATGGATTCCATTTCCATTCACCACATGTCCAAGAAACTGGACTTCACGTAGCCAGAACTCACACTTCGAGAGCTTGGCGTATAATTTCTCCTTCTTAAGTAGCTCTAGAATAGCTCTTAAGTGCTGTTCGTGTTCATTCTTCGTCTTCGAGTAGAATAAGATGTCATCGATGAACACAATTACGAACTTGTCAAGATACGGCTTGCATACTCGGTTCATTAAATCCATAAAAACTGCAGGTGCGTTGGTCAGCCCAAACGGCATAACTAGGAACTCGTAGTATCCATACTGAGTCCTAAAGGCTGTCTTCGGAATACTTTCCTCTCGTATCCTTAGTTGTTGGTTTCCTGTTCGAAGATCGATCTTTGAGTAAAAGCTTGAACCTTGGAGTTGATCGAATAATTCATCGATCCTTGGCAGGGGATACCTATTCTTGATAGTCAACTTGTTCAACTCCCGGTAGTCGATGCACATACGAAAATACCGTCTTTCTTCTTAACAAACAGGACCGGAGTTCCCCAAGGTAAGAAGCTTGTTCTGATGAATCCTTTGTCTAGCAACTCTTGAAGTTGTGTCAACAATTCCTGCCTCTCAGGCGGTACAAGTCTATAAGGTGCCCTAGCTACAGGCGCGGCGCCTGGAACCAAATCAATGTGGAACTCGACTTGCCTTTGAGGCGGTAATCCTAGCAAGTCTTCTGGAAAGACTTCCGGATATTCCTTGACGACTGGAATGTCTTCGATCTTCGGTTCAGCAACTTCCTTATCCACGATGCGTGCTAAGAATGCAGCACATCCTTTCTTCAAGCACTTTCTAGCTTTCAGGTAGCCAATAAACCTCAACGGTGTATCATGCTTCTCCCTGTGCACTACGATCGTTTCTTCATCCGTCAGTGGGATGCGGATGGTCTTCTCATGGCAATCGATCTCGACTTTGTTACTCGATAGCCAATCCATTCCCACTACCACATCAAAGCTTCCCAACTCGACAGGTAGTAAGTCTAGCGTAAACTCGTGCCCTCCTAGTTCAATCACACATCCTTGGACCACTTCACTGGTCTCAACTAGTTTCCCATTTGCTAATTCAATCGAGTATGGAACGTCTAACTTACTAGGTGTCAACCCAAGTATATTCTTAAATTCTCACGATACAAAGCTATAATCGGCACCAGTATCAAACAAAATAGATGCAAAAGTTTTGGTTGATAGAGAACGTACCAGTAGTCACGCCTGGATCCTGGCATGCTTCACAAGCTCCGATGTTGGATGTCCTTTCATGGTCTTGTTTCAACTTCGGGCATTCCCTCTTAAGATGTCCAACATCCCCACAATGGAAGCATCCTGGCACTCGGCCATTTCCTTTCCCATTTCCACCTTGAGCGTTGTTACTGTTTTCTCCTTGTCTGGGACTCTTCATCCCACAACCATCCTTGTGGTGTCCTTTCCTCCCGCACCTAGGCTTCGGACATCCACAATCGTGGTGATACTTGCACCCAACACGTCTTGGTTTAGTTTCTAAGTAAATCTTATCATCGGCTTGTTTGTTGTTAGGGCAGTCTTTCTTGAAATGCCCTTTGTCCCCGCAGTCGAAACAACCTCGAATAGATCTTTGTTCATCATTATTCGTTCGGGTATCTTCGGTGAGCTTCCTTTTGTTCTTTCCGGACGACTCTACCTGAGTCTCCTCCTTCCTGTCGGGGTTCGCAAGTTTTTCTAGTCTAATTGCTTCCGTAACGAGTGCCAAACCCATCTTACTTGCAGCAATAGTTGTTGGTGGCGTAGATGCTGTCATCAAGCTCAAGACTTGAGGTGCCAGTTCCCAAATGAGCTGTCCTAATTTCTTCAATTCTGGTTCCACCAAGTACGGAACGACTCATGCCAAATCATGAAGTCTTTGCATGTATTCCAACATTTTTGGACCTTCCACCATCAGGCTCTGGAATTCACCTTCCAACCTCTGGGTTTCTGTTTGGGTGCAATACTTCTTACGCATTATTCCTTTCAACTCATCCCAAGTTAACGCGTATGCTGTAGTTAGGCCCATTATTCGAACCTGAAGATTCCACCATAATCGAGCTCCATCTTGAAACAACTCGGAAACATATGGAACTTGTTGTTCTAGCGTATAACCGCTCATTCGAAAGATAGAATCCATACTTTCAATCCATTTCGCAAAAGCTATGGCACCTCCAGTGCCGTCGAACTTCGGAGGCTCGTAGTTGAGGAAGTGCCAGTAGGGACAACCGTTATTTTCTGAGGTACCTCTGCTAGGTTCGGAGCGCAGGGCCTCGTGCTGTGCTATAGTTGCGACAATTATCTCTTGAAGTTCTGCCTCCGAAGTGGGCATGCGCATTTCGCGTCTGGGTGGCATCTTCTAAAAGATGTTTCACGTAGGTCAGGTCATAGCAAGTAAAGTGTACGTATGTATTCAACAATATCAACACATAACATCTCATGCTATAAATAAATCAACCACATAACATCTCATGTCATAGAACATAAACAGTAGATCAAACATCACAAGTGATGAGAATACTGCGATTGCATTGCCATAAATCGAGACCACAATGTAAAGTTTACAAGTACACAACTGTATTATACAACATCAATGACTTAGTAGGGGACGACCCTAGACAAGTCGTGAGATCGCTGGACGTATTCAGGTATCTTTGGTTCGTCCATTTTCAAGTTCCAGAACTCCACCTCAAGCTTCTGGATTCCAGTCCTAGAACAACGTTTCTTCTCAATCATTTCCTTGAGCTCGTCCCAGCTCAGTGCATAAGCAGCGTCTGTGCCAAGGGTCTGAAACTGAAGGTTCCACCATGAGAGTGTGCTATCTAGAAATAACCCCGGGATATAGGTAACACTCTGTTGGGGCGAACAGTTACTCATTCTTAGAATGGAGTCAATCTTTTCGGATCAGCGAACAAATGCAACGGCGCCTCCTGTTCCATCGAAGTTCAAAGGCTTGCAGTTCAGGACCTGCTTATAGGTGCAGCCAGTTGGAGGGTTATTTCCAGTAATGCCATCGTTGTGCTTAGAGCGGAGGGCTTCATGTCGTGCATTTGCCTGTGAGATGCGTTCTTGCAGCTCGGCTTCTGTCCTTGGCAGTGTACTGGTGTCTGTGACACGTCTGGGTGGCATTCTCTTCTGTCGAAGTGGTATGAAGCGGGTTAGACAACATTTCAGTTGTCTATGAGATACATAGCACCATAAGCCATCATGTAATCACCCAATTTCACACGTAAATATACTCAATGTATGAGTGGGGAAAAATAAATTTCTGAGCCTTCACATAGGCTTGCCAATTTGGCTCGTTGCTTGAAATAGAATGAACTCGAGGCTACATCGCCTTGGTCATTCGTGTTTTAGTTATTTCCTGCTATATTGGTTTTCATTAGCTTGACCCGCAGAGTCCACCAGGATTTCTGTGCACTACAAGTTGTTATTACGTGGGCCCCCGTAATAATAAATTGTCTTGCACAGTCACCCCAAATTTTCTCTCGTCCAAGCAGATGATCAATCAAGGAGCAACAGCAGGTGCATCGACATGAACAGGGTCATGCTCCAATGCGGGGTCAGGAGCAACGCCTGGCTCTGGGGCCACGGCTGGCTCCGGATCAACAAACTTCATCTCAAAATCAGCTGGATCAACAAACACAAGGGTTACAGGATCCTCCAAGGGCTGGTCTAAGTGTATGAACTCAATGTCATGGTCTGGATCAAAACCAGGTGGAAAAACAGGATCATCCTCAATATCGTGATCGTACACAAGGTTGTGTGTGGGAACTGGTGCAGCTGATGACGCCATATCAGGGTCGGCGTCGTGTGAGTGGTGCTGCACTCCCTGTATATGCGAAGATGCGGACGCCACAGACTCAAATGAGTTTGGGACAGGCGAATGAGCATGAGCCTCCTCTGCAGGAGCGTCAGCAAGCAGTAGGCTATCACCAGCAGCAATAGGGCCTCGCCCTCAAGTGGGTCCTCCTCTAATAGTTCGACATCGTCGTCAGAGACAACGTCGGGGGGCATATCAACAATGGAATAAGCGGCAAGGGCACAGGAGCAGGGATCACCACGAGTGGCAAATCCCCAACAAGATGGCCATCAGCAGGCTCTTCTACGACATCAGGCAGCGCAAAGGGCTGAAAGTCGTCATCGTCTGTGCTGGTAGTATCGAAAATATACACCTCGTGCTCTGATGAAACTATGTCGCCTGATACTATGGCCATGGGATCTGTAGTGTCCGACTCTCCAGTATCTGATGAAGGCATGACGTTTTGTAATACAACACACATATGCACAAATAATCAATCATATAGTCAAATAAACATATTAGTCACCAATAAGCAATCAAATAGTTCTCCTAGTCCCACTAGTCTCCCAGCCTCCCAGACTGAATCTCCTAGTCTCTCAAACTACCTTCCCAGCCTTTCGGACTGTTCTTCCTAGTCCCACTAGCCTACTTCCTCAGCCTCCCAGACCGAGCCTCAGCCTCCTAGACTGAGCCTCAGCCTCCTAGACTGAGCCTATAACTAACAAATAAAATGTGTTCAACTTTGTTTGTATAAACGTTTTGGATCTGGACTTAAGTGGTATGCAATGCAAAAATGTTTTCGTGAGAGCCCTAGTGATCATAGTCTAGACTCGAGAAAGAATCCTAGTTCGCTATGATCAGAGCTCTGATACCAGGCTGTCACACCCTGGCTTTGCGGAAGCGTGGCTTTATTTGGTGTGACTTCTTAATACCATAGCTTAATCACAACAAAGCTATATGAAAATAAAACCATACAGATCATCCATTGATTTAAGTTTGAAAAGTAAAATACCACAACATTGTCTTAAGGCGTTGACGCATGCAACGGAAATTACAACCTAGTTACATAAAAACATTGTTTGAAAGACACAACAACAAACTTAAGATAGGCGTAGTTTAAGAACTGTGACTCGTCCAGGTAAAAGCCACAACCCCTAAACTCGGATGATCCCATAACTCTACGCAGCGTGAAAACGTAGCATACCGTGCCAGATCCTTAGTTCCCTGAAATACATGTAAGTTGGAAAAATCAACAATAATGTTGAGCGAGTTCATGTGTAGTGAGTATGTAAAACCTTTGTAAGTATAAAAATCCCTGGTATGTAGCAAATAAGGAAAAAGAGACCACCAATGGTTTGCAAGGCCATTGATATGTGTGAAGTGCAAGTAGGAAGACTCAAACCTAGCGGATTTTGCGTTGGGCACAAAGTCACCCTGAGGTCCGTTCTGTTGGGCCTGGGGCTGGGCTCGCTACACCCAGATAGATCTACCGCTACTGTCCCTCGGTCCAACAATGAGGATTAATGGCCTCAAGTTGCGCCTACCCACTCACATGATCTAAGTAGTAACCCTCCTTACGCTAACCATACCATGTAAAAAGTACTCGTAATCATAGTAACATGTATTTCACCCCCGCAGTTTAAAACTGAAAACAGTTAAGAGAAAAAGGGGGACATGAACTCACTGTATAGCGTCTTCACTATGTGTAACCCAAATCTCCGCGGCAAACACGACTACCTACAATGGTCTAACGTCTATTAGACGAACGGGTAGTGCCTTGTCTTAGTATGTATGTTTTTGAGTTACGATTTTGGTATTATTCCAAGTTATAATAATTGTATTTAGTTCTGGAATAATAGTTAGACAACTATTTCGTGTTTATACTTCTTAATTATCGTATAAATAGATTCCTTCCCAAGGATGGGGCATTCATACAAGTATTAGGTATTCGGTGACTTAGAGTATTGACAAAATATATTTTCAAGTCTCATTTCCAACGCTTTAAAGTTTTGTGTCAAAACTCATGGCGAGGTTCACTTCCGAGAAATAAAGTTAAACATACGTGTTAGAAAAATAGTTTTTCTAAGTCTTGGGATTTTTAGAAAAATTCGCCAGAGTTTCCCCTAAAAAACGGGGGTGCCCGTGCTAATACGCACATCTTTTTCTTTTGAAATCAAACCATGATCATCAACAATCAACCATTACGTTTTGACATGCAAAATACTACCTTTGTCGTTTCATTTTCAATATATGAAAAACTGGACTGTTTTCGGATGATTAAATAAAATACTTAACTTATTCCAAAAATTCTCAGATTCTTACAGAACGTCCTAATCGACCCAAAAATTATTGTGTAAAAATATCGGGGTCTAGTTCATTATCAGTAATTTATAGAAAATCGTTTACCGAACTGTAATCAGATTTGTTACATTCTGATCGCAGTCTACGGAATAATTCGTATAAAATTCCTCGTAAGTCCGTTTGACGAAATTCCAGTTGGAGGGTCACAAATACATCAGTGACCATCTTTGGTAAAACTTTCAGGGGCTGGTTCTGTTTAGGTTTCAAGTTGTGACTGAAAACGTATGGCCCATTTTACTGCAGTTAAACTCAGCCTTAGCTGCTGTCATGAAAACAGACTTTTAAAATAGTAACCGATCTTAGAAAAATACGATTCCAGCGCCATTTTCTTCATTTTTCGAAAATACACAATTTAGGCTTCAGAAATTCCGTTTTTCGATTTATTAAAGGCTGTTTACAGCCTGTTAAAGACGGCTGAAAAAGTAACTCAGCATGTTGTTTTGAAGTTTAAAAGTTACTAAGTCGTATTAACAAGCGTCCGAACAACGGGTTTATCAAAAGCTTGACTATCAAACATCATATATGTATTAACCAACCTTAAACCATCAAGTTTTCATCTTTATGTATCAATCATAAGTAAACTTTGTATATGTAAATTTCATATAAACTTTTATGTTCATCTACTTGTTCTTGCCACTTTAGTGATTTAAACATACTACACCTTTTGATCAAAGAAACGAGATGAAACAAGATTAACAAGAGCGTAACAAAGGACTTACTACTAGCTTATAGCTTGGGATGAAATCTTGTGAAGAAGTGATGAGAAAATGATGGTGAAAAAGACTTGAAACAAGCTCCTTTGAAAGCCCTTCAAGAAGCAACCTCCATGGATTCAACCTTGAAGCTTTGAATGGCACATAATGTGAAGAAGATGGAGATGTTTAAGTGAGGGTGGTGGTTTCGGTTTGGGGAAGCCGAAATAAGAGAGAGAGAGAGAGGTGAAGTGAGGGTGAAATCTTGTGAAGTGAAATGTGATCTAGGAGGCCATACTTCTTATAATCATCCTACATATTTTATGCTTACAAGATCAAGTCACCCTCTAATAAAATATGTAACAAATCAAGTTAGGAGATTTGATGTATGGCAAGAATGTTGTGGGGGTCCCACTTGGGAACTAAAATCGTTGGGGGGGGGGGGTATGTTTGCAAAAATTGTAACTAGAATGGTAAATAATAGTTAGATTATAAGTGACTAGATTTTATATGATAGTGGATTGCTTTTTAGCGGGTGTTATGACATACGGGGATCATAACAAGCCCAAAAATAATAAAACTAAGTGTCTGCCAAAAAAAAATTAGTATCCCAGGTAATGTCCGGTTATCCGGTTAGGTAACGTCCCGTTAAAGTGTTTAATTAGTCCAACAAGGGTCTTTTATAAATATTTTTGTAACACAATTTATTCCTGGCACTTAGGAAAATATACGGGACCATTCTGCCATGTTTTTGCACTTTATTAGTAATTTAAAATGCTGAATTTTATAAAGAATGCAAAATTTTGCATTTATAGTGTGTTTTAGGCACTTCCCGGCACTGTAACTATCACCTAGTGACGCAGTTCTACAATCCTCACCTCCCTACACTCTCTACTAGTGTAGTAATCTATTCCCGGCTCATAATGGCCTCAGAGACAGTAACTGTCTGATGCTGGCTATGTCAGCATGTTTGCTGGGTTATCCGTATAGTGTGCTCACTGTGCTTTTGTGCATCAAGGTTGTCACTGACGTTTGTGTATAAATAATAGAGTGACAGTATAAAATGTGATGCATGAGCATGTAGGTATCAGAAATCAGTAAGCAGTTTAATCACAGTTGTAAGCAAGCACAGTAATTAAGCAGTAATTAAATATTAATTAGTTCGTACGGATACCTGGTTTGGTGAGGGTTGTCATAGAGCTGGAATCGGAGATGAAACGAAAATATCCTCACTTATTTCAATAAATCTCGAGGACGAGATTTTAAATAAGGTGGGGAGGATGTAAGGACTTGCAAAAATGTCCCAAAACGACCCATAAGTGAAAACCCGGACCCCTGAAACCCTAACATGCATGAAAAACCAAGAAAAAAAGATTTTTGGTTTTCACGCGGGCCGCGTAAGAGTAAGCTTAGGCTTACGCGGGCCACGGCAACTCATCAAATCTCTGGATAAGTGAACAGGCCACGTGTCACACACGTGGCAGACCTAGGTGTGACACGCTAGCCCTAGTTTACGACTAGGTGGCCCTTGCGGGCCGCGTGAGATTTAGAGAGGGTTTACGCGGGCCGCGTAAAACCCTAATTTCTGCTATAAATTGCTTAGTTCATGGCCTGTTCATCTGCACTCGACAAAACTTTCAAAAGATGAAGTATACTGCTAAAAATCACAATTTTACATAGGGAGACGCTGCTACGATACATGGTATTAACTCGATCACTGCTACGATTCAATGTCCGATCGATTGAAACCAATATGATGGATGTTTAAGTGTTGCCCAAATTAGGGCTATACTTTGTCATTCGTCGTGAGTGTTTTAATCTCGTGAGTTATCGTAAATGTTGTATTAAGTTACTGACCTAGTTCGTATGCATTGTCATTTAAATTAGGTTACAAGGCTTATCAGTAGGCTAAACTCTGCCCATTTAAACTTGCAATGTGAGTCATTCTCTTTTATCAACCATGTTTTACAATATTCCAACTATTTTCAAAGTTATAATTACAGGGATTAACTCGTGGTTATCTTGAATCACAGGCTAGTGGGGTATTGTGCACATTACTAATTTCTCATGGTTAGGTTCATCAACTTAACAGTGATAATCATCACTACTTGGGTGAAAGGACCCAATAGTGGTATGACCATCGTCACCAGGAGGTGACACGTCGCCAGATAAAAATAAGATAGTAGCCATTGTAATCGCTCTTATGCTGTAATTTATAACTAATGTATCATTTTATTTAACCTGAATGAAGTGGAGCGTAATCGTTCAACAATTCGACCCAACGCCTTTGCCTCATATTCAGCTCTTTCTGGTTGAATATGTGTTGTAGGCTCTTATGATCTGTGAAGATTGTACATTTCGTACCGTATAGGTAGTGTCTCCAGATCTTTGTAAGGTACATAGTTCCTTGATGTAGGTATCATAGGAAAAGCCATACACACCTAGCAGGGGGTTGAGCTGGTTGGTTGGGGACTGCGTTACCATTGTGAGCGACCATGGCGAAGTTCTGAGAAGCCTTTCGCTTCTTTGACTTCTTAGGGGATCGTTCATCCATGGTCTTTGATTCCTCGATTGGTTTATTGGCTGATGGTGTTGTCGCCTGACTAGGTCCTGCCTGTCTTGGTGACTCTTGAGTGGCTTCATCCTGGAGATGATACATGGCAGTAGCTAATTCAACAGTCTTCAGGACTACTTCGCCTATTCGCTGAGCGAATTTTGGCTGCTTGCTCAGATATCTGGGCGTCATCGTGATGAAGAGACATTCTTGAAGAAAAAGAAAGGCATAGGGAGAAACAGGTGAAAGATTATTGGACAATCAAAACAGAATGATAACTCATGAAGATTGCGATCATTTGTTTGTTACCTAAGGCAAACAAATGAGACGGTGACTGATCAAAGTAAATGGGTCAAAAATAATGTATCGCGAAGACATACTCGCCTATAAGTGAACACTCATCCCAAGAATTCCCAGGTAAGCACAACTGGTCTCGCGTCTGATGAGATGTATACGAAGTGCTTGCCTAGACAGAAAACCCAGAATACAGGCATTCACCCTTCCAGTTTGCACGTGTTCACATTATTTAAAACCCAAAACCTTGACGAAGTTTTGAAAACTCAAAGAGGTTCAAAACCATATAATAGAGAGTTCAAAACCTTACAATAGAGGGTTCAAAACCTAGTAATCAATCATCCTAGAACAGATGATTAGTTTTCAAAGCGGTTTTGAAATTTATGTTCTTGTTGTGGTCGTCGCCTAAGGATAGGTGACGGTATTGTTTTATGACTAAACGCAAGTAAACTCGCGTTAGGGTCCTAAGAAGGTTATAGACTAGGTTAAAGCATTACTAATTACTAATAACCTAATTCCCTATAACCATTGGCTTTGATACCATCTTTTCTGTCACACCCTGACCGCGTAAAACAACAAATCGCGGCGGAAACATCGGGGCATGTTGCAACAGAATTAATGTTTCATAACCATGGATACCAAAAAGTGTTTCGTTTTATTAAACATTGAATAATTACATCGTCTGGAAATCTAAATACACAAATTAAACATAGTCTATCATTGTTATTGAGTCACTAAGGCCTTGTCCAGTCCTATGTGAGCATGCATCTTATCAATCGATATCATTCAACAATACCTGAAACATATGTGAAAACGAGGTCAGCAAAGAAATGCTGGCGAGTACATAGGTTTTGTGAAAATAAGATTCATGACTTCTGTTTAAGAAAATGTTTAGTCATGAACCTTGTAATTTGCTTTGCCTTTGTAAATCATTTGAAAAATAATAAGTTCAGGTGATATGTATAATAAGAGAATAATGCATGATTAAATGAATAACCATGTAAAATGAGTTTGTATAAGATAAGTTGTTTGTAAATAAATGTCTTGTGAAAAGTATGTTACTTGTATAAAATGTTCTATGTCTCAAACTGAAATGATTCAAATAACGCTACAATATGTAATACCATACAAACACTTATATATAGGAAGTACCAGCGGCGTATCCACCATGCTTGTATCATATTACACACGCACCGTTACTCAAATCACTTACCCAAACCAAACCACCAAAGTAATGTTCATGCCCAATGTAAATCATGTAATATGTAACCAAAACCCAATCGTATATCGCTTTGAAGCCAATCGTTTACCCAATCGTTAAAACATCGTGTGAAAACCAATCGTTTACCCAATCGTTAAAACATCGTGTGAAAACCAATCGTTTACCCTAATCGTATAATTCGTTTTAGGTCGTGAAACTACTTAAATGGTCGTCTCGCTAACAACATTCAAACCTTCGTGACTCATCACTCGTCGCTTCTCGTTTTCGTCGCTTCTCGTTTTCGCATTAACAAACCCTTACCAAAGGGTAAGTTAACAATTTCAGATTCAGTCGCTACCCACCACACCCACACATAACCACGGGTGTAGTAAATAACGGGATTAGTCAGATCCTATGGTACCATAACCTAATACTGGTCGGCTTGATCATTGCTAATGAATGTCATTTGTTATGTAACTACAACCAACAAGTTTGTTCACTTTATTGAAATCGTTATTAGTTTTGTATAAATCGTCTTAATTGTTTTTGAAACCATCGTTATAACATCGAAAACATTTAGCACATATGAGTCACCCCAAAACAATTGAAAGTAGTAAAATAGGGGAATAATGTACTCGCCTGATAATGCTTGGAGGTCTTGTACAACAACCAAACAAAGCTAGAGGGAGCACGGAATCAGTCGGCAATCTAAGACTATATAAATAAACCGGACTTAAATCGAGAGATCGGATAGGATGAGGCTTGGTAAACCAAATGAGTGTTGGAACTCATATGATATGGTTTAACAAGGCCTACATACTACAATGAAACCAAACCTAAGTGCTTTCGACCCATCGCGACCCATTAAGGTAGCTTATGCTACTTTAACGCGTCGTGCGCGTGAAACGCGTTCAGACCGTCTAACTAATCCTATGACAAGTGTTATATGCCTAAACATGTTACATAATCAGTTATGTGACAAAAGTTTAGGTTACATATGCTTAATTACCAATTATACATGAAAAGGGTATTCTGGTAATTTACCTAAGGCATATAAACTACCTATCATACAACTACTTAAACGAAGCGACCATAGGGTATAACCTCGGAAGGTTATTCCCTACCTACTATGGTCACCTAACCTAATTGGTCGGATTCTAATGATCGACCAAATGGGTCGGGTTCGAGGTATAAGCGATTTATTAGATCGCTTACCCTACGACCCTAGACAACGTGGTAATCAGTAGGCATAGTCCCAAGGGACTATAACCAACGTGATTACACTCACGTTGCGAAGTTCAAACGAACTTCGCATTGACCATTACTGGTCAACGCAGAAAGTCAAACAAAGTTTGACTTTCGGACTCGAAAAGCAATAAAATAAGGAAAAGAACGAAAGAATACTTACGAAGGGTCCCCGAATGCTAATCCCGATTCAAGAATCTCAGGTATGAAACAATGGTTTCAACTTAGAGATCCTCAAATCAGAATTCTAGTGATTATGAAGCATGGGGGCATGGGGTATTTATAGTAAAAGGTCCACCGTTAGGATCGTTTCATGGAAAACGTGCCTTAATCCCACCCGTACAAGTGTCGGGACCTTATGGTGACTAAAATTCCATCCTTATCAGCTGACTAGATAATTAGGAATGTGTGGTTGTGAATGTAACAGCTGCAATCTGCTGTTAGATTCGATTAATCTGGTCAGAAGGGGCCTCGCGGGCCGCCTGAGGATTCTCAAGAACTGAGGCGGGCCGCCTAGCAGTCACAGATCAACAATAAGTTTCAGAAATTACAGTTTCAGTCCCTGCACGTGTTTAAGGCCATTTCCGACACTTCCAAGGCCTGTAAAGCCAACTTTAAGGCCCTAAAATGATGCCTAAACATTGTGGACATGAAACATGCTCAAAAATATGCCGGATGTTGGTTTGTTTGGTCGTACGAACGCGATGTTCGCTTAATTACGACGGAATGCGCATAAGCGCGAAAAACGATCCAAATGACGCAATGAATGGATTTTTGGCAAGCCAAACACTAAAGCATAATATAGTCATGCTTACATAAATTTTTGGATGTCCGGATGTATTCAGAACGTAAGTTATGCGCGAAAATGCAAACTTGTGCACTTTTTGACACTTTTAGTCCCTGAATGACCCAAAAGTTTATTTTAGCACACCGAACCCCTCAAAGCCTATTTATAAGCTATATAAAGGATATTTAAGGTGTGTTTAACTTATGGTCATGTTCCGGAATGTTCGTTACAGTTCAAATTGACATACTTTCGCAGTTTGTCAAGTTTAGTCCCTGTAAGCGAATTAGCTTGTTTTTGCCATACCAAAGCCTTCAAAACTTATTTCTAAGTTATGTAAAGGTTATTTAAGGTATGTTAAGCCTATTTCACTATTCCGGAGTGTTCGTTGCATTAAACTGGTTATATTTACGCATCGGTGCGCGTATAACCTTCTAGAAAGCGATTTAGAGTATGGAATCGAACAAGAATTGATATGTGCAAATGATACACATATTTATACAAATCCCAAGTATGAAATACAATATTTCATTGATTCGGTATTTGTTTGATGGTCGTGGAGGCACAGGTGTTACAGTCTCCCCTACTTTAGGAAATTTCGTCCCGAAATTTATTTAGAGGAAACTTGTGAGAGCTTGAAAACATGAAGTTGAAAAGATCGAACAACATTGGTTAGGGTTCTTGAACTTCTAGTAACCTTAATAACATTATGTTTGCAATGTAAGAGGGACACTTATATACAAGTATATGAAGCGTCATTGGTGCGTCCACCGTACCTCCATTACATCGTTCTCATTTCGTTATTTTTGTCACTATCGGCTCTTACACATAATAAATCTTACTGGGTTTCTGTGCACTAAATTTCATAATTATGTACGCGTCCATAATCAGACAATTCCTTGCACAGCTCACACAGTCTATTTTATAGTGTGTAGGGGAAAACCAAATGAACAAACCGGTGATGAGTGTGACTAGACCGCCATAGAGTCCTTTAAATTAAATCAATAAATGATCTAAATAGACTATCAAGGAGTCTGTTCAGCTACATCACTAGATGTCGTTCTCTAACCAAATTGTGAATCAATCTTTTTGAGTAGACTACTAAGAGGGTCTCTTATGAATCATGGAGTGGTACTATATAACCCAAGGGTCTTAACTACCAGGTAGAAGCCCATAAGGATTTAAGGTAGTACCTTTTGAATATCCTACTATGAATCCCTCATATGAAGATATGAAAGATTCTATGAGGATTTGAAAAATCGTAACACACAAAACATAGAGGAGAACACATAAACACATATCATATAACCACAAAATTGTTCGTTAATTTGTCTTGTAAATTGCGTACATGCATTTAAAGCACACTTGGAATCCATTCCGTGGATTTCATTTGGTACTTTAAACGTTATCAAGAATCCAACTATAAAGATAGAAAGATTCAAAAAGAAAATTTGATTTCGATTACTAGGAACCGAAGTGTTCGAATTAAGGTACATAAGGAATCCAATTAAGGACTCTGATTTGAACGATAATCATCCACAAGGATCTAATTGTAAAGATAAAAAGATCCCATATGAATTTTAGAAGTTGAAGATGTTTTGAAACCTTGCACTGGATGTGCTTAGGTCAAAACATGATGTAAAATGCTTATGAAGTTGAGATGCTTGATATGTCAAGGCGACATATGAAGCAGAATTTTGAAGGTTAAGTCAATGTATGAGGAAAATATTTTTGAAAACTATGCATGGGGTTCTTTTAAGAAAAATGTGTTTAACGTTTTTGAAACCTTATATATAATACTTTTTGAAATCATAAAGTAGGTGTATTAGGTAGATATATTTACAAAAATGTTTTAAAATCATGCGAGATGAATTTTGAAATTATGTATAAGGTTTTTTGAAAGACATGAATGATGCTTTTCGAAATCATGCACTTGATCAGAAAATGTATTGTGTTAATATTGTCTTCAGACTATATGAAATATTTTGAAATTAGAAAGGTTGGTTTTGATAACATGGCCAATGTTTTTGAAATAACATAGACAATGCATCTAGAAAAATTGTTTTCAAACTATATGAAATGTTTTGAGATCATGAAGATTGTTTTGAAATACTGGTACTGTGTATGTTGAAAAATCAAAACGTAATGGGTATGAGATTTGAAAATACCCTTAGTTATCTAACCAAGGATTTAAAGGCACAGATGTTCGAAAAGCACGATTACTCATAATGTCACTTAATTTTCTGTACTTTGTTTCTTAGAGTGAAACGAGTACTTAAAATTTTTGAGGGAATCATGAGCAATCATTTGAAAGAGAGAAATCACAAGAGTAGTTTGTAAGGTACATAGTTCCTTGATGTAGGTATCATAGGAAAAGCCATACACACCTAGCAGGGGGTTGAGCTGGTTGGTTGGGGACTGCGTTACCATTGTGAGCGACCATGGCGAAGTTCTGAGAAGCCTTTCGCTTCTTAGGGGATCGTTCATCCATGGTCTTTGATTCCTCGATTGGTTTATTGGCTGATGGTGTTGTCGCCTGACTAGGTCCTGCCTGTCTTGGTGACTCTTGAGTGGCTTCATCCTGGAGATGATACATGGCAGTAGCTAATTCAACAGTCTTCAGGACTACTTCGCCTATTCGCTGAGCGAATTTTGGCTGCTTGCTCAGATATCTGGGCGTCATCGTGATGAAGAGACATTCTTGAAGAAAAAGAAAGGCATAGGGAGAAACAGGTGAAAGATTATTGGACAATCAAAACAGAATGATAACTCATGAAGATTGCGATCATTTGTTTGTTACCTAAGGCAAACAAATGAGACGGTGACTGATCAAAGTAAATGGGTCAAAAATAATGTATCGCGAAGACATACTCGCCTATAAGTGAACACTCATCCCAAGAATTCCCAGGTAAGCACAACTGGTCTCGCGTCTGATGAGATGTATACGAAGTGCTTGCCTAGACAGAAAACCCAGAATACAGGCATTCACCCTTCCAGTTTGCACGTGTTCACATTATTTAAAACCCAAAACCTTGACGAAGTTTTGAAAACTCAAAGAGGTTCAAAACCATATAATAGAGAGTTCAAAACCTTACAATAGAGGGTTCAAAACCTAGTAATCAATCATCCTAGAACAGATGATTAGTTTTCAAAGCGGTTTTGAAATTTATGTTCTTGTTGTGGTCGTCGCCTAAGGATAGGTGACGGTATTGTTTTATGACTAAACGCAAGTAAACTCGCGTTAGGGTCCTAAGAAGGTTATAGACTAGGTCAAAGCATTACTAATTACTAATAACCTAATTCCCTATAACCATTGGCTTTGATACCATCTTTTCTGTCACACCCCGACCGCGTAAAACAACAAATCGCGGCGGAAACATCGGGGCATGTTGCAACAGAATTAATGTTTCATAACCATGGATACCAAAAAGTGTTTCGTTTTATTAAACATTGAATAATTACATCGTCTGGAAATCTAAATACACAAATTAAACATAGTCTATCATTGTTATTGAGTCACTAAGGCCTTGTCCAGTCCTATGTGAGCATGCATCTTATCAATCGATATCATTCAACAATACCTGAAACATATGTGAAAACGAGGTCAGCAAAGAAATGCTGGCGAGTACATAGGTTTTGTGAAAATAAGATTCATGACTTCTGTTTAAGAAAATGTTTAGTCATGAACCTTGTAATTTGCTTTGCCTTTGTAAATCATTTGAAAAATAATAAGTTCAGGTGATATGTATAATAAGAGAATAATGCATGATTAAATGAATAACCATGTAAAATGAGTTTGTATAAGATAAGTTGTTTGTAAATAAATGTCTTGTGAAAAGTATGTTACTTGTATAAAATGTTCTATGTCTCAAACTGAAATGATTCAAATAACGCTACAATATGTAATACCATACAAACACTTATATATAGGAAGTACCAGCGGCGTATCCACCATGCTTGTATCATATTACACACGCACCGTTACTCAAATCACTTACCCAAACCAAAACCCAATCGTATATCGCTTTGAAGCCAATCGTTTACCCAATCGTTAAAACATCGTGTGAAAACCAATCGTTTACCCAATCGTTAAAACATCGTGTGAAAACCAATCGTTTACCCTAATCGTATAATTCGTTTTAGGTCGTGAAACTACTTAAATGGTCGTCTCGCTAACAACATTCAAACCTTCGTGACTCATCACTCGTCGCTTCTCGTTTTCGTCGCTTCTCGTTTTCGCATTAACAAACCCTTACCAAAGGGTAAGTTAACAATTTCAGATTCAGTCGCTACCCACCACACCCACACATAACCACGGGTGTAGTAAATAACGGGATTAGTCAGATCCTATGGTACCATAACCTAATACTGGTCGGCTTGATCATTGCTAATGAATGTCATTTGTTATGTAACTACAACCAACAAGTTTGTTCACTTTATTGAAATCGTTATTAGTTTTGTATAAATCGTCTTAATTGTTTTTGAAACCATCGTTATAACATCGAAAACATTTAGCACATATGAGTCACCCCAAAACAATTGAAAATAGTAAAATAGGGGAATAATGTACTCGCCTGATAATGCTTGGAGGTCTTGTACAACAACCAAACAAAGCTAGAGGGAGCACGGAATCAGTCGGCAATCTAAGACTATATAAATAAACCGGACTTAAATCGAGAGATCGGATAGGATGAGGCTTGGTAAACCAAATGAGTGTTGGAACTCATACGATATGGTTTAACAAGGCCTACATACTACAATGAAACCAAACCTAAGTGCTTTCGACCCATCGCGACCCATTAAGGTAGCTTATGCTACTTTAACGCGTCGTGCGCGTGAAACGCGTTCAGACCGTCTAACTAATCCTATGACAAGTGTTATATGCCTAAACATGTTACATAATCAGTTATGTGACAAAAGTTTAGGTTACATATGCTTAATTACCAATTATACATGAAAAGGGTATTCTGGTAATTTACCTAAGGCATATAAACTACCTATCATACAACTACTTAAACGAAGCGACCATAGGGTATAACCTCGGAAGGTTATTCCCTACCTACTATGGTCACCTAACCTAATTGGTCGGATTCTAATGATCGACCAAATGGGTCGGGTTCGAGGTATAAGCGATTTATTAGATCGCTTACCCTACGACCCTAGACAACGTGGTAATCAGTAGGCATAGTCCCAAGGGACTATAACCAACGTGATTACACTCACGTTGCGAAGTTCAAACGAACTTCGCATTGACCATTACTGGTCAACGCAGAAAGTCAAACAAAGTTTGACTTTCGGACTCGAAAAGCAATAAAATAAGGAAAAGAACGAAAGAATACTTACGAAGGGTCCCCGAATGCTAATCCCGATTCAAGAATCTCAGGTATGAAACAATGGTTTCAACTTAGAGATCCTCAAATCAGAATTCTAGTGATTATGAAGCATGGGGGCATGGGGTATTTATAGTAAAAGGTCCACCGTTAGGATCGTTTCATGGAAAACGTGCCTTAATCCCACCCGTACAAGTGTCGGGACCTTATGGTGACTAAAATTCCATCCTTATCAGCTGACTAGATAATTAGGAATGTGTGGTTGTGAATGTAACAGCTGCAATCTGCTGTTAGATTCGATTAATCTGGTCAGAAGGGGCCTCGCGGGCCGCCTGAGGATTCTCAAGAACTGAGGCGGGCCGCCTAGCAGTCACAGATCAGCAATAAGTTTCAGAAATTACAGTTTCAGTCCCTGCACGTGTTTAAGGCCATTTCCGACACTTCCAAGGCCTGTAAAGCCAACTTTAAGGCCCTAAAATGATGCCTAAACATTGTGGACATGAAACATGCTCAAAAATATGCCGGATGTTGGTTTGTTTGGTCGTACGAACGCGATGTTCGCTTAATTACGACGGAATGCGCATAAGCGCGAAAAACGATCCAAATGACGCAATGAATGGATTTTTGGCAAGCCAAACACTAAAGCATAATATAGTCATGCTTACATAAATTTTTGGATGTCCGGATGTATTCAGAACGTAAGTTATGCGCGAAAGTGCAAACTTGTGCACTTTTTGACACTTTTAGTCCCTGAATGACCCAAAAGTTTATTTTAGCACACCGAACCCCTCAAAGCCTATTTATAAGCTATATAAAGGATATTTAAGGTGTGTTTAACTTATGGTCATGTTCCGGAATGTTCGTTACAGTTCAAATTGACATACTTTCGCAGTTTGTCAAGTTTAGTCCCTGTAAGCGAATTAGCTTGTTTTTGCCATACCAAAGCCTTCAAAACTTATTTCTAAGTTATGTAAAGGTTATTTAAGGTATGTTAAGCCTATTTCACTATTCCGGAGTGTTCGTTGCATTAAACTGGTTATATTTACGCATCGGTGCGCGTATAACCTTCTAGAAAGCGATTTAGAGTATGGAATCGAACAAGAATTGATATGTGCAAATGATACACATATTTATACAAATCCCAAGTATGAAATACAATATTTCATTGATTCGGTATTTGTTTGATGGTCGTGGAGGCACAGGTGTTACAACAGGCCACGTGTCGCACACGTGGCAGACCTAGGTGTGACACGCTAGCCCTAGTTTACGACTAGGTGGCCCTTGCGGGCCGCGTAAGATTTAGAGAGGGTTTACGCGGGCCGCGTAAAACCCTAATTTCTGCTATAAATTGCTTAGTTCATGGCCTGTTCATCTGCACTCGACAAAACTTTCAAAAGACGAAGTATACTGCTAAAAATCACAATTTTACATAGGGAGACGCTGCTACGATACAGGGTATTAACTCGATCACTGCTACGATTCAATGCCCGATCTATTGAAACCAATATGATGGATGTTTAAGTGCTGCCCAAATTAGGGCTATACTTTGTCATTCGTCTTGAGTGTTTTAATCTCGTGAGTTATCGTAAATGTTGTATTAAGTTACTGACCTAGTTCGTATGCATTGTCATTTAAATTAGGTTACAAGGCTTATCAGTAGGCTAAACTCTGCCCATTTAAACTTGCAATGTGAGTCATTCTCTTTTATCAACCATGTTTTACAATATTCCAACTATTTTCAAAGTTATAATTACAGGGATTAAGTCGTGGTTATCTTGAATCACAGGCTAGTGGGGTATTGTGCACATTACTAATTTCTCACGGTTAGGTTCATCAACCTAACAGTGATAATCATCACTACTTGGGTGAAAGGACCCAATAGTGGTATGACCATCGTCACCAGGAGGTGACACGTCACCAGGAGGTGACACGTCACCAGGAGGTGACATGTCGCCAGATAAAAATAAGATAGTAGCCATTGTAATCGCTCTTATGCTGTAATTTATAACTAATGTGTCATTTTATTTAACCTGAATGACTCGCCAGTATTTCACCGCTGATAAAATATTTTTAAAACATGTTTTAGGTGACCTACTGTGAATCAAGGAAAAATGCTACGGAGCACTAACAAGCTTGAAGTAGTGGCTCAGATAAATAAACAAACATGTTTTGTAAAACAGGGAATTCCCTCGTGAAATTCCTCTATTGTAAATTACAGGGTTTGTCCCAAATTATGAAATAAAATAATTGGGCAGTTTCAAGTTTTCAAAGATCCTGTTAAACTTCCGCTGTCAACTCAATTAATAAATACCACGGGTTTCTGTCCTGCGGCACCTGGACCGGGCAACACCGGGACGGAAGCCGTGACACAAACACAAACATGCCTATCTTCATGTTCGTTCTGTTCATTTACACCTCTTTCAAAAAGTAAAACAGAAAGTTATTATATATTGTCAAATATCGTGATAATAAATTATTAAATTTACAATCAGAGACCGAAGATGAAGACCAAAGATTTTCAAACTGAATCATAATGAATGTGTATTTGTGTAATTTCACATATGTGACACAAATACATCCATATATGATAAAATCGGAAAATTGAACTTATTTATATGAATACAAATTTTTTCTTGTTATATTCTATTGTTTAGCGAATTCAAAGAGTAGAACTGATCAATCATCTAACTATCTATAAAATTTCAGAAACCAGCCAAAACAATCGTTTTAGAGTGCTAAGTATAACCTAACCCTGTCCCCAACTACTTCATTTACTAATGACATACATCGATAATAAATATATATAGCTGACCTATCAATTTTGTAAGTATCTGTGGTAAATCATAGATCGAAAGTGACTATAAGTATATCCTCACAACTTGTCACTTAAGCACAAATTTACAATATTTCAATACTAACAAAGCAATAGTTGTATCATGGATCTTTCCTATCTGCAAGAGAATTACACACTCATTCTTTCAACTTTTGCCATAATTCTAGTCCTCTACTACTTATCGTTCTTGTACAAAACCACTACCACTCCACCTGAAGCAAGTGGTGCATGGCCTATAATAGGCCACCTCAAAGTTTTTAGTGGTCGTGATCTTCCCCATGTAACCTTGTCATCCATGGCTGACCGATATGGACCCATCTTCATGATCCGGCTTGGTATACGTAAAGTCTTGGTGGTGAGTAATTGGGAGATAGCTAAGGAGATCTTTACTACCCATGATGTGATAGTTTCTGACCGTCCGAATTACGTCGCTGCAAAGATATTGGGGTTTGATGGTGCAAATTTGTCTTTCTCTCCTTATGGTCCATATTGGCGTGGATTACGTAAAATCATCTCTCAAGAGTTGTTGTCTGTAAGTCGGCTTGAGAAGCTTAAGGTTGTTCGAGTGGTTGAACTAGAAAGCGCAATTAAAAATATTCATGATCTTTGGAGGGAGAAAAGAGATGCGCAAGGGAAAGTGTTGGTGGAAATGAAGAAATGGTTTGGGGATTTGACTATGAATACGATGCTTAAAGTGGTCGTCGGAAAACGGTACACTAGAGGAGTTGACAGTGAAGACGAGGATGAGATGATGAGTTGTCGTGGAGTGCTAAGGGAGTGGTTTCAATACCTCGGACAGTTTTTGGTGGCTGACGCTCTTCCTTTTTTGGATTGGTTGGATTTGGGCGGATATAAAAAGACAATGGAACGAGTTGCAAGGGAACTCGATTCTATATTTGGGAAATGGTTAGAAGAGCATCGCCGAAAAAGATCTTCAGGAATTGCAACAGAGGTAAAAGACTTCATTGATGTGATGATGGAAGTAGTAGAAGAGGATAACACAGCCGGTTACAATGCTGATACCATAATTAAAACCACATGTGAGGTGTGTAGATACATATTTATTCAGTATAATCCATAAACAAACCTAGGACGACCAGACAGTTTTTAAAATGAACAGTGACTATTCATATCCCATAAATGAATTTAATGCGAAAATATCAACCACATAGAAACTTTGACTGGTAAATATATATATTTTTGGGATTTGTCTGTTTTAATCATATGTATGTGCATTCTAACTGATATGTTTTCAGACCCTTATTGCGGGTGGTTCAGATACAACTACTATCATGCTAACGTGGACACTCTCATTACTACTAAACAATCGTCACACTCTCAGAAAGGCTCAAGAGGAACTAGACACACAAGTAGGAAAAGATAGACGGGTAAATGAATCAGATATAAAAAACATGGTCTATCTCCAAGCTATCGTAAAAGAAACTTTGCGACTATACCCAGCCGGATTCCTAGGAGGTCCAAGAGCCTTTGCAAAAGATTGCACAGTAGCTGGCTACCATGTCCCTAAAGGAACATGGCTACTAACCAACATGTGGAAGATCCACCGTGATCCAAAGGTATGGTCGGACCCATGCGAGTTTAGACCAGAGAGGTTCCTAACCCCAGACCAAAAGGCCTTCGATGTGAAGTGGACTGAATTTGAGTTCATCCCTTTTGGGGCCGGGAGAAGGTGTTGTCCTGGAATAGCTTTCGCGTATCAAATGTTACATATGGTTTTAGCAACTTTACTACAAAACTTTGAGATGTCGACTCAAAGTGGTGCACCTGTTGATATGAGCGCGCTTCCTGGAATGACAAATGACAAGGCATTTCCGCTTGACGTCCTAGTTTCCCCACGCTAGGATGCAACTGATAAAAAAGTGGATGTATGAAGAAGTGCCCAAATATAAAGCTGCCTTGTATATGTTGTAAAATATTTTGACTTGTTTATCATATCGTTTTTGTACTAGTTCAAATATAAACCATGATTTTGTACTCTTTTTAAACTATATATTTCATGTAATAATATTGTAAGTTATAGACTTTTATTAACATAAAGTTATATAAAATGCTATTTTTTTTGGTAAAAGAGAATATTTTTAATATTTTAGCATCTTGTTGTTGTCATCATCATCAAGTTCCGATTCGTCGTAGAACACACATAATTTTAAATTTCTTGTTGGTGTTGCACAAGCCGCTTTAGGTGTTTGACAACCCCAAGCACGAGAAGATTGTTTGGTCGTGATCGAGAAGGTGCAAACAATCGTCTCCTACAAGACAACTTTGTTGAAAATTCAACCTACGGACTTGACGAGTTTAGAAGGCGGTTTCGATTGTCCAAATAACTTTTCCTACGAATTACTATAGTTAGAAGATAATAATAACTAGTATTTGGTCCTGTGTATTGCGATGTGCTAAACCATAAACAAAAGTCATGGATTTGAGTAGGATTAGGATAATCAAACATCCCAACCCATAATATAGTATGGAGTTAAATGCCTGGTTAGTCTCTGTGGTTTGTGAAAATTGCAGACTTGGTTCTAATGGTTCACTAATTAGAAAGTTGGTCCTAATAGTTGTTATTTTTGCACTCGGGTGGTCCAAAATACCCTTGTTCATTTAATAAACAATTAAAAAGAACCTTAAACAAACATTTAAAGCAAAACAAAATATCAATTACTACTGTTAAAATGAGACATTTTTTAAATCTTGCAATTCTATTATATTTATTACTTGTTTTAATGCATGGTTTTATTTGTTTTTCATGTTGTTGCTGTGCTGGGCCTGGAGCTAAACTGGAAGTATATTGGGCTTATGTCGCTGTTGGGCTGAAGAAATGGGCTGCGCATCTGAAGTTTATATGAAGTCTCCGGGTAATCTGGAAGTCGTTATGTGGATCTCGGTTTATATAAAAGATCCAGTCCTGGCTTATTGTGCAAGTGACAATTATTCATCTCTGGTTCTTTTTCTACTCACACTTTCATAGATTCTTACTGGTTTGTCTTTAATCAGTTATCTATGTTAGAACTAATCTTGTCATAACTCAAAAGTTGGAGGGTGCTAAGTGTTTTAGTTTATTTTATTTAGGTTTCCTAATTCTAGTCTAGGGATGTTTTCTTGGGCATCAAGGTTTATTAGATAGGTTTATCTTGTTTGTTTATTTATTTTATTAATAGAGTTTGAGTCGGGTTAGGACTAGAATAAGTTTAGTATAAATAGATGGTTATGGTCATTGTAATTAGTGTGCTCTCATTAATAAATTAATAAAAGAGTCGAAGAAGTTTGTTCATATTGCGTGTTTGTTTATTCAATCAAGGGCCTGATTTCCAACAATTGGTATCAGAGCTTGGCGGTTTTGAGAGTCATTTTCGAGAAAGGGGAGCACCCCTAGCAGGGTGCAACGCCGTTACGACGGTAAAACCACGGTACATGAAGAAATAGAAAAAAATCTGTTGAGGTAGCAATGCCGAAGTCAGTCTGTAGAGTTGGAGCTTTTATCTAGGGAGAGAATATTGGGTTGTGACGTAATTAAATTTGATTGTGAATGAGATATATTTGCAATTAATTTAACTTGGTGGCTTGGTGATTTACATCATGTGATGAAAGTGGAACTTACGTGGCAATCCAATAGCATTCAAACAATTTCATTGCATGACCGATCAAAGGAGTGACGTCTGATCGTATTTGGCAATGATTGCCATGACAAAAATTAAGCAATGGTTTAATTAGTAGATTAGCAGGGGTTGATCGCATACAGTGGAAGACGGAGATCGAGAGGTGTTTTCGGTTCGGCTGTTGTCGGGTGCGATGACAGAGGTGACCAGTGATGAACATCAGGATTTTTCCGTGGCTGTTAGTCATGATCAAAACAAAGAAAGGGGGTTGTTCCAGAGCAGTGGTTCCTGCGTGAAAATCAACAGAAAGTTGTTTGCGGGTGGTTGTTCTGAAAGGAAGAATGTTTTACAGAAGCCTTGATCGGATTGTTCGTGATAAGAGGAGACCGGCGTAGTGCGTGAAAAGCGGGCAGAATGGATCCGTCAAAGCAGGTGGCTTTGGATTCTTCTCGTTTGGCAAGGTGAGAAAACGGTAGAAGCGGGTGGCTTGTTTTCTTTGTCGGTGGAGAGCCTCTTGAACAAAGGCGGTCGTAAAAAGGAAGATATTGGAGAAGAACACGGTGGTGACATTATGGCGTTGGAGTTCAATTGGGTGGCTTTGGATGTGACCGGGGATAGGTCGTCGATCCGTGATAAGTCAAGATGTTAATGAACGTGTGTCCAACGGGATGCCATGTGACATGTTACAAGTGTAGTGAGTTTGTATTCAAGTTGAACCGTGAAGGCTTTAGGCCGTGGGTCCGGGAGAGGTCGAGATGGTGATGAACTGGTTCTAATGTGAAGAAAGTTATTGACAAGATTAGGGGGTGATTGTTAGAACTAATCTTGTCATAACTCAAAAGTTGGAGGGTGCTAAGTGTTTTAGTTTATTTTATTTAGGTTTCCTAATTCTAGTCTAGGGATGTTTTCTTGGGCATCAAGGTTTATTAGATAGGTTTATCTAGTTTGTTTATTTATTTTATTAATAGAGTTTGAGTCGGGGTAGGACTAGAATAAGTTTAGTATAAATAGATGGTTAGGGTCATTGTAATTAGTGTGCTCTCATTAATAAATTAATAAAAGAGTCGAACAAGTTTTTTCATATTGCGTGTTTGTTTATTCGATCAAGGGCCTGATTTTCAACAATCTAGAGTTTGAGACTCTGTGTTAGTGTTGAGATAATCTCATTGTGTGTGAGGGTTGAGAGTTGATTGTAAACTGTATGTTCTGTTCTTCTTGTTCGCTATAATCGTCAAGGTTCTTTCAGTAATGTTAATCATTGGTTCCTGAAGGTTCTTGTGTTAATCGAATCTCTTATACTTTTTTTGATAGCTACTCATCCTTTAATTCCAGCCCAAACCCTATCTTCCCTTTCAGCAACCACCACATCCCCCTTCTTCCATTTCAGCAACCACCCTTTGATTACCCGCATTCACCACAAAGACCATAGTCAACCACCACCTCCAGAAGACTAGGTAACCCACCCATCCCCTATGCTACCGCTACAACTACTCAACGCCACCACCATTGCTCAGCGTCGGCGCCACTGATGCACGCCGTCACCACTCCGATCGACACACCCAGTCTAAGACGGAAAATATTTGACTTGGTCGGAGCTTCACCGTATCCGACAATGATCTATGAACACAGGGTGCGTTTGCAGAAAAGAATTGAAAGTGAAATTGTGTGGTTAAAGGTCTGACTAGTGTTCTGGGTTCCATATATATACTCGAATACAGTTGAAACGAATTTGGTATGATTGTCAACAGTTAAGGTAAATCAATCCGGAATTTCTTGTTTGTTCTACAAGATGAACGGCAAGATGATAGCTGGTGGTATTGGTTCGCGGTGCTGATTTCAGGTGGTGGTTCACAGTGGTGTACGGAGGTGGTGGCCCAAAGATGATGGCTGATGGTGGTTACGGGTGTTCAGAGAGAGGGGTGAAGAGGATGATGTTTTTTTTTTCTTATTTTTACTTTTATTTTTTAATTGTTGAGGGCAATTTGGTTAATTCATATCAATTTAACTGAGAAATTTAACAGAGGTTAGTGATAAGGACCACCCGAGTGCAAAAATTACAACTATTAGCACCAACTTTGTAATTAGTAAATCATTGGGACCAAGTTTGCAATTTTCGCAAACCACATAGACCAACCAAGCATTTAACTCTATAGTATGAGTAAGCTTTGCTTTGTGGGTCTTTACCAAGGTGAACGACATACGTTTTTGGCATTTTAATTCTGAAAATCAAAAGGCAAAAGAATTTCATGTTCTCACAATGCGCAACAATATACCACTATATATTGCAATCAAGATCCAATACAGAACAGACTCAAATTTCAACTTTAGAAAATTATATCTATAACATATATGAAGTTGGATGTAGAGTAACTTTAGTTTTTTTTTTCTTTTTTGTCTTTTAGTTTATGTTTGTTCTGCTCACTTTTATTCTTTAACATTTAGTATTGTTACTTATAACCCCTCAATATTATAAAGACCTTTTTTTTTTATCAATTTCACGTCCTTATTTTTATGTACGTATCGATATAAATTCAAATTGATTTAGGTTTTAAACTTTTTTTCGGAAATGGGTAGGCTCAAATACAATATGTTTTATACCTTTTTCTGTACATTTTCTGTTAGTCTATGTTTTAACATAAATTTTGTTTATGCCTTTTTCTGTACATTTTCTGTTAGTCTATGTTTAAACATAAATTTTGTTTTAAAACAAGTCAGGTCCAATACAATACGGTTTCAGTAGACGGTGTAAATTCGAATTAGTTTACGTTTTGATGCCGGCGCAACGCGTCGTATCATTCTTTAACTTAAAAAAAAACAGAATTTACTTACGTACTTAATTTTATGTATGTGTCGATATAAGTTCAAGTTGGGTAACGTTTCAACGCAAATTTCTTGCTCAAATAAGTCGGATCAAATATTCTACGTTTTCATGCTTATTTTTATGCACATTTTTAGTTTGTCTGCGTTTTGACGTAGCTTTTATTCGGAAAAAAATTGGGTAAAATCTAAAACGTTTCATTAGACGAAATAAACTCGAGTCACTTTAAATTTCGACCCGCCGCAACACGCGGGATATTTACTAGTAACTCAACAATTCAAATAGGCAACTCATCAATGAAAATTATTCAACAGTCAGTAACTAGTTCGTCACGTTGTGTTTTATTAGTTAGTAACTGGTTCGTCGTTGTGTTTTATCACTAAAACACACTACTAT
The DNA here is from genome assembly GCA_030545235.1 of Helianthus tuberosus. Classification (NCBI taxonomy): domain Eukaryota; kingdom Viridiplantae; phylum Streptophyta; class Magnoliopsida; order Asterales; family Asteraceae; genus Helianthus; species Helianthus tuberosus. The sequence continues at coordinate 168,684,241 of CM060371.1, read as the reverse complement.
GAACACACTTAGTATCCAACATCAAGTGCAGTAAAACACAGTACTATGATCAAACTAAAAAAACACGTTGTCTTTAACAAAACATACTGAATACATGTATATGTAGGATCTAATCACAATGTAGCTTTAATACATAAATCCTTAAATCAATATCAATGTAAAAAACAACACCTTTACCAAGTTAGTCACTTGTTCATCACATTGTGTTTATCACTAAAACACACTACTATGAACACATCTAATATCCAACATCAAGTGCAATAAAACACAACACTTTGATCATCTCTTACGCTTGTATTTCATGTCGAATTTGTAATCTTGATCCATGATTCTAGCTAATTTTGGTATGCAAGATGGTTATCGATAGTGGGTTTTAGATAGAGAGAAGGAAATGTGCGAGATTATAAGAGGTGTGTTATTTTTGGTAGTTTTCCATTGATTTAAAACATGGTAAATGACGAGAGTACCCCTAACCTATTATAACAATTAATTAATGACACACAAATATTACAAAAATACCACCAACTTGATCTCAGCCATTAAACACACCCATCCAATGGTCAGGATCGCTTGCCACACTTTGTAGGAAAAACACACTTGGTGCAGTAACCCACTCAACAACAACAACAACACTAATAGTAATAGTAATAATCTTTATGTTTTTTTATATAGTCTTATGATGTTTTCTAATTTTGGTATTAATGAAATGTTATATTATATTATTATTTAAACAAAATGACAAATTATCATTTTTATTTATTTATTGGTATTAACTAATTGTTTTAAAAAAGGTTTAGAGTTCAGGGAACTCCACCTCACCTGGTTAGGAGAGTCCATGAACATCCAGAGAAAAAAATGAATTGTTGGTGAAGGAAGATGAGAGTAGCTTAAAGATGAACGCCACCCTAAGAAATAATCCATCGATTAGGGTCCTAATTCCCAAATAGTTTGATACATATGTGCCAATGATCTCTAGATTAAGTGGTGGAGGGCTTGCATTTCTCTTGAGAGATGCAAGTTCGACTCCCACTTGGTGTAGAGTGAGGCACTGGTGGACAATGATAGAAGACCCAGGGAAACCTGGGTTAGATCCTTGAGCTAAACGGGTTTTACCGGTATTTTCACCGTCGTGTCTACGAGCGGGTGGGTTACCTGGTTTTCCCCGGAATTGGTGGTGGACTCGGGTTACTCTCGGAGTACTCCGTTTGTCCAGTGGGTGCCCCGAGAGTGCTCGGGATTGAGTTTGTTTGCCGTTCAAAAAAAAAGTTTGATACATATGTCATATAGAGTTATTTGGGCTTGTAAAAGATCCATAAAGAATAATACAACTATAAGGTCTATCCCACTAATAATTAATATAGGCCTTGGTTGACATCCCCCATTTTATTTGCACATCCCTTGAACCTTATAGGAAACATATAGGGCAATACGGTTTCTCTGGGCCCAAACGTATTGAGCAATACACTTCCTATATGTGTATTTGAAGTACAAACTTTTTAGAAGATGGTCAGCTAATGATTAGAGGATCAGGGGAAGCGTATAGGGCCATACGCTCCATGAAGGAATATTTTTTCAAAAGATCAGGGGAATCATATAGGTCTGTACGTTCCCTGGAGGATTTTTTTTTTTGCAAGAGCAGCGTATTATTATTAGTATCTTTTTGAACTTTATTTTTTTTAAAACTAACTAAGTTGATTTTTTTTGTTATAAAATGATGTTGGTTATTTTGTTATAAATTTATAAAAGACGTGGTGAAATTAAGCAATCCAAACAAACTAAACATATCCAAATTAAACAAATATTACAAATACTTAAAATTAAACTCAATTGTTAGTACAATACTGCGTCATATAATAATAACATAAACCACTATCGTCATCAATACTCGTCAGACTCAGCGAGCTCCTACTCCGTAAAGTTCGGGCCACGCCTAGTAGAGGGTGACGGGCTGTGCCGCGTATAGGATGTGCCTGGAGCCTATACAAAAATTAAACAAAGTACTCATATATACTTATACATTTCACCCATGGCAGTCATCAGCCACCTCATGTCATCATGCATCTGGTCCATCTGGCGACCGTGGGATGTTATCTCCTGACAAAAGTACCTACCAATACTCTGGACTATCCGGCCGATAAAGGATCCTCCATATATACTACCACGACGCTGCTTTTTCCAACATGTGACAAAATAATCCACCAGGCAGAGATGGAGGGCGCACAGATGACCAGTAAATAAACAATAGAAATAGAAAAGATCGGCCTTCGTTACGTGCTTGCAATTCTAGCCACGGACCGCAGTGCCCGTGCTAAAGCAACGATGCAAGTAACTAACTAACGGGTCCTGAACCAACTCCGTGTCTGTGTAAAAACCGGTGGGAATCATATATGGTAATACGGTTCCTCTGGGTCCAGGCGTATTAAGCTATACGCTTCCTATAGTGTACTTGAAGTAAAACTTTTCAGACCAATGATTAGGGGACTAGAGGAATCATATAGGGCAATACGTTCCGTGGAGGAATCATATAGGGAATCACCCATGCCAGTCATCAGCCACCTCGTGTCATCATGCATCCTGCAGTCTCAGAAGCCGCATCTGCTCATCCTGGTTACGCAAAATCCTATTGAGAAGACAGTTGGTTGACCGAGGCAACCTAATCGCACGATAAACTCTTTGTGGATACTAATGATCCCTTTCTTCATGCTGAGGCGGGATCTCAACAACATCCTGCCCGCCCTCCTAATCAGCTTATACACACACACACATATATATATATATATATATACGAAAACATAATTCTAGCCAACCGAGTTGAACCAAACTGAGCGGACCTTTGCTCATGCTCGGTTCGTTTTAAACTGAAGCGATCTGATCCGAGCGCTTTTTTCAATCGAACTGAATAGAACAAGCAAATTCCGAACATTTTTCGATCGAGCATCGAACAAGTCTCGAGCAATTTGATCAACCCTAGATAGGTGTATATGTATATAGGGATAAGTTCAGTAATGGATTAGAGGACCAGGGGAACCATATTGCTCTATACGCTTCCTATAATTTAGTGACAGGGGAATCGTATTGCCATATACACTTCCAATACTTTACTTACAGGGGAACCATATTGCCCTATACACTTCCTATATGACTCCCAGACCTTTTCAGACCAATGGGAATCATATTTCCCCATACGCTTCTTATTGGGGTCACTTTTCTGTCACACCCCGACCACGTAAAACAACAAAACGTGGCGGAAACGTCGGGGAGTGTTGTAACAGAATTATTGTTTCACAACCATGAAATAAATAATTTCGTTTTATTGAATTAATGAACTCATTGTTTTATAACAAATCAGATAAATACAACTATTATCTTTCAAATTTTAAAGTCGCTAAGACACGAGTCCATCCTATGTATAGCATGCACCATCAATCATCACATAATAGCACCTGAAACATGTGTAAAAATAGGTACGTCAGCATAAAAATGTCTGTGAGATACATAGGTTTTATTGTAATTAGGATTCATGACTTATAAGTATAGAAAAAAAAGTTGTTTAACAAAAGTAGTCATGATCCTTGTAAAAGGTTTTCTTTTATAAATCATACTAAAATTTATAAGAAATCGGATGATATAAATTAATAATACATAGGAAATTAAATAATTAAGTAAAATGAGTTTGTATAAAATATATTGTTTGAAAAACAATAATTTGATAAAAAGGTTTATAGCATATATAAAAATATACTTTGGTTTTAAGAAAGTCGAATAAGTAATATATTAAAATATATTTCAGTTCCAATGTCGTTAACCCAAGTGTACTAAATAACGCCACGGTATGTAATGTGATGAAAACACTTATATATAAGAAGTAACAGCGGCGTATCTACCATGTTTTCATCATATTACACCCGTCCCGTTATCTAAACACTAACCCAAAACCCATTTGTAAAAAAAATATATAGATGAAGTATACTTTAGTTGTTAAAATAATAATTTTCAGTAGTATCTTAAGAGTATACTTTGGATTTATAAATAACATATTAAACTATGTTTTGGTTTTGAAAATAACATATTAAACTATGTTTTAATGATTAACAAAATATATGTTGGTTTTGTAAATTATCACATATGAGAGCATATCAAATTATACTTTTGGGAGTATAACTAAATATGCAAAAATAATGTGATTTAAGAATTCATTCAGACCTAGTGCATTAAATACACCTTTGAGACTATAGAAATACCACAAAGGCAATCCCTATTTGGATGGAGAAAAATAAATTGGTTTCAGACATTGCATGACAACAGGAATGGGGTGTCAAATCCTATAGCGCTATATCATACTACCAACCGGTCTGGTGAACATAAAATAAGTACTATCCAACAATTTAATTTTATAATCTTTGGAAAAATTAGAGTTTAAACCATAAATAATCATTCAGTTTGTAAAAAGATAATACTAATATGTATAATCAATTATACTTTTGAAAACAAGAACATAACAAAGAGGTACACATGCTTCACCCCAAAACATTTGAAAACAGTAAAAGAGGGGACTATGTACTCACTTGAGAGTGCTTAGGAGTCTTGAACAACTACCAAGCAAGCTAGAGGGAGCACGGAATCAAACGACACCTAATATTGATAACTACATAAATAAACCGGACCTAAAACAGAAGATCGGATAGGATGAGGTCTCGTAAACCAAATGAGTGTGGGAAATCATATCATATGGTTCAACAAGGCCTACATAGTAAAAGGAAACCTAACCTAAGTGCTTACGACCCATTACGACCCGTTTAGGTAGCTTATGCTACTTTAACGCGTCGTTCGCGCAAAATGCGTTTGGACCGCCTAACTAGTCCTATGACAAGTATTATATGCCTAAACATGTTTAATTATGTTGCATAATCAGTTAAGTGACAAAAGTTTGGGTTACATATGCTTAAATATCAATTATGCATAAAAAGGGTATTTTGGTAATTTTCCCAAGCATATAAACTACCTATCATATAACTAGCTAAACGACGTGACCATAAGGTATAACCTCGGAAGGTTATTCCCTATACAACTATGGTCACTAAACATGTTTGGTCGGATCCTAATGATCGACCAAACGGGTCTAGTTCGAAAGTCTAAGCGGTTGTTTAGACCGCTTGACTTACGACTCTACATAAGCACTAAACCTAAAGTGACGAGCTAAACATGCTAAAACATGTTTAGTTAAGTTAGAAAATAGGTTTGGTATCAAAACAAACGGTTTTGATACCTAAAAGTAGTTTGGTTACAAAATACGCGAGAATACGCATTTTGGCTGAAACCACGACTCGTCACTAAACGTAGATAACATGGTAATCAGTAGGTATAGTCACTAGGGACTATAACCATCGTGATTACGCTCACGTTATGAAGTTCAAACGAACTTCGCATTGACCACAAACTGGTCAATGCAGAAAGTCAAACGCAGTTTGACTTTCAGACTCGAAAAGCGATAAAAGAACGAAAGAATACTTACAAAGGGTCCCCGCAAGATTTGATCCGATTTACTCACAGGTATGAAGCATAAACTTAAACTTAGAGAGCCAAAATCAGATTCAAATGTGGGTTTTGAGCAAAGACAAGGTGGGTATTTATAGATATGGCACAACCGTTAAGATCGTTCGTCGAGAAACGTGCTTCGATCTAGGCCGTACACATGGGCCCCTTGTTTTGCAAAACCATGGGCACCCCTAGTTTAAGCCCATGGTATCAAAAATACCATTAAATACCAGCCCATAGTTTGCAAAACCATGGGCTAAAACCATCAAAACTTCAAAATTGGACTAGGTTCATTGAATCTGGTCAGAAATTTCAAAAATGGTCCCTGCTCTTGTAAAACTTGATTTTTTGGCATTTTTAAGCCCTGTTAACCCCATTTCAAGGCTATAAAATAAAGTTAAAGTATAGGGAACTTAAAATATGCTCAAAAACATCTCGGATGTCGGTTCGTTTGGTCGTACGGTTGCGTTGTTCGGTTAATTACGACGAAAATCGTAATGAACGCAAAAACGATCCAAATTACGCGACGAATGGAATTTTATTATGCCAATCACTAAAATAAAATATTTTAATGATTACATAAATTTTTGGATGTCCGGATATATTCGGAACGTAAGATATGCGCGAAAATGCAAACTTATGCACTTTTTGACGCTTTTAGTCCATATTGATCAATAAATTTATTTTAGCATACCGAACCCCTCAAAGCCTATTTATAAGCTATGTAAAGGTTATTTAGGGTATGTTTAACTTATGATCAAGTTCCGGAATGTTCGTTACTATACAAATCTGTATAGTTTCGTAGTTTGACACAAATAGTCCCTACGATCGAACAAACTTGATTTCAACACACCAAACCATCCAAAACTTATTTCTAAGTTATTTGAAGGTTATTTAAGCTATGTTAAGCCCATTTCACTATTCCGGAGTGTTTTTTGCGTTAAACTGGTTATATTTATGCATCAGTGCGCGTATAACCTTCCAGAAAACGATTTAAGGCTTGAAATCGAACAAGAATTGATATGTGCAAACGATACACATTTTTTTTTACAAATACCAAGTATGAAATATAATATTTCATTGGTTTGGTATTTGTATGATGGTTGAAGTGACACAGGTGTCACAGTCTCCCCTAATTTAGGAAATTTCGTCCCGAAATTTAATTTTAGGGGAAACTTGTGAAGACAGCTGTGACGGTTTTGCTTTCAAATAAATCCATTGAACCCTAAGACTTGGGCCATGTTAGGAAATTTTTTTTTTGCGAAATTGTCAACCCTCAAAGTGAAGTCCTTGTAGTAGCAAAACATGGAGTTTCGGACTATGGACAGGAGAACGTTTGTCATGAAGACTTATCATAGGAAACTTGTGTGTGCTTAAATTCAGAATTGGGGAGTGTAAGATAAAATGATATCGGTCAAGGTCCGGGACTTCTCCCGTATCATTATTCTTGTCACTATAGGTCTTAACACATGACAAAACTTGCTGTGGTTTCTGTGTACTGAATTCCATAATTATGTATGCATCCATAATTACGTAATTCCTTGCACAGTCCGCACAGTTCATTTTATAATGTGTAGGGGAAAAATCAATTGAATAAACATGAAGCGACTTGACTAGACCACCAAAGGATCTTTTTAACTAGATCAACGAACGGGCTTTTTAACTAGATCAACACATGATCTTCTTAACTAGATCGTTGTATAATCTTTTTAAATAGACCGCTTAAAGGGATCTTTTCAATTATATCATCTCATGATATTCCTAACCAGATTTTCAAAATCAATCTGTTTAACTAGACCATTCAAGAGGTCCAATTATAGAATAGTACTTTATAACCCATGGGACTTAACTACAACGTTGAAGTCCATTAAGGATTTAAGATAGTACCTTTGGATATCCTACTATGAATCCCTCATATGAGATATGGAAGATTCTACGAGGATTTGGATGGATCACATAAAAACACAAAACATATAAGAAAACACATAAGCACATAATCACATAATTAATTAACTTGATCTTTACTTTGTTATCTTTGGTCACGGGTAATTAAAGCACACCAAGAATCCAATCCGTGGATTTCATTTGGCACTTTAAACATAAGAATCTAACTATGGAGATAGAAAGATCTTAATAGGAATTCGGCTTGTCCTTATTGAATCGTAATATACGTATTAAGGCATACGAATAATTCAATTAAGGGCTCCGATTTGAGCGATATTTATCCACAAGGATCTAATAAGAAGATCCTACATGGATTTTGGAATTTGTGTAACGAGAGGCGTTTCGATACCTTGCACTAGGCGTGCTTAAGTCGATACACAAGGTAGAGAGTTCATGAGGTTGAGGCGCTGGATATGCCCAGGCGACATATGAAGCAGAATTTGGTGATTGGGTACTACGTATGTTAAGCCGATCATACGAGCAGGGTTGACTTGGGGTTGGTTTAGACCACCTTGGTTTGGGTTGAATTGACAAGCATTTGTCAGGTGACCGAGTCGTCCATGTGATGCACACAGACGACACTGCAGGTAAGCTTGGTGAGGTGCATTACATTTGTTGCACATAAGCACAGTACTGACATTAGGCTTCCTTACAAAAGGTTGAGCAGCAGCAGGATTTGTAACAGCTTTGCTTTGGATTGCAAAGCGGCACATGTTAACCAAATGTCCCCATCGTCCACCGTGGGTACATTTGAAATAGGGTATTTGATTTGGATGATGACGGTTGCATTGATTGCTCCAAGGAGCGGTTCCCTTGTATGGCTTTATCCCTGAGACGAGGCATGGTGATAGCTAAATCAACGGTCCTCTGGAGTACGACGTCTAATTGTTGGGCAATTGCAGCACCTGGTTCTGACTTTTGATTGTTGTTGCGATGAAGAGGCATCTTGAAGATAATGGAAGGCATAGGAGGAAGCAAGCGAAAGATAGTCAAAAGAGAATGACAACGCATGAAGATTGTGACCATTTGTTTATTACCAAAGGCAAACAAATGAGACGGTGACTAATCAAAGTAAATGGGTCAATATAATGTATCGGGAATACATGCTCGCCTATAAATGGACACTCACCCCAAGAGTTCCCAGGTAAGAGTTACTGGTCCGATACTACGGATTTGTACGAACACTCTAGCCTTAGACAGAAGACCCAGGGTACAGGCACCCACCCTTCCAGTTTGCACGTGTTCACATTATTTAGACCCAATTTTGATGAGATTTTGAAAACTTAGAGGGTTCAAAACCTTATAATCAATCATCCTAGAACAGATGATAGTTTTCAAAGCGGGATTGAAATTTGTGTTCTTATTGAGGTTGTCACCTAAGGATAAGTGACGGTATTGTTTTAAAACTAAACACAAGATAACTTGTGTTAGGGTCCTAGGAAGGTTATAGACTAGGTCAAAGCATTACTAATAACCTAATTCCCTATAACCATTGGCTCTGATACTAACTTTTCTGTCACACCCCGACCACGTAAAACAACAAAACGTGGCGGAAACGTCGGGGAGTCTTGTAACAGAATCATTGTTTCACAACCATGAAATAGATAATTTCGTTTTATTGAATGAATGAACTCATTGTTTTATTACAAATCAGATAAATACAACTATTATCTTTCAAATTTTAAAGTCGCTAAGGCACGAGTCCATCCTATGTATAGCATGCACCATCAATCATCACATAATAGCACCTGAAACATGTGTAAAAATAGGTACGTCAGCATAAAAATGCCTGTGAGATACATAGGTTTTATTGTAATTAGGATTCATGACTTATAAGTTTAGAAAAAAAAAGTTGTTTAACAAAAGTAGTCATGATCCTTATAAAAAGTTTTCTTTTATAAATCATACTAAAATTTATAAGAAATCGGATGATATAAATTAATAATACATAGGAAATTAAATAATTAAGTATAATGAGTTTGTATAAAATATATTGTTTGAAAAACAATAATTTGATAAAAAGGTTTATAGCATATATAAAAATATACTTTGGTTTTAAGAAAGTCAAATAAGTAATATATTAAAATGTATTTCAGTTCCAATGTCGTTAACCCAACTGTACTAAATAACGCCACGGTATGTAATGTGATGAAAACACTTATATATAAGAAGTACCAGCGGCGTATCTACCATGTTTTCATCATATTACACCCGTCCCGTTATCTAAACACTAACCCAAAACCCAGTTGTAAAAAAAATAATATATTAAATATACTTTAGTTGTTAAAATAATAATTTTCAGTAGTATATTAAAAGTATACTTTGGATTTATAAATAACATATTAAACTATGTTTTGGTTTTGAAAATAACATATTAAACTATGTTTTAATGATTAACAAAATATATGTTGGTTTTGTACATTATCACATATGAGAGCATATCAAATTATACTTTTGGGAGTATATAACTAAATATACAAAAATAATGTGATTTAAGAATTCATTCAGACCTAGTGCATTAAATACACCTTTGAGACTATAGAAATACCACAAAGGCAATCCCTATTTGGATGGAGAAAAATAAATTGGTTTTAGACATTCCATGACAACAGGAATTGGGTGTCAAATCCTATAGCGCTATATCATACTACCAACTGGTCTGGTGAACATAAAATAAGTACTATCCAACAATTTAATTTTATAATCTTTGGAAAAATTAGAGTTTAAACCATAAATAATCATTCAGTTTGTAAAAAGATAATACTAATATGTATAATCAATTATACTTTTGAAAACAAGAACATAACAAATAGGTACACATACTTCACCCCAAAACATTTGAAAACAGTAAAAGAGGGGACTTTGTACTCACTTGAGAGTGCTTAGGAGTCTTGAACAACTACCAAGCAAGCTAGAGGGAGCACGGAATCAAACAGCACCTAATATTGATAACTACATAAATAAACCGGACCCAAAACAGAAGATCGGATAGGATGAGGTCTCGTAAACCAAATGAGTGTGGGAACTCATATGATATGGTTCAACAAGGCCTACATACTAAAAGGAAACCTAACCTAAGTGCTTACGACCCATTACGACCCGTTAAGGTAGCTTATACTACTTTAACGCGTCGTTCGCGCAAAACGCGTTCGGACCGCCTAACTAGTCCTATGACAAGTATTATATGCCTAAACATGTTTAATTATGTTGCATAATCAGCTAAGTGACAAAAGTTTGGGTTACATATGCTTAAATATCAATTATGCATAAAAATGGTATTTTGGTAATTTTCCTAAGGCAAATAAACTACCTATCATATAACTAGCTAAATGACGTGACCATAAGGTATAACCTCGGAAGGTTATTTCCTATACAACTATGGTCACTAAACATGTTTGGTCGGATCCTAGTGATCGACCAAACGGGTCTAGTTCGAAAGTCTAAGCGGTTGTTTAGACCGCTTGACTTACGACTCTACATAAGCACTAAACCTAAAGTGACGAGCTAAACATACTAAAACATGTTTAGTTAAGTTAAAAAACAGGTTTGGCATCAAAACAAACGGTTTTGATACCTAAAAGTAGTTTGGTTACAAAATACGCGAGAATACGCATTTTGGCCGAAACTACGACTCGTCACTAAACCTAGATAACGTGGTAATCAGTAGGTATAGTCACTAGGGACTATAACCATCATGATTACGCTCACGTTATGAAGTTCAAACGAACTTCACATTGACCATAAATTGGTCAACGCAGAAAGTCAAACACAGTTTGACTTTCAGACTCGAAAAACGATAAAAGAACGAAAGAATACTTACAAAGGGTCCCCGCAAGATTTGATCCGATTTACTCTCAGGTATGAAGCATAAACTTCAACTTAGAGAGCCAAAATTAGATTCAAATGTGGGTTTTGAGCAAAGACAAGGTGGGTATTTATAGATATGGCACAACCGTTAAGATCGTTCGTCGAGAAACGTGCTTCGATCTAGGCCGTACACATGGGCCCCTTGTTTTGCAAAACCATGGGCACCCCTAGTTTAAGCCCATGGTATCAAAAATACCATTAAATACCAGCCCATAGTTTGCAAAACCATGGGCTAAAACCATCAAAACTTCAAAATTGGACTAGGTTCATTGAATCTGGTCAGAAATTTCAAAAAATGGTCCCTGCTTTTGTAAAACTTGATTTTTTGGCACTTTTAAGCCCTGTTAACCCCATTTCAAGGGTCTAAAATAAATTTAAAGTATAGGGAACTTAAAATATGCTCAAAAACATCTCGGATGTCGGTTCGTTTGGTCGTACGGTTGCGTTGTTCGGTTAATTACGACGAAAATCGTAATGAACGCAAAAACGATCCAAATTACGCGACGAATGGAATTTTATTTTGACAATCACTAAAATAAAATATTTTAATGATTACATAAATATTTGGATGTCCGGATATATTCGGAACGTAAGATATGCGCGAAAATGCAAACTTATGCACTTTTTGACGCTTTTAGTCCCTATTGATCAATAAAGTTTATTTTAGCATACCGAACCACTCAAATCCTATTTCTAAGCTATGTAAAGGTTATTTAGGGTATGTTTAACTTATGATCAAGTTCCGGAATGTTCGTTACTATACAAATCGGTATAGTTTCGCAGTTTGACACAAATAGTCCCTACGATCGAACAAACTTGATTTCAACACACCAAACCATCCAATACTTATTTCTAACTTATGTGAAGGTTATTTAAGGTATGTTAAGCCTATTTCACTATTCTGGAGTGTTTGTTGCATTAAACTGGTTATATTTATGCATCAGTGCGCGTATAACCTTCCAGAAAGCGATTTAAGGCTTAAAATCGAACAAGAATTGATATGTGCAAACGATACACATATTTTTACAAATCTCAAGTATGAAATATAATATTTCATTGGTTTGGTATTTATATGATGGTTGAAGTGACACAGGTGTCACACTTTTCAGACCTTTTCAGTTTTGAACTACGTGCATGTCAATAAGAAGCGTATTGCCCAATACGCTTCCTATTGGTGTCGCATTTAATGCTTCAAACCCTATGGGAAGCGTATTGGGCTATTCGGTTCCTATTGAGGGATGTACAAAAATTTTGGGGGATGTGTAAATACCATCGCCCTTAATATATACTAAATACTTGCTGAGTTGTTGCACATTACCTATATGTATTTAAAATGCTGCCTATATATTTTACGCAAAGCTAGAAATAGTGTTAAATTTAGTCTTCTCATTTTAGCCAAAAGAAGTTTCAGAAATCTCATTTTCCCCACAAACATATTGCATCTACTTGAGCCATATGCTATACATATGTCTTGATCCATTTCTAACATAGATTTAAGAAAATAAGTACATCGATGACACACAAATTTAAGAGAGAGAGAGTGTGTAACATCTGTGCTTGTAATCATTATGAACAGTTCAATTATCAATAAAACAATGTTATTTGATCCCAATGTTTGTTTGGTTGTGTTTTACATTTTTCATGTTTTGACTTTTATTCAATTTCAAACTCTATATCGCTTTCTGGACAGTTATACGCAAACTGGTGCGTAAACATAACCAGTTTAATGCGACAAATACTCCGGAACATCAAAATATACTTAACATACCTTAAATAACCTTTACATAACTTAGAAATAAGTTTTGAAGGCTTTGGTATGGTAAAAACAAGTTAAATTGCCTACAGGGACTAAAGTTGACAAACTGCGAAAGTATGCCAATTTGAACAGTAACGAACATTCCAGAACATGACCATAAGTTAAACACACCTTAAATACCCTTTATATAGCTTAGAAATAGGCTTTGAGGGGTTTGGTGTGCTAAAATAAACTTTTGGGTCATTCAGGGACTAAAAGCGTCAAAAAGTGCACAAGTTTGCATTTTCGCGCATAACTTACGTTCTGAATACATCCGGACATCCAAAAATTTATTTAAGCACTAAAATATTTTATTTTAGTGTTTGGCATAAGAAAAATCCATTCGTCACGCCATTTGGATCGTTTTTCGCGCTTATGCGCATTCCGTCGTAATTAACCGAACATCGCAACCGTACGGCTAAACGAACCGACATCCGAGATATTTTTGAGCACATTTTAAGTTCCCTATACTTTAACTTCATTTTAGATCTTTGAAATGGGGTTAACGGGGCTTAAATGTGTCAAAAATGCATCAAATAGCAAGTTTGGAGCTTCAGGGGCCTGTTTTGCCATTTTTGAAACATCCTGGTCTGCAGGTGCCTTGCGCACCTCAACACTCTCATTGTTGCGGTGCGCAAGCATAGGTCAGATGCAGAAAATCATTTTTGGCTGCTGATTTTCAGATTTAAACACTCCCCAAAGGCCAAGTGCGACATGTTAACCTCTTGTGGTGGCCAAAATCAGTTACCACAACATTCCAACAAGTGTACGGGCGAGATCATTCCCTCTTCTCCAAGAAACGATCCTAACGGTGAACCGAAATCTATAAATACCCATCACATTTTCACTCATTCCTCACAAGAATCTGATCTAATGTGCTCTTAAGTTGAAACCTTTGTTTCATACCTGAGCTATTTTGATCTAGATTAGCATTCGGGGACCCTTTGTAAGTGTTCCTTCGTTCTTTTATTGCTTTTCGAGTCCGAAAGTCAAACTTTGTTTGACTTTCTGCATTGACCAGTTTATGGTCAATGCGAAGTTCGTTTGAACTTCGCAACGTGATTGTAATCACGATGGTTATAGTCCCTTGTGACTATGCCTACTGATTACCACGTTGTCTAGGGTCGTAAGGGTAAGCGATCTGATAAATCGCTTATACCTTCGAACCCGACCCATTTGGTCGATCATTAGGATCCGACCAAACACATTAGGTGACCATAGTATATAGGGAATAACCTTCCGAGGTTATACCTTATGGTCGCTTCGTTTAAGTAGTTGTATGATAGGTAGTTATATGCCTTAGGTAAATTACCAAAATACCCCTTGGATGCCAAAATTCATTTTAATCATGTGTAACATAACTTTTGACATCTAAACTGATTTGACAACAATAGTAGACATGTTAAGGCATATGTTACTTGTCATAGGACTAGTTAGGCGGTCCGAACGCGTTTCACGCGAACGACGCGTTAAAGTAGCATAAGCTACCTAAACGGGTCGTAAACATTTAGGTTAGGTTTCATTTAGTATGTAGGCTTTGTTAAACCATATGACACGAGTCTCCATACTCGTTTGGTTTACGAACCCTCATTCTATCTAAGTCTTCCGATATAGGTCCGGTTTATTAACATAGTTACCTATATTAGGTGCCGTTTGATTCCGTGATCTCTAGCATTGCTTGGTGGCTATCTTAGGACTTCTGAGCAATCTCAAGTGAGTACATAGAACCCCTCTTTTACTGTTTTCAAACTGTTTTGGGGTGAAACACATGTGCCTACTTGTTACTTGCATGCTTTCCTGTTTTCACATCATATACCTGCTATGTTTGTTAGTACATTATAGTACATGATTTCATTACATTTCATGCTATGTATGCCCATTGTGTGCGTATTTAGTACATCGTTTTACATTACATTTCATGCTATGTATGCCCATTGTGTGCATACTTAGTACATTGTTTTACTTTACATTTCTGCTATGTATGTTGACTGATAGCATGCTAGCACATTGATTTACATGACTTTCTGCTTTGTATGTTAACCTAGCATACTTAGTACATTGTTTTCATATACATGTTCACTTTTGCTATGACATTTGGTTTGCACAAACGAGACTATTATAATTTCATTAACATTAGCTACGCCGCTCGGTAGTAAGTACTGGTACCATAGGACTTGACAAATCCCATTCGTGACATCCCGGGTTTGTTTGGATGTAAGGAATGACTGAATCCGAAAACATTTCTTTTGATAACCTTGACTGAAAGGGTTATCCGACTGTCTCAAGGCTTGAATGCATGCGTTAACTTACCACATAAATGTTTGTATCAATGTAACATGCATTACTTTGCAAAACATAACTTTTTGATATATTCAAAATACTTTGTTTTGTACATTACTACATTTGGATTACGGGACAATACTTTACTTACAATACATAACATTTGATACACATTACTTGACTACCTTTGGACTTATAAACATTTGACATGGCTTATACAAGGACTTTTGACTATTGGTTTAAACATAGACTTTATACTTGGTGGTTTGTTTAAGTGACTTAAGTAACGAGATGTGAGTAATATGATACAAGCATGGTGGATACGTCGCTGGTACTTCCTATATATAAGTGTTTGTATTATATTACATATCATAGCGTTATTTAAATCATTCAATTTGGACTTATACATTTTACACAAGTAACGCGATTTTCACAAGACTTTGGTTTACAAACAATTTATTTTATACAACTCATTTTACTTGGTTATACATTTAACCACGCATTATACTTTTATTTATACATATCATTCGATCTTATCGCTTTTTAAACGATTTACAAAACAAAACAATTTACAAGGTTCATGACTGACTTTTGATAAACAACTTTTTCTAAACTTATAAGTAATGCTTTGACCTAGACTATAACCTTTCTAGGACCCTAACACAAGTTATCTTGTGTTTAGATCTTAAAACATGCACATCACCTATCCTTAGGTGATTATCAAAACAAAAACCAAATTTTTCCGAAATGATTTTTTGAAAAACAATCATCTGTTTTTTGATAATTTATTACAAGGTTTTGAACCCTCTATTGTAAGGTTTTGAACCCTTCCAGTTTGGTTTTTTGGCCTTGTGTCTTCAAATTTTCAAAATCTCGTCAAAGTTTTGGGTTCTAAATACTGTGAACACATGCAAACTGGAAGAGTGAATGCCTGTATTCTGAGTTTTCTGTCTAGGCAAGCACTTCGTATATATCTCATCAGACGCGAGACCAGTTGTGCTTACCTGGGAATTCTTGGGATGAGTGTTCACTTATAGGCGAGCATGTCTTCGCGATACATTATTTTTCACCCATTTACTTTGATTAGTCACTGTGTGTCATTTGTTTGCTTGGTAATGCGGACAAATGACCACCATCTTTTCTTTTGTTAATTTTGTTTCATCTCATTCTCTTCATCCAATCATTTCACTCATTTCCTTTCATGTTTTCCTCTTTTAGAATGCCTCCTCGACGCGAAAACCAGATAGCGACTGCCGAACTGGAAGAAATCATTGCGCAGCAGATGGCTGCTCAATTCCCAAATCTCTTTGCTCAATGGCACCAAGCCAACAACAACAACGCTCCATGCAAATACAAGGATTTTAACTCGGCTAAACCACTCAAGTTTAGTGGTTCTGAAGGAGCGACTGGGCTTCTTCAATGGTTCGAGAGCATTGAGAATACTTTTCGCCACGTGCAGTGTCCTGACAATCACAAGGTCGAGTTTTCTTCGAGTGTGTTTCAGAAGAGGGCTCTCACATGGTGGAATGGGGTTATGAGAGACCGTGGTGCAGAAGTTGCTCTAGCACAGACATGGGCTGAACTTAGGGCCCTTATGATGAGGGAATTCTGTCCTCGTCATGAGCAACGAGCTTTGGAGAAAGAGTTTGAGGACTTGAAACAAGACAGTGGCGAGCATAGGGCATATACTGATAGATTTGAGGAGTTGAGTCTGCTTTGCCCGACTATGGTTACCCCACTCGACAAGGCTATCGAAAGGTACATCGACGGCCTACCTGACTCAGTACAAGACATCATTATTGGTAGTAACCCTGCCACACTCCGTCAGGTGATCGAGTTAGCAGCGATATTGACTGAGTCGCAGGTTCGAAAGGGGAAGCTGCACAAAAAGGGTGACAAGGGTAAGAAGCAGGCGTCTGATAAGGAAGATAGCAAGAAAGGTCAAAACAAGAAGGGAAAGAATTCTGGAGGGTCTAGGAAGCGAAAGGCTTCCCAAAACTATGCCGTTACTACACAGGCCCAAGCTGCACCAAATCAGCCTGCGCAGCCACTAGCCAAGAAGCCTTATCTTGGCAATGCACCTTTGTGCAACAGGTGTAACGGCCATCATCCACCACACCTCCAGTGTCGTCAGTGCACCAACTGCGGAAGATCTGGTCATCTTGCCGCTACTTTTCGCATTCCTGTTAACCAGAACCAGGCAGTTCAGAACCAAGCCCAACAAGTTGCTCAGCCTCTTGCTCAGCAACAAGGTCAAGCTGCACGACCTCATTTTCCTCCTGGTTCGTGCTACAATTTTGGGGATCTGACCCACTACAGGAACCGGTGCCCAAGGCTAGCCAACCAGAACCAGAATCCAAATCAGAATCAGGCTCCGGCTCGAGGTCGAGTCTTCAACATGAATGCTCAAGAGGCACAAGCAGACAATGAAGTGGTGAACGGTACGTTCTTTATTAATAATCAGCCTGCATCTGTTCTCTTTGATTCAGGTGCCGATAAGAGTTTTGTGTCATTGTCTTTTGAGCCAATGCTTCGCGTGTCTAGAACGAAACCAGGTAAACCTTTGACAGTAGAAGTTGCTAGTGGTGAACCCATTGTTCTTGATTCTGTTCTTCATAACTGCCAGTTAAACCTTAACGACCATCTTTTTCCTATTGACCTCACGCCAATGCAACTTGGAAGCTTCGACGTTATAGTGGGTATGGATTGGTTATCTAAGCATCGAGATAGTTTGTTCTGAGAAGATTGTTCGTGTGCCGCTTTCGACAGGCGAGATCCTACAGGTTCGTGGTGAGAAGCCTGCCGGTGGTCTCAAACTCATGTCTTGTTTTAAAGCTCGGAAGTATCTCCAAAAGAACTATGTGGCTTTCTTAGCACATGTTACAGCAGATAAAGGCAATGGTAAGTCTATTTCAGATATTCCTGTCGTTCGGGATTATTCCGAAGTTTTCCCTGAAGATTTACCTGGTCTACCCCCAGCACGCCAAGTAGAGTTCCGTATTGATCTCGTACCTGGTGCAAATCCCAATGCCAGAGCTCCATATCGTCTTGCACCATCTGAGATGCAAGAGTTATCTAAGCAGCTTCAGGAGCTCTCTGACAAAGGTTTTATACGTCCTAGCTTTTCACCTTGGGGTGCTCCCGTTCTTTTTGTCAAGAAGAAGGATGGATCTTTTAGGATGTGTATCGATTATCGTGAGCTTAACAAGCTTACCATCAAGAATCGATATCCCCTACCTCGCATCGATGATCTCCTTGATCAGTTACAAGGCGCTTCTTATTTTTCGAAGATTGATCTGCGATCTGGATATCATCAACTTCGGGTGCATGAGGAAGACATTCCCAAGACAGCGTTCCACACTCGTTATGGGCATTATGAATTCACAGTCATGCCATTCGGTTTGACTAATGCTCCTGCTGTTTTCATGGACTTAATGAATAGGGTCTGCAAACCTTATTTGGATCAGTTCGTCATTGTTTTTATTGACGACATCTTGATTTACTCTAAGACGCGAGCTGATCACGAGCAACATCTTCGTCTTACTCTGGAACTCCTAAAGAAAGAGCAACTTTTTGCCAAATTCTCCAAGTGTGAATTCTGGCTTAAAGAAGTTCAATTTTTAGGACATATTGTCAACGAACAAGGTATTCATGTAGATCCCTCCAAGATCAGTGCGATTAAGGACTGGGATACGCCTACTACTCCTACTGAAGTGCGTTCTTTTCTTGGTCTGGCGGGTTATTATCGCCGCTTCATTGAGAATTTCTCGAAGATTGCAGTTCCTCTAACTGCTTTAACTCAGAAGAACAAGCCCTTTGATTGGGGATTCAAACAAGAGGAAGCTTTTCAAAACTTGAAGCAAAAACTTTGCGACACGCCTGTTCTGACTTTGCCTGAGGGCAATGATGATTTCGTCGTTTATTGCGATGCATCTAAATTGGGTCTTGGCTGTGTTCTGATGTAAAGGAACAAAGTCATAGCATACGCATCGAGGCAATTGAAGATACATGAGAAGAACTACACCACTCATGATCTTGAGTTGGGTGCAGTTGTTTTCGCTCTAAAGATCTGGAGACACTATTTGTACGGTACAAAATGTGTGGTTTTCACGGACCACAAAAGTCTTCAGCATATCTTCAACCAGAAAGAACTCAACAAGAGGCAACGACGTTGGGTTGAGCTTTTAAACGACTATGACTGCGAAATTCGCTACCATCCGGGTAAGGCGAATGTCGTAGCCGATGCATTGAGTCGTAAGGAACGTACTAAGCTTCATTGTGTACGTGTTCAATCTGTTATTCAAGCTCGATCTGATATCCAAGCCCGCATTTCCCAGGCTCAACAATCTTGTGTTTCACAAGGTTTGATGGATAAGGAATTTCCTTATCACATAACACCTGATCTGAAACTGAAGGACAATGGATCGTATTACTTCATGGACCGTTTGTGGGTCCCAAGCCAAGATAACCTTCGCACCTTACTTATGGATGAAGCCCATAAGTCTCGCTATTCTGTTCATCCTGGCTCAGATAAGATGTATAAGGATCTTCGTATTCATTATTGGTGGCCTGGTATGAAGAAAGACATTGCCTTATACGTATCAAAATGCCTTACTTGTCTTAAGGTTAAGGCTGAACATCAGCGTCCTTCTGGCTTATTGGTACAATCGGAGATCCCAGTTTGGAAATGGGAAAACATTACTATGGATCTTGTTACCAAACTTCCACGCACAAAGAAAGGTCATGATGCCATCTGGGTAGTTGTTGATCGTCTTACTAAGTCAGCGCATTTCTTGCCAATCCGTGAGGATTTTTCTGCTGACAGACTTGCTAAAATCTATGTGGATGAAATTGTAGCTCGACATGGTGTTCCTTTGAACATCATTTCTGACAGAGATGCTCGTTTCACTTCTCATTTTTGGAGAACCATGCAATCTGCTATGGGGACCCAACTTAACCTGAGCACAGCTTATCATCCGCAAACGGATGGTCAATCTGAAAGAACAATCCAGACTCTGGAGGATATGCTTAGAGCTTGTGTGATCGATTTTGGTGGTAGTTGGGATTCACATCTTCCGTTAATTGAATTCTCCTACAACAACAGTTATCACACCAGCATCAAAATGGCTCCTTTCGATGCTCTCTATGGTCGAAAATGTCGTTCACCAGTCTGCTGGAATGAGATCGGCGAGGCTTAGCTTACTGGACCTGCCCTCATTTTAGAGACAACAGATAAGGTTAAGAAAGTTCGTGATAACCTTCAGACAGCTAGAAGCCGTCAAAAGAGTTACGCGGACCCAAAACGCAAGCCCTTGGAATTTCAAGTCGGTGATCTAGTATTACTTAAGGTCTTGGAAAGGTGTGCTCAGATTTGGAAAGAAAGGAAAACTTGCACCTATCTACGTTGGACCATTCAAGATCGTCGAAAGAATCGGAAAGGTAGCCTACAGACTTGAGTTACCTCCTGAACTTGGAAATGTTCATCCAACTTTTCACGTGTCCAATCTCAAGAGGTGTTTAGCTGATGAGAACCTCCACATACCACTCGACGAAATTCGTGTTGGTAAAACACTGAAATTTGTTGAGAAACCTGTGGAAATCATGGAACGTGAAGTCAAGTGGCTTAAACGCAAGAGCATTCCTTTGGTCAAAGTTCGCTGGGAAGCTAAACGTGGACCCGAGTTTACTTGGGAACGCGAAGATCAAATGAAGGCGAAATATCCGCATCTTTTCCCACGAGTTTCCTCTAAATAAATTTCGGGACGAAATTTCCACAAGTAGGGGAGACTGTAACATCTGTGCTTGTAATCATTATGAACAGTTCAATTATAAATAAAACAATGTTATTTGATCCCAATGTTTGTTTGGTTGTGTTTTACATTTTTCATGTTTTGACTTTTATTCAATTTCAAACTCTATATCGCTTTCTGGACAATTATACTCAAACTGGTGCGTAAACGTAACCAGTTTAATGCAAAAAATACTCTGGAACATCAACATATACTTAACATACCTTAAATAACCTTTACATAACTTAGAAATAAGTTTTGAAGGCTTTGGTATGGCAAAAACAAGTTAAATTGCCTACAGGGACTAAAGTTGACAAACTGCGAAAGTATGCCAATTTGAACAGTAACGAACATTCCGGAACATGACCATAAGTTAAACACACCTTAAATATCCTTTATATAGCTTAGAAATAGGCTTTGAGGGGTTCGGGGTGCTAAAATAAACTTTTGGGTCATTCAGGGACTAAAAGCGTCAAAAAGTGCACAAGTTTGCATTTTCGCGCATAACTTACGTTCTGAATACATCCGGACATCCAAAAATTTATTTAAGCACTAAAATATTTTATTTTAGTGTTTGGCATAAGAAAAATCCATTCGTCACGCCATTTGGATCGTTTTTCGCGCTTATGCGCATTCCGTCGTAATTAACCGAACATCGCAACCGTACGGCTAAACGAACCGACATCCGAGATATTTTTGAGCACATTTTAAGTTCCCTATACTTTAACTTCATTTTAGATCTTTGAAATGGGGTTAACGGGGCTTAAATGTGTCAAAAATGCATCAAATAGCAAGTTTGGAGCTTCAGGGGCCTGTTTTGCCATTTTTGAAACATCCTGGTCTGCAGGTGCCTTGCGCACCTCAACACTCTCATTGTTGCGGTGCGCAAGCATAGGTCAGATGCAGCAAATCATTTTTGGCTGCTGATTTTCAGATTTAAACACTCCCCAAAGGCCAAGTGCCACATGTTAACCTCTTGTGGTGGCCAAAATCAGTTACCACAACATTCCAACAAGTGTACAGGCGAGATCATTCCCTCTTCTCCAAGAAACGATCCTAACGGTGAACTGAAATCTATAAATACCCATCACATTTTCACTCATTCCTCACAAGAATCTGATCTAATGTGCTCTAAGTTGAAACCTTTGTTTCATACCTGAGCTATTTTGATCTAGATTAGCATTCGGGGACCCTTTGTAAGTGTTCCTTCGTTCTTTTATTGCTTTTCGAGTCCGAAAGTCAAACTTTGTTTGACTTTCTGCATTGACCAGTTTATGGTCAATGCGAAGTTCGTTTGAACTTCGCAACGTGATTGTAATCACGATGGTTATAGTCCCTTGTGACTATGCCTACTGATTACCACGTTGTCTAGGGTCGTAAGGGTAAGCGATCTGATAAATCGCTTATACCTTCGAACCCGACCCATTTGGTCGATCATTAGGATCCGACCAAACACATTAGGTGACCATAGTATATAGGGAATAACCTTCCGAGGTTATACCTTATGGTCGCTTCGTTTAAGTAGTTGTATGATAGGTAGTTATATGCCTTAGGTAAATTACCAAAATACCCCTTTGATGCCAAAATTCATTTTAATCATGTGTAACATAACTTTTGACATCTAAACTGATTTGACAACAATAGTAGACATGTTAAGGCATATGTTACTTGACATAGGACTAGTTAGGCGGTCCGAACGCGTTTCACGCGAACGACGCGTTAAAGTAGCATAAGCTACCTAAACGGGTCGTAATGGGTCATAAACATTTAGGTTAGGTTTCATTTAGTATGTAGGCTTTGTTAAACCATATGACACGAGTCTCCATACTCGTTTGGTTTACGAACCCTCATTCTATCTAAGTCTTCCGATATAGGTCCGGTTTATTAACATAGTTACCTATATTAGGTCCCGTTTGATTCCGTGATCTCTAGCATTGCTTGGTGGTTATCTTAGGACTTCTGAGCAATCTCAAGTGAGTACATAGAACCCCTCTTTTACTGTTTTCAAACTGTTTTGGGGTGAAACACATGTGCCTACTTGTTACTTGCATGCTTTCCTGTTTTCACATCATATACCTGCTATGTTTGTTAGTACATTATAGTACATGATTTCATTACATTTCATGCTATGTATGCCCATTGTGTGCGTATTTAGTACATCGTTTTACATTACATTTCATGCTATGTATGCCCATTGTGTGCATACTTAGTACATTGTTTTACTTTACATTTCTGCTATGTATGTTGACTGATAGCATGCTAGCACATTGATTTACATGACTTTCTGCTTTGTATGTTAACTTAGCATACTTAGTACATTGTTTTCATATACATGTTCACTTTTTCTATGACATTTGGTTTTCACAAACGAGACTATTATACGTTCATTAACATTAGCTACGCCGCTCGGTAGTAAGTACTGGTACCATAGGACTTGACAAATCCCATTCCTGACATCCCGGGTTTGTTTGGATGTAAGGAATGACTGAATCCGAAAACATTTCTTTTGATAACCTTGACTGAAAGGGTTATCCGACTGTCTCAAGGCTTGAATGTATGCGTTAACTTACCACATAAATGTTTGTATCAATGTAACATGCATTACTTTGCAAAACATAACTTTTTGATATATTCAAAATACTTTGTTTTGTACATTACTACATTTGGATTACGGGACAATACTTTACTTACAATACATAACATTTGATACACATTACTTGACTACCTTTGGACTTATAAACATTTGACATGGCTTATACAAGGACTTTTGACTATTGGTTTAAACATAGACTTTATACATTGGTGGTTTGTTTAAGTGACTTAAGTAACGAGATGTGAGTAATATGATACAAGCATGGTGGATACGTCGTTGGTACTTCCTATATATAAGTGTTTGTATTATATTACATATCATAGCGTTATTTAAATCATTCAATTTGGACTTATACATTTTACACAAGTAACGCAATTTTCACAAGACTCTGGTTTACAAACAATTTATTTTATACAACTCATTTTACTTGGCTATACATTTAACCACGCATTATACTTTTATTTATACATATCATTCGATCTTATCGCTTTTTAAACGACTTACAAAACAAAACAATTTACAAGGTTCATGACTGACTTTTGATAAACAACTTTTTCTAAACTTATAAGTCATGAATCCTATTTTCACAAACCTATGTATCTCACAGGCATTTTTATGCTGACGTACCTATTTTCACATGTGTTTTCAGGAGCTTTTGCATAGGATGATGATCGTGACACTAGGGCGGACCTGTGCCTTAGAGACATAAAACGAAGATAGACTTAGTTTAATTATGTTATAAACTCTTTGTTTCCTGTTTAAAACAATGTAACTCTTATGTTGATAAATAAAATACAACTTTGTATGCCATGGTTATAAAATAATTAATTCTGTTACAACACTCCCCGACGTTTTCCGCCACGTTTTGTATGTTATACGTGGTCGGGGTGTGACAGAGAGAGTGAGAGAGAGCACACACGATGACTTCTACTACTCTTTTTGCACTACACATTCCATAACAATGAAGACCAACGACAATAAGGTATGTGTCTCGGATTAATTATCTACACTCTATTTGATTTTCTGGTATGAGACACTCTATTTGATTTTCTCTGATTCGTTCAATTTTCTGGTGATCCGAGGATAGGTTATTAGGATAGTCATCACATATAACCCCTCCTGCAATAGTGCAAACAGAATTCGTAGGAGCAACTATGTTGCATGTGGCTATTTGGAGAGTTATAAGCAGACAAACTCCAGTGATGAAAAAAGTTGTGTCCTTTAAAGGACATTTTGGGACATATAGTGTGGGAGAACTATACATCAAGAAAAATGGCATTTGAAGATGCAAGGCTACCATCACTTGGTGGCAGTGACTTTGAATAATGACCGATGATTGGGCACAAAAAGAAAGTACACATCATATGTTCCAAGAACACATCGACGCAAATACTTAGCATTATGGATGATTGCTTTCGGGTTTGTTGTTGTTTATGTTTATAGATGCATAGACGAAGGCCACCAACAGAGAATCCAAGAGGGTTTGGTAAGCATGTGTGATCAAAGGGCAAGATCGGTTCAGTGTTTTAGTTATTCATGTTCTTGCTATTTTGCTTTCAACTTTCCATTATTACAAGAACTCATCAATAATTGACCTGGTTTGGACCCCTTTTACAACTTATATGTTGTCTATCACTATGGGTCTGTTATGGTGAAGAGGTATGGTCCCAAATCACAAGTAAACACATGTCATGGGGACCACACTGCATTCCAAGCTGGCGTCCACATCACACGAGCGCATCCAGAAGGTTCTAGAACTTTCTAGAAGGAATTACCTGGTGACAAGAAAGATGCTCCTGCAGACAAAAAGGACAACAGGTGGAACTAATAGCTAGACGCCAGCAGCGATTACTAGATCCTTGGAGGACAGGCCGACAACCAGTACAAGCGAGTGCCCAGCCAGAGCGAATAACCGTGCGCCATGTCACCTAAGGGACTGACGACGTCAGAGGGGACAGAAAGGATATTCCTCCTGGTCGGACAGCTGGCAGGCACTGGCTAGCTGGCAGGCCTCCTCCTTCACTATTCTCCGGCTATAAATAGAAAACTCCATCTCCAGGTTTAAGGATTCGATTTCTCACTCTCTTACTCTTAACACACACTTATCCTCAAAATAAATACTTGTTCTCACGCCAGATGGTGGTCAAAAGGAGAACCCTCATTTTCTCCTCCATGTGGCGAGTCACCGGTGTTGTTGTTTTGAAGGACACCTTTGTGAGATCGGCTTTACGACGAGTGAAAGATAGAGACTGAACCACCCTTCATGGGACGACTAACTGGGATAACCTAGTTTTGTTATCGGACAGGAAGAACTCACGAACCGAGGATGTCATGTTCATGGTCTTACCGTCGAACTCTCGTCACGATATCCTCCTGGGAAGAGAATCCCAAGGAGATTTTAGCATGATTTGCTTGAGACCTCACTCAACGGTTGGATTCCCAACGGAGATGGGTGTAGCATTCATTTATGCAAGCAAAGAAGTGCTAATGACCGATGAAACACGCCCGACGAAAGCAAGTAAGCCAACTCCGCGCACAGAACCAGAAAAGTGGGTCCTCAATAGGAAATACCCAGAGCAAACAATCACGATATGGCCAGCAATTTCGGGAAACATCCGCACGTTTCTGAAACAGCTGTTGTTCAGAAATATGGGTTATGGAATGGATGAGGTAATGGATTGGACGAGGTAACGAAATGGGTGAGGTAATGAAAATGATCATTACTATTCCATGTCTTATTTAGTTACCATGTAAGAATGAAACGAGTCATTACATTTTGTTGTTTGATAGGTAAGAAAAGACGAAAGAATAAAATCAGTGGTGAATGGCACGACAACGGTGGGTGGCGGTGATGGTGGGTGGTAACGGCGGCTAGGGCTGACAGCAATAGTGGTGGTGGATAATAGCGGTGTCGATAGTGGTGGCGGCGGTGGTCAGAGGTGGTAGCGGCGATGAGTGGTGGGAGGCGGCGGCGGGTGGCAGGGTAGTAGTGGTGGGTGCTGGCGATAATGGTGGGTTGTGGTATTGTTAATGAAGGGTGAAAGAGGGAATGAAATGGAAAAAAACAAGGAGGGGAGGGATAGAATGATTTCGAGGAAATAAAATGCATTTTGGAATGGGCGATTCCATCCCATCAACCAACCAAACAATCTTTTCTTTATTCTCTCACAATGGTCCATTCCATTCTACCTTTCAATCCTGCATACCAAATGCTACCTATGTGTTTGTGTTTCACACAATCAATTATTTGAAGTCTTATGCAATATTAGTTTGTTTAATATTAGCAATCAAAATAAATATATAGATTTAGTGAGCATCTTAATAATTAAATACTATCTTAGTATTATTGTATGAAGGTTTTGAGTTCAAGTCTCACATGAGTAAAGTAATCCGCTGTTTAAAATAGAGTTAAATGGCCGGATAGTCCTTGTGGTTTGGCCTTTTTTCATCTTTAGTCCCTAACTTTCTAAAATTACAGCTATAGTCCCCAACTTTTTCAATTTCGTTCCCGGATAGTCCCTGGCGCGGATGGAGGTTAGTCTTTTCAGTTAAGTGGGTGTGAAATAACCTAAATACCCTTACTATTAAAAAATAACAGCTAAAATAAAAAGAATTAATATAAAAAATTCAGATGGACCCACATCTTTTATTAAAGGCCATCATCTCTTCTCCACCTCTCAACCACCACTACACCTTCCACCGCCTCCACCCCTCAACCATCGCCTCACCTTCCACCGCCTCCACAGCCCCTGCACTCATCATCCACCCTCCACCGCCTCCACCCTCAACCACCGCTACACCCTCCACAGCCCCTGCACCCATCCTCCACCCTCTAAACGAGAATAACTTTTTTCTATTGGTTTGCTAGTGAAACCTAACTAAACTTTTCAAAATTGAAAACATATCAGTCAACCTAAATCCGATTCTAAACATCATATCAATCCAGCGATCAAACTATAAAGTTATAATAACCAAATTCAGCATCCAGAACATATATAAATCATAAACCTGAATCAAAAGTTTAAATCAACAACAATAAAATATCTAAATCAGAATATGTGCATCATCATCAAAGAACAAAAAGAGTGAAAACTGAAACCTCTTTTAGTCTAGCTCCAGTATCAAGCATATCAAGCACATCAATATCCAATTTTCAAATCATACTTCGCCATAACTTCCGGCACACTAAACTCCACCAATGGATCGGAGGTTACGTGAGCCAGAAGTCTCCCAAAGTTTGTTGCGAGACTCGTCGCCTGAAAGAGATTTGATGTGGATGATGTAGTACGTATCACCTTTGTCAGCTAAGTTATCGATCGCCCATTGCAGAGCGGATTTGCTGCTTTTTGAGAAATCCATTGCAATGCCTACTTTACGATCCTTCACCATTTATTTGTGTTGTGTGAGATGGAATCACGGGATGAGTTACAGATGGTTTGAAGTTGAAGTTGTTGACAAATGAGGGTTTGTGTATAGGAGAATAATTTTTTTTTATTGGTAAGGGTATTTTAGTCATCTCGCACCCACCAACACTAAAAGCTAACTCTCATCCGCGCCAGGGACTATCCGGGAACACAATTGCAAAAGTTGGGGATTATAGCTGTAATTTTAGAAAGTTAGGGACTAAAGATGAAAAATGGCCAAACCACAGGGACTATCTGGGCATTTTTCTCTTTAAAATAATAATAAATATACCATGGAATACAGATGACACTTATGCTTATATATTACTTACTAGGTTTTTACCCGGGATTGCTTCCTGGGCTCGAGAAAGTTATTTAGATTAATTAATTACAATTTGTTATTAATACGACCACATTACATCAACCATCTTATTCTATTCAACAACATTGTCTTAAAATCACGGAATTAGATCTATTCAACAACAGGACCATATGAATAACATTATTTCCAATTTTACTTCAATGCACTTAAATGATCGGGTGATTTGGGATTTTGTAAAAATGTTTGTTCTTGTACTTCTTAACAAAATAAGATGTTGACCAAAATTCAAACAAATGTTGACCAAAAGTAAATCAGATCAGATGTTCAGCATAAACACTGAATCTATAACAACAGACACTGATTATATTCAAACTACTGATACATAAACATTGATTCTTCATTCCACTGTTGTAATCTAAGCACTAATGTTGAGGATCAGTGCTATTTTCAAAGGGTGATCAGAGCTTGAATGACAATGCTTTGATCTTCAACAATGCTTGGATCCCATCAGTAGTTTGAGGTTCAATTTTTATGCTTCATCAGTGGTTGGATTCCAATGTATGTAGAAGCTTTGCTGAGCTGTCATCTTCAAGTGCCATTGTCTTCATAGCCTGTTTAAAATATACAGCTTCTTGCTCTTTCTCTTCTGCATCAGTCAACTTTTGCCTCTTTCTTTGGTTTAACATAATGACAGAGGTATCTGATGATGTGAACAGTGGTTCAGAATTGTGGAGCTGCTTCTTTGACATGTTAATAGTTTTGTAATCAGGCTTCTTTGGAAGGCTAGGATCTGTTTCTCTCTTTTTTCTAAGCCTTTCATAAGCTTCATCAGTGTACTGCCTTGTCCATTTTGCTATGCCCTTGGCAGTTGCAACCTTTGCATCAACCAACTCTTGTTTCTTTCTTTTATACTCCAAGGTAAGATCATCAATAGCCTTTTTGTATTTACGCCAATTTGGTGCTGACCTTTTCATGCTTGGATCTCTTTTTACTCTTTCAATTCTATTGAGTTCTGCTTTGAGACCAACAAGTGGCCAATCTTGGAATTGCTCTTCCTTGGCAGGGTAGAACTTCTCACTCATGATCAATGCCGGAATGTCTTTTTTCACATCTTTTTGCAGGCCAGGTTCTGGTGGTAAATTTGACATTTCTTTACTCAAATCTCTAGCATAGTCTTCCATGAGCTTGACTTTGGTGAGTAAAAACTGATAATGACTTGAATACACATTGTCATTTTCTCCTTCGCATTCAACCCTAGCTATTATTTGAGCTTGTCTAGCTTTTAGTTTTAGATATTCATCCATGTTTTTTGGATTTCTAAAACCAACCAGAGAAGGGAATTTCCTTTTTGAAGGATCATCAACTGTGTAGAACTGCCTCATGTCATTCTTTACTGCATGGAGTTCCAGTGGATAACTGGCAGCTGCTGGGGTACCATCTGCAGACTCATATCCTTGAAGAGCTATTGGATCTTTGATTGGATTGACCAATTTTGGAGGAATGAAAGATTCAGGTTTGGTGATTTTGTAAGGTACAGATGAAACAGGATCAGGTGCTGGTATATCATCATCATGCACTTGAATATTTTTTCTTCTAGTATACACATTTTCAGGAGGAGGTGTTTCTATTTGAGGTTTTGGAGCAAACAGAATTATGGCTTGGGAAGGATTGTTAAAAGTGGTAGGTAATTGACTAACAGTTGTCGAAACAACTGGTGTCTCAACCACTGTTGATGTATCAACAGTTGTCTTTTGCTTTAAGGCATGTGGTGAGTTTTGTGATGATGGTTTTGTTTGGGGTGTTTGAGTAGTGATGGTGTGTGTTTGACTAACAGCTGTTGAAACAACTGGGGTTTCAACCACTGTTGCCATTACCACGGATGATGTGTCAACTGTTGTCTTCTGCCTTTTAGCAGGTGGTATTGGTGGTGGTGAAGGGATTTTTGTAATGGAGATAAGACAGTGGATGTAGTGTGTGTTGAAGTGGTAGTGGTGAAAGTTTGGATAACAGATGTTGAAATTACTAAAGAAGCAACAACTGTTGATACAACAGGTGTTTTAACATCTGTTGGTTTCGAAGATTGATGTGTGGAACTTTTGGAAGGTTTGGGAGTTTGTTTTGTGGATTTGGGAGGTGTGGTTTTGGGTTGTATGACTTTTCTAGTAGACTTTCTTATGGGCTGAGAATTTTCTTGACCCTTTGGCTCAGAAGTACCCTGTTCATTCATCTCCATAAAAACTCTCTTCTCCTGTTCAAACCTTCCTTTATCCTTTGCCTCCATATCCTTTTTCACCCTTGCTTTTGCATCAGCAATGGCATTTAAGGTTACATCAACCTTTTTGGAACCATCTGGCAAAGGGATGTGTGCATGCATTGTTGAATTATCTGGTGCAATGTACAGACCATCTTCATATCCCTTTTTCTTCAACTGCCTCATTTTCTCCACCTTTTTGGCATATTTGGTGGTGGGCTGTCCACAAAGATGATAGAGGGAGGAGCAGTGCCAGTGGTGTTCATAAATTGAGCCTTCAGGGTTTTTATATCTGCCTGAGTGTCTTTGAACCTGGCTTCCATTATATTTATGATATTTTGAAGCTGAATTTCATGTTTCTGATCAGCATTTGCTCTTTGTTGGTGAAGCAGAGGTTGAAATAATGCCCAAAGGTCAGTGGGAGCAGGTGGTGCCTGCTGTTTTTGTAGCAACTGTTGCAGTATGGTTTTGATTTCTGCAATAGATGTATCCAGTTTGTTAAGCCTCTCCGTCAATTCTCGGTACATTAAACCATCATCCAATTTAATGGGGTCATCTGATTTCCCACCAGAGGTGGTTGTAACAGTGGTTGACTGAGGGAGACTTTCCCAAAAGTCATCCCCTGTTGCCCCTTTTTCTTGGAAATAGGGACTTCTTTCCTCAGCAGAGGTTACCAATCTAAGCTCACCAGTGTATACAGGATACACACCAGTATTTAGAAAGGTTCCCATAGAAGAAATTGCCTTCAAGGAAGTCTGATTAATGAAACTACTGTCCAAGTGTAAACCAGTGGGTTCAACACTTGTAGTAGCTGCTTCACTTGAACTACTGACAGGAAGTACTTGTACATCCTGCAGTGTAACCTCCTCAGGTGTTGTTGGTGGGTTAGCAATGATAGGGAGCTCAGACACAGTCACTTTCTGTGGCATGCTCTCAGTGATAGGGGGTTGAGAGGAACTGATTGCTATCTGATTTATATCAACTGCATCCAACAAAAGTTTTGTTTGTGGTGGAATTGTAACAGTGAGTACGGGAGTGGAAAGAGGATTTGCCCCGGGCAGTGGGCTGGGGATGATGGATTCAAGTGAGTCCAAAGCAACATAATTTGATGTCCCTATTCTTACAACCTGTTCTTTTTGAAAAGAAACAGGAGGAGTTTGAGGCTCAGGTTGAGATATTTCTAACATCTGCTGTGAGGAAGTAGCAGCAGTGGTTTCTGGTGACTTTTGTGTCTTCACCGGCAGTGGCTCTGGGATCTCATCTTCCAGAGTTGCCTTTGTTTTAGGTTTGAGGGGCTTTTGTGTTTTCTTTTGTCTTGGTCTTTTGGTGGATTTAGGTGTCGGTTTCACAGCAGTTGTTTTGCTGCTGTGATCACCTTGAGCAGTGGGCTCAGCAGCAGGTGCCTGAGGAGCAGTGGTAGCTGCTAAAGTCTGCTCAGGAGCCTGTGCTTGTCTTTTGGACACTTTTGATAGCCTTGTAAATGTTAACGGTGTAAGGCCATTTATTTGAAAAGGTTCACCCTGGATGAGTACATGAGCATCATCCTTTCCAAATTTCTTTTGAAAATAAAAGCTTAGGAACCTTGGAAATAGTAAAAATGATTTTCTATCAACATTTTTTACCAAGTCATTAAAGATCTCCTGTGAATAGTTAAAGTTTTCCCCATGCAAGATAGCATATGCCAGGTATTGGATCTTTAATGGAATTTCATTGAAAGCAGTGGTCTTATTAGAAACACACATTAAGAGGGTATGAAACAAAAACCTTGGGGCAGGGGGAAAATTGCCTTTTTGCAAAGTGTTTTTTTTCATTTGCTTTGCATACCCTCTTTCTAAAAAATCTGTTTGATACTCTATTTTAGGGAAAAAAGTCTTACCTTCAAGATCATTGAGTTCAAACACCTCAGAAATGGTTTGGGTGTGATTTTAACATAAACACCCTTTATCGAGGAATTGATAGCTATGAGTGTTTTATCTTGATATTCAAGTTTTGCATTTTTCCAAAATTCCCTCTGGGTTGCCAAGTAAATCGGAGCATCAGAAGTCAACAAAGTTTTGTATTTTGAAGACGAAAGGGCATCTATGACGGAATTGAACGTTTCAGTGTTACTTGGTTTTGTCAAGAGACCCAAGTAGTTATGGGGAGCTTTGTATCGAATTTGTATGACCTTTTGACTGGATTTCCTTTTAACTGATGAAGACCGTGATTTTGCCATTTGAGGAAGAAGGACGATGAGGAATTTTGAGAGAAATGGAGGATAACTGCTTTGAAAAAGGAAAAATGAATTCGTTTCGACAGTTAAAACCCTGATTGGGGGTTTTGATCAGGGTTTTATAGCAGGAAAAGTGAATGCTGACGTGGCAGCGGTTACAAAAGATCTGACGGCTATGAACTGTCCACGAGCCAACCCCTGATGAGTAATGGAACACAGTTGTTTTATGAAGACACTGATGGAATAATAACAGTGGTTGCAATGATTACACTGAAAAACAGTGGGAGACTTTAAGTTATCAGTGGATAGCCTTAAAACATTTTAATGCTTATAATTCATAAAAAAAATTCATTTTAACTATTTTTAAGATGAATTTTGAGATTTTTTAAATAAAGTATTACATATAATCAGTTAGCATGCTGGGGTGATGTGATAAATACCGTTACATATAAACAACCCTATGATATGAAATTTAAAAATCTAACAGAGTATAAAATACGGATGTTGAATCCACTATAGATGCTGAAGCACTGCTGCTACTGAGCAATGTTTTTCCTTTCGTTGATTAGGCTTTAGGAACATAAGTGCTTGTCTTTAACATGGCTTTGTCTTCAACAGTGGATAGGCCTCATCAATCTTTAAGAACATCAGTATTTATAAGGAGCAGTGGTTAATTATAACAGTCCTTAGCATGATCAGCTGTTATAACGACTCAAAAACCTCTTTGAGAGGAAGCATTGAAAGTATTAAACCTCTGTTGTCTTATCAAACAGATGTTCAGACACAATTCAACATCAACATAATTTAAATCGTACTCAAACACTAAATAATAAATAAAAATAGAATACAACATAGAAACACTGGTACATAAATACTAAAGTTGAATCCACTATAGATGCTGAAGCGCTGCTGTTACTGAGCAGTGGTTTTCCTTTCGTTGATCAGGCTTTAGGAACATAAGTGCTTGTCTTTAACATGGCTTTGTCTTCAACAGTGGATAGACCTCATCAGCCTTTAAGAACATCGGTATTTATAAGGAGCAGTGGTTAATTATAACAGTCCTTAGCATGATCATCTGTTATAACCACAACATAAGCCTTTGAGAGGAAGCATAGAAACTATTAAATCTCTGTTGTCTTATGAAACAGATGTTCAGACACAATTCAACATCAACATAATTTAAATGGTACTCAAACACTAAATAATAAATAAAAATATAACACAACATAGAAACACTGGTACATCAATACTAAAGTTGAATCCACTATAGATGCTGAAGCACTGTTGCTACTGAGCAGTGGTTTTCCTTTGGTTGATCAGGCTTTAGCTACATAAGTGCTTGTCTTTAACATGGCTTTGTCTTCAACAG
The DNA here is from genome assembly GCA_030545235.1 of Helianthus tuberosus. Classification (NCBI taxonomy): domain Eukaryota; kingdom Viridiplantae; phylum Streptophyta; class Magnoliopsida; order Asterales; family Asteraceae; genus Helianthus; species Helianthus tuberosus. The sequence continues at coordinate 168,649,881 of CM060371.1, read as the reverse complement.
TGGATAGGCGTCATCAACCATTAAGAACATCAGTCTTTATAAAGAGCAGTTGTTAACTATAACAGTCCTTAGCATGATCAGCTGTTATAACCGCAACATAACCCTTTGAGAAGAAGCATTGACACTATTAAACCTCTGTTGTCTTACCAAACAGATGTTCAGACACAATTCAACATCAACATAATTTAAATCTTACTAAAACAGTTAATAATAAAAAAAATACAACATAGATTCATAAAATAAAATTTATTAATTTATTCATGACCTTAAAACTAAAAGTCCAATAATTACATGACATACTAAACATTATTAAAGTTCAAATCTAAGAATAACAGCAAGAATTAAGAAACTTTAGTTTCAACTCCATCCATTGCTGAACCTCTAGATGTATGTACTTCAGCATCGCCAAGAACTGCAAGTCTCTATCACCGCACTCTATATTACTGACAACACAAACAAGAAACAAACCTAAAATGCAAAGGTCTCTTCTCAACTGTTGTAGCACATCTAAGTTTTCAAGATATTGCAAGAATCTATCCATACTTTCTATAAAAGAAGAAATCCCAATGACAAACCTGACACAAGAAAACCTGACTTTTGATTTAACGAAAATCGAACAACGCAACTTTTCACGATGTTGCAACAATGATACTGCAACATCCATATTGAAAGGTTGACTTGTGATGGGAATCTTCATTGAAACGACGATGTTGGAACAATGATACTGGAACGATAACATGTTCAACAAACATTCGAACAAAGAAGTGTAATCGGAGATTAGCGCCTAAATCACGAGAAAGATGCATTTGAGAGAGAGATATACGCACACATATATGAGCAAGCGAGATTTGAATCTGATAGTAGATAATTATATCTTATTTATAGGATTAGAATATACGGTTTGAATGAGCCTTTGAATTTTCAATTTTGAATGTGGGAACTTATAATTATTAAATTATCTTATTTATTGGGAACTGATGTTTATACGTAATCCACAGTAGTATATATCCTTATCCTCTCTTTATTAAAATATTAAATATTTGAATTGTTATGCAAAGTAGGAAAAAAAAAAAAGAGAGAGAAGGTCAATTTTCATGATGACTTTTGTAGTTACTGATGATGATTTGAAAGCAACTGTCATTGTCATGATGACTTTTCTAATTTTTAAAAACATAATAACCGTGAGTTTGAAATTCACATTTTGCATGTTTTAAATGTCCAAAGCTCAAGAAATTAACATTAATTACTGATTTGATTTGCAACAAATAGTTATAAAGAAATTTTTTTATTTTTTAATTTAATTTTAAATTTTATGATCAAAACAATGTTGTTTGAAATCTTACCTCATTGGTATGTAAAGATGAGGTAAAATGGTAATTTTATTGTAATTCTACTTTTTATTTGATAATTTCAATCTATCACTAAACTAAAACAATCAATAACAAAAAAAGTGAGCAATGGCCGTTTTTTAGGAAAACCACTGATGGTTAATATCAATAGATCTCAACAATAAAAAAAGTGAGCAGTGGCTATTTTTCCTATCAGTGGATACCCCACAGTTTTTTAAACACTGATGTTTGGTCAGTCAATGGTCAACAGAAAGATGCATTCGAACAAAGTATTTTTTTATTTTTTAATTTAACATTAAGGATAAAAATATATATGGTTTGAATTTTGAATTTCAAAATTACTGATATTATTAGTAATTACTGATTTGATTTGACCGCAATTGTGATGATGTTTATTGGGAACTGATGTTTATTGGGAACTGAAAGGTAAGTAGTGTATATCTTTATATCCCTCCTTATTAAAGTAAATAAATATTAGTAATGATATGCAAAGTAGGGAAAAAAAAGAGAGAACGTCAATTCTAAATTACCATCTTGCATAAATTTAATTTCAAAATTTCAAAATTACTGATATTATCAGTGATCTGATTTGAAAGCAATTGTGATGTTGACTTTTCTAATTTTTATTTTAACTTTAATTAAGAGATAATAACCGTCAGTTTGAAATTCATATTTTGCATATTTTAAAAGTCCAAAGCTGAAGAAATTACCATTAATTAGTGATTTGATTTGCAACTAATACCCATCAAGTATTTTTTTTATTTTTTAATTTAACATTGAATTTCATCAAGGAAAACAATATTGAAGGAACTCTTATCTCATTGCAATGTAACGATTAGGTAAAATGGTAATTTCATTTTAATTGTAGTTTTTATTTGATAATTTTAATATATCACTAATTAACACCATGGATGGTAAATATCAATGGATGTCAAGAATAAAAAAGTGACCAGTGGCTATTTTTTCCTATCAGTAGATACCGAACGTCAATTGTCATTATGAATTTTCTGTAATTACTGATATTATCAGTAATTACTGATGATGATTTGAAAGCAACTGTCATTGTCATGACGACTTTTCTAATTTTTAAACCGTGAGTTTGAAATTCACATTTTGCATGTTTTAAATGTCCAAAGCTCAAGAAATTAGCATTAATTACTGATTTGATTTCCAACAAATAGTTATAAAGAATTTTTTAAATTGTATGATCAAAACAATGTTGGAGGAAATCTTACCTCATTGGTATGTAAAGACGAGGTAAAATGGTAATTTCATTGTAATTTTAGTTTTTATTTGATAATTTCAATCTATCACTAATTAACACCATCAATAACAAAAAAGTAAGCAGTGGCTGTTTTTTAGGAAAACAACTGATGGTCAATATCAATAGATGCCAACAATAAAAAAAGTGAGCAGTGGCTATTTTTCCTATCAGTGGATACCCAACAGTTTTTTAAACACTGATGTTTGGTCAGTCAATGGTCAACAGATTTTGAAGAAACATATGTTTCGCCTTAAACAGAAGTTTGCCCATAAACAGAAGTTTGACCATAAACAGGTGTTTGCACATAAAGAGATGTTTATCTGGTGGTTTAAAACCACTGCTGGGTCAAACAAATTTCACAACAGGACCAATACTCAAATAGATGTTGACCTTAAACAGATGTTTGGTTTAGAGCCGAACATCTGTTAAACCCCAAACATCTGTTTAACCCTGGACAAATGTTTAAGTTAATAACATCTACTGTTCAACCTAACAGGGGTTTCCATTAACTATTGACCAAATTGCAAACAGATGTTAAAACCACTGTTTGTTATTGTACTTCTTTACAAAATTACATAGAATTCAAGAAAACGAAACAAACACTTAAAGAACTATAATTTAACACATAATCTAATCGGGCAAAGCAATCTATTATCTAAGAATTCACTGATTCTTACAACATGAAACAAACTCATAATGAAATACTAAAGTTACATAAGAACCACTGATAATTAAACCCCAAACATCTGTTTAACCCTGAACAGATGTTTAAGTTAATAACATCTACTGTTCAACCTAACAGGGGTTTCCATTAACTATTGACCAAATTGCAAACAGATGTTAAAACCACTGTTTGTTATTGTACTTCTTTACAAAATTACATAGAATTCAAGAAAACGAAACAAACACTTAAAGAACTATAATTTAACACATAATCTAATCGGGCAAAGCAATCTATTATCTAAGAATTCACTGATTCTTACAGCATGAAACAAACTCATAATGAAATAATAAAGTTACATAAGAACCACTGATAATTAAACCCCAAACATCTGTTTAACCCTGAACAGATGTTTAAGTTAATAACATCTACTGTTCAACCTAACAGGGGTTTCCATTAACTATTGACCAAATTGCAAACAGATGTTAAAACCACTGTTTGTTATTGTACTTCTTTACAAAATTACATAGAATTCAAGAAAACGAAACAAACACTTAAAGAACTATAATTTAACACATAATCTAATCGGGCAAAGCAATCTATTATCTAAGAATTCACTGATTCTTACAACATGAAACAAACTCATAATGAAATACTAAAGTTACATAAGAACCCCTGATAATTAAATACTAAATTTGAATCCGTTGTAGATGCTGAACCACTACTGATACTAAACAGTTGTTTTCCTTTGATTAATCAAACTCTAGGTACATAAAGTGCAAACAGTCCTTTTCCTGAACAGATGTTTAAGTTAATAACATCTACTGTTCAACCTAACAGGGGTTTCCATTAACTATTGACCAAATTGCAAACAGATGTTAAAACCACTGTTTGTTATTGTACTTCTTTACAAAATTACATAGAATTCAAGAAAACGAAACAATCACTTAAAGAACTATAATTTAACACATAATTTAATCCGGCAAAGCAATCTATTATCTAAGAATTCACTGATTCTTACAACATGAAACAAACTCATAATGAAATAATAAAGTTACATAAGAACCACTAATAATTAAATACTAAATTTGAATCCGTTGTAGATGCTGAACCACTGCTGATACTAAACAGTCGTTTTCCTTTGATTAATCAAACTCTAGGTACATAAAGTGCTTGTCTTTAACAGGACCTTGTCTTCAACAGTGGATAGGCCTCATCAGTCTTTGTTCATAAAGAGCTCCTTTAAAACAAACTTTATGCTTCTTTTAATACAAAAAAGGTGGGAAACACCATTACTCTAGACTCTCTAGTAACATAAAATCTTATCTTACAACAATAGCAGATCCTTTCTTGCGTTTAGTAGGAACTACTGTGGGTTCTACATCATCATCTTCTGCACAAGTCAATTATAATCATCATCATCATTTAGACATAAGCAAAAATTATTTTAACTATAAATTTAATAATCTTTCTTTGTGTTTAATTAAACTTTATGCTTCTTTGAATACAAACCTATAATAACCCGCAGCAGATTGTATGAATTTCAAACAACTGTGATTAGACTGAAATTTAAACCGAGAATTAGAGTATATCACTTCAAAATAAAAAACTCAAAATTGAAAATCAGAGTAGCAAAAAATACATACTTTAAACGATGTTGGAACAATAATACTGGAAACAACCGTGGAACAATCATCATCATTACATGAGAATACCCTTAATTTATGGAACCTGTAGAATGAAATGCTCCACTGTTGGGTTATTAACTTTCAACCTCACTTTCCCTAAATTTATCAATTCTAATTTTCAACAGGATGTAATACAATTATTACCTTAATTAAGATATCTTCAACTGCAAACAACAATAGCAAACAACATCAAACAACAATAGCAAACAACATCAGTCAATAATAGCAAACAACATCAAACAATAATAGCAAACACCTGATGTTGAATCCACTGTAGATGCTGAACCACTACTGTTACAAACAGATAATACCAATGAAACTCTAATTTCAGAAAAAATAATGGCTGAACATACTCAAACATCAATAATCAACAGATGTTATACTCATATCATCACCATCTAGAAAAAAACACTAATTTCAAAACATATTCAAACATACCAGCTTATGGCAGTTCTCTTATCCGCAGCTAAACGGATTTCAACTTTGATGACAACAACCCTGGAACCATATGATTAGATTACGAGTAGAAATTAGGATTAGTGTAAATAAGAGGAAATCATGAAAGTATTTCAACTAAAAAAAAGAACAAACCTTTTGATGAAGTAATCGATGAACAAAAGAAGATTTTATGGTGGCGTCTGAAGAAGATTAAGGTTTGAATGGAAAGAATTATCTCAATAATTTGCAGGGTTTGTGAAATTTGAATTTGAATCGCCTGAATATAGAGAGGGAAAGAACCCTAAGCGTTTGTAAAGAAAGATCAGAAGTGAGAAGAGAGGTTATATAAGGAAAAGGGGATGGCACTGTTGGGCGGGAAAAGAGAACTGAGGATGCCCTAATCAAGTGACACGTGGCCCAAATAACTTTCATTTATTATATATAATAGATTTACGCCCCCTTTCTACTTCTATTTTGGCGAGATCAAATGTATAGGGTATGCATGTTGTGTTTGAGTGGGAGAATGATAGCTTCATGTGCTATTTGTTTTGTTTTGTTTTTTAAATTACCATTTACATTTAAGTGGTCGTTAATGTTTTGTTGCTTTTGTTTTCTATAGACATTATTGTCGAATTAAAGGGTATAATTCTGTGAGCTGTACAGTGTATACCTAGTTCATTTTTGGGAGTTTTTTCAATGCCCATTATTAGGTTAGTTCTCCGCCACAATGTACGGGTGGGAACAACCTAGTTCCTAATTATTAGTTTTACCGAATTCCTCATTAAAATCAAATTCCTAAACATCAACTGATAATCTGGATAGTCCTTTTCAACTTAAGAAAATTGTGAATTTGTGATCCCATTCCAAATTAGGTTACCTGATTTGCAGTGTTTTTCTTCTCTCTCTATACTGGGATTTAATCTTGCATTCGCTCATTCAAAATCGCCAGTCATTGCATCATACCACCAGTTCTAACGTATACATTAATCACAAAACGGGCATTTTAGAGAATTTGTCACACAAAAATATCATGCTCCAAACAATTTGAATGAACATCCTTCAAATGTTGATAAACCTCATAATGTTGATGAAGCTCCAAAGCTAGAAAAGTTAACTTAATTTAATCATTATCTATAATACAGTTAGCAACTTTGATACATAGTACTTTGACTTTTTTACTTCCTTTTTATTTCTTTTTTGAGTAAACTACCATTTTGGTCTCTGTGGTTTGGGCACTTTTGCCACTTTAGTCCAAATCTCAAACTTTTTAAATCTGGGTCCCTGTGGTTTCACTTTTATTGCCATTTTGGTCCAAAAGCCAAATCTGACCAGATTCCACAAATTCAACCCCCCTGTTTTGTCCTTTTACTCAGGGGTAATTTTGTCATTTCTGTTTTATTATACTGGTTATTATTTAAAACTAATAAAGAAAATATAATTTCCTCATCTCCTTCATCTTCAACCCACAACCACTACCTCCACCTCCACCTCCACCATCACATTCAACCCCCACAACCCCCACCTCCACCACTATGACCCCCACCGTCACCTTCACCACCCCCTGTCACTACCTATCCCCATCGCTCACCACCGTCGCCGCTCACCACCATCAATAACGTCCTTCCTACTGTCGATTAAAAAACCGTTTCATTTGTTTGATTTGGGGGTTTCATAAATGAACATACATGTATACATACACACACAAGTTATAGTGTATGCATTCTGCAATCTGCAGCATCTATTGACTTTGATTCCAGGGTCAAACTCTCGGCTACCCTTTCTCACCTCTTTTTACTCTTTCACCCTCCCTGTGTGTATCAACACCACCTTGAATGAGGGCCATTCCCGTCAATTCACCCAACAAGAATCCCGTTCTCCCACCTTTCTTACCCCTAACCCTGTCACTACCTATCCCCATCGCCACCACCGCCATGACCCCCACTGTCACCTTCACCACCCCCTGTCACTACCTATCCCAATCGCCACCACCGCCATGACCACCACTGCTGCAAAATCCAACAAACAAATAACCCCTGCCACCATCTCAGATATGCACCATCTGTCTCTACCTTTCTTTGCAGATCGGTGGTGGTAGGTTTAGGGTTTTCGAGTGGCGATGGTGGTGGCATTTAATGGGTACAATGACTGTTGTGGTTGTTGATGGTGACGGTGGTGGGTGTGACTGACGGGGGAGATGATGGTGGTTGTTGATGATGTTGCGGTGATTATAGAGGAGATTGTAAGTGGTTTGTGGATGTCAAGACTTAGGTTTAGAGATATGAGAGAGAGAGAGCTGAGATGGTGCATAAATGGGAGAGAGAGAGAGAGATAGATGGTTGTCTGTATTTATTTATAAAATGTAAATGACCATTTTAATGAAAAGTAAATGGACAAAACTACCCCTGCACAAAAAGACAAAAAAAGCATGTTGGAAGAGTAAAAAATGAGACTTTTTGAGATTTGGTCTAAAATGGCAACAAAATGCAAACCACAGGGACCCAGATTTAAAAAGTTTGAGATTTGGACTAAAATGGCAAAACTGCCCAAACCACACGGACCAAAATGGCAGTTTACTCTTCTTTTTTTGTATTCTTTTTTATACTTTTACCTCTTAACTTTTAGATTGACATTTATAACCACTTAAATTTTAAAAGACTTTGTAACCGAGTTTCACGTGTTTCTTTTTATGTACCTGCCGGTATAAATTTAAGTTGATTTACGTTTCGACGTAAATTTTCTCCAGAAATGAGTTAGGTCAGATATAATATGTTTTTATGCTTATTATTTGTACGTGTTCAATTAATGTACGTTTTGATATAATTTTTTTTTTCAGAAATGAGTCCGGTCAAATATAATAGGTTTTCATACTTATATTTATGTACTTTTTCTTTGGTCTACATTTTGACGTAATTTCTGTTCGAAAACAAGTCGGATCAGCTATAATACGTTTTCATTAGACGGCATAAGTTCGGGTCACTTTACGTTTCGTCACCGCCAAAACGTCCCGTGCCATTCTTTAACTTAAAAAAAACACTATTTTTTACACGCCATGCACGTGTCGGTTTAAATTTAAGTTAGTTTACCTTTCGAGGTAAATTTGTCATTAAAGTTATATTTAAGATAGCGTTTTCGTTTTCATTTACAATTAATTTAAAATCATCCCATCCCCTGCCCAATTTAAATTTATTTTTATGGTTGTCGGTCGTTGTAAAATATATGTCGATATTCTTTTGAGCATATTTCTTTCGGTTGCTATACGGAACCTAAATAGATATCAACCGAAATTCCACAGCTTAGCACGGGTAATCTTTCTAGTTTTTATACATATATTAAAAATATATAAACATAAATAAAAAACTAACTTCCTTAAATATAAACTATTTTTTTTTTTGGTTTTGCAGGTCCCAAAGAGGAGGCGGGTTTATAACGTGAACTTTGGAAAGGGGCTCCATATTTTTTGTTCGCTTTGGGTTCTCGAAATGGATGAGCCACATCTAGTAGGAACGTGTTGGTATAGCTTTGAGGTACATGTTATATGAAGGACGGGTATGACACATGGTCTAAATAATTAACGTAGCAAGTAAAAAAAGCTGTTTTAAATACTTTTTTCTCACTATTTCAAACAAAGATTTTGTATGTGAAACTCTGTTAACTTTCTCTACTCTAAATTTTCTATCGAGAGAAATCAAAAACATTTTGTAACTATTACATATTACATATTCTTATTATTTGTTTTTCTTCTGATCTGTGGAAAAACCATATTTCCGAAGAAAAAACCATCACCCTTTAAATTGAGATTTCAGCCGATCACATTTTTTTTCATGAGTCTTATTCATACAGCGGGACCTAAAATAATGGAATTTCCGTCCATTCATCATCTAGACTCTAGAGCATTTAGGGATGGCCTATAATTTATTTCACTCCTTTGTTAAAAGTATATTGTAACAAAAAAAAAGGAGTTGCAAACGAGCTGAGTCAAGCTTGTTTAGACTTGAGTTCGACTCGTTTGAGTTTTGTTTATAAAGTTTAAACTTGGCTCGTGACTATTTTTTTTAAGCTTGAGCTTTGCTCGTTTAGAGTTATGTTTATAAAGTTTAAATTTGGTTTGTGAGTAGTTTTTTAAGCTTGAGTTTGCCAGAGGCTTGTCTCAGTTATTATTAATCAATATGTTAATAATTAGTTTATATAATTTTATGTATTAAAAGTGCATGTTGGTGTGGAAAGTAAATGTATTTTGATTTTTTGATTTTTATTAATCTTTAATATTATTTATTTTAGTCATTTTAATAAAAAAGTTTTATTTTTTTAAACTACTAAAGAAAAAAATTATAAAAAAACAGATGATGGTTAGAAAAAGGATAACCAAACATTTACATAAAAAAGTGGGTCGTATATCCATAAATCCATGAGACATTAACTTTCTTGTTCCTAGATACTATCCAAATAAATGAGAATTGCACTATAGAATCAAAGATGAGCTCCGTCTTCATGTCATTAAATAGCTTCATTTTTATCCTTCTAAATAACCCACCAACCACATAGAGAATATAAAGGGTCGTATTATTGGCACACATTGGGGATTAAATCGACACCGTTAATACGCATCGTATAGGCCTATACGATGCGTATTGAGGTGGGTTCAAAGTTCTATGTCTGCCAATGTCCCCTTCCAAAAAGTAATACGCATCGTATAGGCCTATACGATGCGTATTGAAGGTGTCGATTTAATTTTTTATTTTTTGCAAGGTAGCTTCCTGTCAAGCGGTAGCTTTCCGTCATGCGAACGAAGAAGCAGCACTTTGGGCATTTGTCGGTCTTCAAACATCTAGGAAACATTATTTGAGAATACCCCCGCAATTTATCGAAGCCGTAGAATGAGATCATCCACTGTTGGGTTATCATCTTTCAACCCCATTTTTCCTAAATTTATCGATTTTGTTTTTCAACAGGGATGCAATGCAATGCAATGATTCTTCTCAATTGAATAGACTGACACTTGCTTCATAGGACTCACTTGAATCGTCTCGGTTGTAATAACAGTAGGTTTAGCATCTGTGCCTGCTTGAATTGTAGAAAGCAAAGGATAACGAAGATGAACATTGTATTTATCACGAAAGTACTGAACAACCGAGATAACAGCTCTGGTTTCATCAGTTGCATTTGGAACAGGAGAGTTGAAAAAACTGCAATTGGAATTGATCTTGGAACAACATACTCTTGTTACCATATGGCACATAACAAAAGCGATTCTCTAGACAATCTGGGATTATGTTCCGCAAATTGGGAACCACATACTTTCTTCAAGATTTACGTCTGATGTCCATGTTTGATCACATTTGACTTCATCTGCGACAGTGCACTGACTTTCTTCCCCCGTGTCTACACCGTGATCTTCATATTCTTGGTTCAATACCAACTCATCTTTAGTCGTGTTTGTTTGAGAACCTGATTAAGATATACAACGGTTCTCCAATTCCAGATCAGTAAGCAAATACACAACGGTTCTCCAATTCCAGATCAGTAATGTAAGGAGAAGCGTTGAGTTAACGGACATCCATCAAGCTCAAAAAGAAAACTTGTGTTTCCCATAGTCACAAACGATTGCGGTTTGTATTTCCCATAGCCACCGTTCCCATAGTAAAAAACGGTTGCGGTTTGCACATTCAATCTTCATTGCTTCATTAAAATTAACAACGCGGTCTCTTTGCTTCGTCCACTGGAACTATTTGTTTATGCATTCTTTTGGTAGTTAAAGCGCTAATGAGGCGCCATTAGAAGAAGTACCCAAACATTCTCTCTCTCTTTCTCTCCTCAACTATACAACTGATTCCTCTGGGTTTCTTAAATCGGATTTTCAATTTGGGTTTTTATTATTTGATCATTGGAAGTTGAAATCGAGATAAAGGACATCGATGATTCAATCGCAAACAAAACCAAACACGATCAGGTATCGGAGAACGTGTATTTCAAAAATTCGGTCGAATAACGGCCAATAAGAAACAAATCTATAAAATTAAACAATATCGATTGCTATAACAAGATGGATGTGACACACACAGATAGATAATATCTGATTGTTTCAGTTTTTTTTTTCTGACTATTTCAGTTATGTTTCAATAAATAATATCTGATTGAGAAGCACTAAATTAACAACGGTTCTCAAATTCCAGATCAGTAATGTAAGGAGAAGCATTGAGATAACAGACATCCATCAAGCTCAAAAAGAAAACTTGTGTTTCCCATAGTCACAAACGAATGCGGTTTGTATTTCGCATAGCCACCGTTTCCGTAGTAAAAAACGGTTGCGGTTTGCAGATTCAATCTTCAATACTTTATTAAAAATAACAAGGCGGTCTGTCTGCACCATAATCTTCATATTCTTGGTTCAATACCAACTCATCTTTAGTGGTGTTTGTTTGAGAACCTGATTCAGATACATAAATCTCGAAGCAAATATGTGGTTCCCAGTTGGTTACAGAAACCACTAGCAGAAGAACCCGACACATCTTCATGTTACGGAGATTGTTCTTGAAATTGAAGGAAAAGGAAAAGATTTGTTGAAATCAAAGAAATGATTTTCTAACTAAACCCTTGAATCCCAATGCTTCTCTAAAAATATTTGTTTCTTTTGCTAGTGTTTCCCGTAGTCACAAACGATTGCGGTTTGTATTTCGCATAGCCACCGTTTCCGTGGTAAAAAATGGTTGTGGTTTGCAGATTCAATCTTCATTACTTCATTAAAATTAACAAGGCGGTTTCTTTGTACCGTGAACTTCATATTCCCGGTTCAATACAGAAACCACTAGCAGAAGATCTTGACACGTCTTCATGTTACGGAGAATGTTCTCGAAATTGAAGGAAAAGGAAAAATGGTTGCTGAAGTTTCGTCTTCTATGATAATTCGAAACATTCCGAATAACTACACAAAGATTTGTTGCGTACTGATTATTGAAAAGATTTGTTGAAATCGAAGAAAAGAGTAAAAAAGATGAATTGAGGCTTGCATTTGGAACAAGAAGTCCAAAAATCCGTTCATTATCTGTTGTTGTCTAAACAATATGAATGCACGCAATGAATTTGACAACTGTGACAGCTTATTAAAAGTATAAATTGTCACACCCCAACCGATGGCGGAATCATCGGGGCGCGGCACTAGGCGAATCAGATTGCTCAAGAGAATCTATAACAACTATTTAGTGACAATATTTAAAGCGTTCATTATCCCATACTAATAAACAATACATCAATAAACTGTCATACAGATCTTCATGTTCTCTCAAACAATACAAATCCGACAACCTAGATTTATTGGGTGTTTCTAGACTTCCTAGCTTGTGTAGAAACCCATTAGATCCGTACTATTCTTGGTGAGATGAGGTCACACTTCAGTGTTCATAAGAACTCCATGATGACGTCACCTTAGAACAGCTCAAATCAGAGGATTTCGTGGTGGAAAGTTGTGATTTCTTGGAGAAAATGATGAGAAAGTGTGTAATGATGATGAAAGTACAAGAGATTTAGGGTGAAAACTTACAAGAATCGCGAGGAATCGAGATAAAATAGCTTGAGAGTGCACCTGTCGGAGGGGGCTGTCACATCAAGTGAACAGTTGATGTGACTGCTGAGTATTTATATTGGAAGATGAGAAAAGACGGTGAGAGTTAACTGGTCGGATGGCCATTCGGTCGGATGGCCATTCGATCGGATGGTCATCCGGACGGATGGCCATTCGATCGAAGGGTCATTCGATCGACGGCTTGTGCGAGTTGGTTTTCCAACTTTCATTTCGTTCGACGTCTTTTGTTGCATTAAGCATTGTGGACAGATTAAGCGTTTTAGCGATACAAATAGCGTCGTGTTAAGTGCGATAGATTGGGTTGCGCATGCCTGCGAGTGCGCGTTTTGATAGTTTCAACAATTCCGCTGTTACTATTATTATATATATATCACAGGTCATAGTTCAAATAATTGCGTTGAGTCTACATTAGCGTTGCGACGCATCACGACGATCGATGGGGACCCCTTAAGTTACTCACGCGATGTCATCGCGAGAGTTAGTTTATGCGTTGTGATGTGCGATATAGTGTATGAAAGTATGCGAATATAAGTGAAATAGCGTTGTAAGCGATATAGTTACATTATGATCCGAATCTCTGGTGATAGGCGTAACGAGTGTAACGAGAGTAACAAGCGCGGATATGCGGGTTGTTACCGTCTCCCCTGCTTTAGGAAATTTCTTCCTGAAATTAATTCACAAGGAGGGCTGCGAGAGTTGATACGAAAACGAGTAGCGAGCATTGACACGAGTAAGCGGCGAATTTGCGTTAGGTTGAGCGAAAAGTGAACGAGTGATCGACCGGGAATTGATTAGCGAGAGCATCTTGGTGACATGAGAGAGAGAGATGAGTAAGGCGTTTCAATCAACTAGAGATTGGTAATGCATGAGTTAGCGATCCAGAAGTTGTTTTAAATTCTCGAAAAGTTTAAGACAATGAGGTTTTAAAGAAAAGTTTGGGTTTTAGGAAAACTTTCGTACGGTGTGGCGTTGCACTTGAGTCGATGTTCACGCCAGCGTCGTCGAAAAGGTTTTGTTGAGTTATCAAAAGGTCTTATGGAAAACTTGATTGTTACGAAAAGTTCTTATGACGTGGTGTTAACTTGAGTCGATTGTTAAACCAGCGTTACAAGAAAGTTTTATTTTTTGTCGAAAATGTTTTTAATTAAAAATCTTCACTCAAAAAGCTTTAAATGGTCCAAAATGTTTTAATTATCGTCGAGCCCCACATGGCATCTTTCCACGAAAGTTTGCAAATATGGCTAAAATACTTATATATAGGAAGTACCAGTGGCGTATCCACCATGTTTTAGCCATATTGCCTCTGTCCCGTGAAGCAATGTCATGCGTGTCGATATGGTACGGATAGTCTTTGCATCCTCGGTCCAGGCGATTAGTGGTTGGACCAAGTTTAGGAGGCAGATTGAGTAGACTAAGCGGCGAAGTCGGTTGCTACTCAGTTATTGATGCGAAATGGTTTAGCGATTGTGAGCGTCAAAGTAGCACGAGCGTCGAATGCGAGGAACGGGGGCGGTAAGCGAAAAGTGATAAGCTATCAGCGATAACCACCAAGCGAGCGTCAGGTGATAGGCAGCGAGTAACAGACGAAGAGCGAAGAGCAAAAAGCGACAGGCGATAAGCAATACGCTACAAGTGATAAGCGAACAGCGATACCTGATAACGATACACGATAAGCGATACACGACAAGCGATACACAATAAGCGATACACGATAAGTGATAAGCAAACAGCGATACGCGATAAGCAGACAGTGATACGCGATAAGCGATAAGCGAACAGCGATACGCGATAAGCGATACACAATAAGTGATACGCGATAAGCGAACAGCGATACGCAATAAGTGATAAGCGAACAGCGATACGCGGTAAGTGATAAACGATAGGCGTCAAAAGCGATAAATGATGGCGATATGCGAGAAGCGATAAGCGTTAAGCGATACACAAATTGTGATAAGCGTTAAAACATCAAGAGCTGTAGCATTGTGATGCGATATAGATTTCGGCGAAGGTGCGATTGCGTTCGTGTAGACTTACGAAAAGTCTAGCGACGATGCGTTTGAGTTGCGATGACATGTTACGCCTGGCGAGTGATTTTTGCGTGTTGAAAATAGCCTTAATAGTATAAGAGGTCTAATAACGCTCAACTCCGCGTGGCACTTTCTTCACAAGACCTTGGTTAGCATGGCGAAGCACTTATATATAGGAAGTACCAGCAGCGTATCCACCATGCTTCAACCACAAGCCTCTGTCCCGTGAATAGATGTCACACTTTGTCAACATGGTTAAGACGCTTATATATAGGAAGTACCAGCGGCGTATCCACCACGTTTAACCATGCTTTGAAAGTTATGGCGTCATTGAAACTTACTACGATCTCCGTGCACTGACCAAAATAATCCTGTGTGCCCCCGTGATTTAGTTGTTCCTTGCATGTTTATTGTAACTTATTTCAAGGACGTATACTGAGGGTAAAACATATTATACATAGTACTAGTATTATCGTGTTGTGCGAACTCAGACTAAGTGCAAAAGCAAGGGACAGGGAGAGAGAGTCAACGTTACTACGAGTAATGGAATAAGTACACAAGAGTTCTCGTCGAGTATAGCATCATTACAACATTATTTTACGCCTGATTGTTGTTGATGTTGAAGACTCTTGCTGGAGCTGCGGTTGTTGCTGGAGTTGTAGACTGCATTGGCGGTGTGGTGAGTACTAGCGTTCCCTAAGTTCGTGGCCCTGTGCGACAGTGGTGGGTATGGTGAACAAGACAGTTGCAATTTACGCAATAGCAACAATCAGCTTCTGCCTGGTGGTGATAGGTACATTTCAAACACAGGGGATGGGTTCCAGTGTAGGCGCGCTTCGAGCGAACTAGAAATGCTTGGAGGGGTTCTGGTTGCGGCAGCTCATTTGTTGAAGAGTTTGGGCTCGAGGCCTTTCATTTGCAGCTGGGCTGAACTTCTTGCGGCGGTGCGGTGTCGTCGGAGGATTCACCTGAGGATTCATTGGAAGAGTCGTTGTAACGCCCTGCGTTTTCATACTTTCCACATTTAGAAACCGTTGCTTGAAACTCTATTTTTGGAAATCTTGCGTTCTTGTAATCGTTCTTTCTTTGTAACCGTTGTAAAATCCAAGACTTGGATCATAAATAAAACTCATATTTTGTTAAATACATGTTATACATACTTTATACATGCTCATACATTCGATTTCGTGAAACAATTGAGGCTTATTCGTAATTCTTGGAAACTATGTGCTAAACTTGCAAATATGTGAAACTTATGCATAAAACGTGTCACACCCCGACCACGTAAAACAACGAAACGTGGCGGAAACGTCGGGGAGTGTTGTAACAGAATTAATTGTTTCACAACCATGGAAATTAAAGTTACGTTTTATTTATCAAACAAGAGAGTTACATTGTCTTAAAACAAGAAACAAAGAGTACATAACATAATTTAACTAGTTATTGCTTTGTTTTAAGTCACTAAGGCACAGGTCCGCCTAAGTGTGTCTCGATCATCCTATGCAACAGCTCCTGAAAACACATTTGAAAATAGGTACGTCACCATAAAAATGCCTGTGAGATACATAGGTTTTGTGAAAATAGGATTCATGACTTGAGTTTAAAGAAACCGTTTAAAAAGTAGCCATGAATCTTGTTGAGTGTTTCCTTTCATAAATCATTTGAAAAGCGATGAATAAACCAGATGATATATATATATGAAAGAATAACGTATGGTTAAGTGAATAACAAGGTGAAAATGAGTTTGTATAAGTTAAGTTATTTGTAAAACGATGTTTATGTGAAGATTGTATTGTAGATGTAATATGTCTAAACTGAAATGGTTTAAATAATGCTACGATATGTAATACCATAAAAGCACTTATATATAGGAAGTACCAGCGGCGTATCCACCATGTTTTTATCGTATTACACGTCGCCTCGTTATATAAATCACTTACCCAAACAACCACCAAAATGTAATGTTTAACAATTGTAGAAATGTTTATGTATGGTCAAATACGGTTCACACGGTTCAACATATATAAACGGTTCACATAATCAAATGGTTATAACGGTTCACATAGTCAAATGGTTACAACGGTTCACATAGTCAAATAGTTACAAACGGTTCAAAATGTAATATAATGTGTTCATATGCTGGATGAGCATATGCAACAAAATGTAATGTAAAACGATGTACTAAGTATGCTAAGTTAACATACAAAGCAGAAAAGTCATATAAATCAATGTGCTAGCATGCTCAGTCAACATACATAGCAGAAATGTAAGGTAAAACAATGTACTAAGTATGCTAAGTAAGCATACATAGCAAAACAATGTAATGTAAATCATGTACTATAAATGTACTAATGAACATAGCAAGTATATGATGTGAAAACAGGAAAGCACGAAAGTAACAAGTAGGCACATGTGTTTCACCCCAAAACAGTTTGAAAAACAGTAAAAGAGGGGTCTATGTACTCACTTGAGATTGCCTAGAAGTCCCTGAGTAACAACCAATCAATGCTAGAGATCACGGAAATCAAACGGCACCTAATATAGGTAACTATGTTAATAAACCGGACCTAAATCGGAGGAACGGATAGAATGAGGATTCGTAAACCAAACGAGTATGGGAACTCTTGTAATATGGTTTAACAAAGCCTACATACTAAAATTAAACCTAACCTAAGTGATTTTGACCCGTTATGACCCGTTTAGGTAGCTTATGCTACTTTAATGCGTCGTTCGCGTAAAACGCGTTCGGAACGCCTAACTAGTCCTATGATAAGTAAAAGCACTTAGGTTAGGTTTAGTAGGTATAGTAGGTATAGTCACTAGGGACTATAACCATCGTGATTACGCTCATGTTATGAAGTTTAAACGAACTTTGCATTGACCATAAACTGGTCAAAGCAGAAAGTCAAACGCAGTTTGACTTTAACGATAAAAACGAACGAAAAGAACGAAAGAATACTTACAGAAGGTCCCCGCAAGATCTTGATCCGATTTACTCTCAGGTATGAAGCATAAACTTCAACTTAGAGAGCCAAAATCAGATTCAAGTGTGAGTTTGCAAGGAAATGAAGGTGGGTATTTATAGGAATTCAAGAACCGTTAAGATCGTTCATCGAAAACTGAGCTTTGATCTGGACCTTACATGTGTGCCCATTGTTTTCTAAAACCATGGGAGCCCCTAATAATGGACTAGGATCATTGAATACCAGCCCATGGTTTTGCAAAACCATGGGTTAAAACCATCAACACTTCAAAATGGACGAGGTTCATTGAATCTGGTCAGAAATTTCAAAAATGGTCCCTGCACTTGTAAAACTTGATTTTTTTGCACTTTTAAGCCCCATTAACCCCATTTCAAGGCTCTAAAATAAAGTTAAAGTATAGGGAACTTAAAATATGCTCAAAATATGTCGGATGTCTGTTCGTTTGGCCGTACGGTTGCGTTGTTCTGTTAATTACGACGGAAGTCGTAACTGACGCGAAAACGATCCAAATTGCGAAACGAATGAAGTTTTCTTATGCCAACCACTAAAATAAAATATTTTAATACTTACATAAATTTTTGGATGTCCGGATGTTTTCAGAACGTAAGTTATGCGCGAAAATGCAAACTTGTGCACTTTTTGACGCTTTTAGTCCCTGAATGACCCAAAAGTTTATTTTAGCACACCGAACCCCTTAAAGCCTATTTATAAGCTATATAAAGGATATTTATGGTATGTTTAACTTATGGTCATGTTCCAGAATGTCTGTTTCAGTATGAATCGTCATACTTTCGTAGTTTGTCGAATTTAGTCCCTGTAGGCGATTAAACTTGATTTTACCATACCAATGCCTTCAAAATTTATTTCTAAGTTATGTAGAGGTTATTTAAGGTATGTTAAGCATATGTTGATGTTTCGGAGTGTTTGTCGCATTAAACTGATTACGTTTACGCACCAGTTGGCGTATAACTCTCCAGAAAGCGAAGTAGAGTTTGAAATTGAACAAAAATTGATATGTGCGAATGATACACATATTTTTACAGATCCCAAGTATGAAACAAAATATTTCATTGGCTTGGTATTTGTTTGATGGTCACAGTGACACAGGTGTCACAGTCTCCCCTAGTTTAGGAAATTTCGTCCCGAAATTTTATTCGTAGGACTCTATCTGCGACTTTGTGTTAAATAATCATAAAAAATAAGGCATAATCTTGTCATTTTCCTCAACGGATATTTTTCGGAAGCGAAAATGAACAAACGGAGTCATTTTCCTCAACGGGTTCTTCGGAAATGGAAAATGAAGGATTTAACTAAACGGATATTCATTTCCCTCAACGGATATTCTTCAGAAGTGAAAATGAATGGGTGATTCATTTTCCTCAACGGGTTCTTCGTTAGAAATGGGAATGAAGAGGATAATCAAACAGATATTCATTTCCTTAACGGACATTCTTCAGAAACGAAAATGAACAGACGGAGTCATTTTCAACGGTTGCTTCCTCAGAAGCGGAAATGAAGAATTTAAACAAACGGATATTCATTTCCTCAACGGATAAATCTTCAGAAACGAAAATGAACAGACGAAGTCATTTTCAACGGTTGCCTCATCAGAGTTGGAAATGAAGGATTTAAACAAACGGATATTCATTTCCTCAACGGATAATCTTCAGAAACGAAAATAAACAGACGGAGTCATTTTCAACGGTTGCCTCATCAGAGTTGGAAATGAAGGATTAAACAACGGATATTCATTTCCTCAACGGATAATCTTTAGAAACGAAAATGAACAGACGGAGTCATTTTCAACGGTTACTTCATCAGAGTTGGAAATGAATTGGTTAAACTCTAGATACATGACAGAACTTGCTGTGATTTCTGTGCACTAAATTCCATAATTATTTATGCATCCATAATTACGGAATTCCTTGCACAGTCCGCACAGTTTGTTTTGTAATGTTTAGGGGAAGAAAATCAAACTTGTGATGAGGGTGACTACCATAGAGTTTCCTAGACTTTGATAACTTGTCACGATTCTAATGGAACCTTGTTCCATGAAAACATTTAAACTCCTTAGAGTTTCCTAGTGTCAAAAACAAGTATCATATGTACTAGGTGATTATTTTCATATTTTATTTTCATGTTGTTTAAATTTCGAATCTCGACTCTAAACCTACCTTTAACTTTAACCCTTATACATTCGATCTCCTAATCTCATTGCTCGTCAACAATTGGATAATCGGAAAGCATATGCAAATTTTGTGAGTATACTCGCAACCCCCTTTTTATGTTTACCACTTTTTGGGGTGTAACATGTTACCTTATTAAAAACACACTTAAACTTATTCTTTATGTAATGCATGATAACAATCCTTATACGTGAATACTATGTTATGATACTTGATGCTTATACGTGGACCATACTTATGTGATATGTTTTAGTCATTAGCTTTCACGAGCCTCCATTTGACATGTATAGCGCTATAGGAGTAACGCACCACCCGTAGACTAGTGGTCATGTTGAATTATATCATTTTTGCGTAAACAGAGGACTGGCTAGAAATATTGCATGCCATGTTAGGTTGATCTTGTATAAACTAAGTTGCCATGTGGATTCATTTTTAAACTTTTATACTTATACTTATTCTTAAACTTGTATACTCGCCTTTGCTTTTGCATTGAATTGTATTTTAAACATGTTACAGGTTGATGATTGATGATGCTATGAAAATGAACTAGCAAAGATGCCTAGATACTCACTTAGACGTTTAGGTTTAAAGTGTTGTATCAATTTTGTTATGTTATGTTTAAACAATGTTGTCATTTGAATTTCTTGTAATGTTATGCCAATTTATCTATGAAATGAAATCTGTTGAATTAAATATTGTCACAAATAGTGTTATGAAGTCTCTTGCAATCTTGAACAAGTCCCACTCAAATGATTCCGCTATTGGTTGGGGTGTGACAGATTGGTATCAGAGCCATAACTATAGGGAATTAGGAAAAATTGCCATGCTTTTTACCTAGTCTATAGTTCTAGAGCTTTATTCTCATGCTTTGCTTGAATTACTTGCATGTTACTTTATTTGCTCTTTATTTATTCTCTTTTGATCTTTAAACATATATGTCACTTATGTGTTAACACTTGACATACTATTCTTATGCGTTAATACACGTTTTAGTATGTGTTAATATTTGTTTTAATACTTCATTCTTTATGTGCCATTCTTGACATGTTTATACTTGTTTGTTTAACCTTCAACATACGCTTTTCCTCATACATTTTACTCGACTATTCTAAATCCGCAAACACTCGCATTATACAAACGAGACAACTTCACCAAAATAGGCGTGAAACCCACAATTTGGTGAACGACTCTCAATCTACCTATTCTTACACGAGATTCATCATCAAGTTAGGAGTGAAGTCCTCATCTTGATGAAGAATTTCAATTTCAAATTCTAGTGGATCCTCGTCAATGTGTCGAAATTAAATTTTGACCCGATGAGTACCAACCACACTTAGGGTACGAAATTGCCAAGCTAGGGGTGAAACCCGCACCTTGTCGACTAGTTCCACTCCTCGATTTTTCATAAATCCCGCCAAGTCTCGAAATTTCGATTGATATGGGACATGTAGTAACCGGAAGGGTAAATACCGTTAACCGACTTGTCGGCAAGAGTATTCCACCTATTAGGCCAAATCATGCTCCTCAAATTCGAAAGACTTTTCGACCACTTTGGTTAGTCAAAGTTCCGTTTTGGAACCATCCCAAATTTTAATCAAACATGTGTTTCTATTATTTATTTTATACGATGCAATCTTTCAAATTCGAATTTACTTTCGATATTTTATTCTCACACACACATCATACTAAGTCTTTTTCATACATTTATACCTATACATTATTTCAAAACGCCAGTCAGTTTTGTTTACATTCTTTATAACGCCAAAATGGAGACATATCATTGAGTTAGGAGTGATTTCCTTACCTTGACGATTAACTCTACTCCTTCTTTTCTTAAAACGACCTCACCAACGAGTTAGGGGTGATTACCTTACCTAGGTGATCGTTACCAAAACCTTCCTTCAAAATACTTTATCAAGCAAACACCATCATGTTTCATACCTAAATCACTTATCATTTATCGAAATACCCACTTATATCAATTCCAAAATACATTGTTTTATCAAACGTACTTCTTATCCTACAATCTATTTTCACATAACCCACATACACGAAATTATTAATCATACCTTAAAACGTTTAATTTCCCGAATTTCAAAACCTTACGAAATGCTACCTATCAATTTAATCGGTCCAATGAATCTCTGGCCCATGAACTTCATATTCAACTTAATCCCTAAAACATGCACACGTTATATCATCATGCTAGAGACTTCCATTCTTAATTGAAATCAAACCAACCTTTCTCAATTACTTATAAGATCTTATAGGTGCTATATGATCGTTTTACCAAATACTCTTTGCAACATCAACAAATCAATTATTAAAAACTTTTAACAATCACTAAGTCCTTTTGCTAAATTTCTTTTCTAAGGATCCTCATTTTCACAAGAACCTCCTAAATTCATACTTTCTTGTTTGATGAAACGAACTCACTTTTTTTTATTTTCAAAAACTTTTTCCTACACCAATTTACAAAACACGTGGGCAAGAAGACTTCATGGGGACCGACCATCTTCGGATTATGTAAACTCTTTTAAAATAAAAGTAGCATTTCCATTCATTGCAAAATACATTATGCTTAACCAATGAGTACTTTATACCTTCTTACATATGCAAACTATATTCTACCCTTCAAACCAAGCTCAATCTAATTTTGATTCGATAAACTCAACGTTTCGTTTAAACAACTATACATGCATATCATCATACACGTTTTAGTCGTTTCATCATGACAATTTCATTTATATCATTCATATTTACATGCTCAACCTTTTGAGCACTTTTACATGCTTAAATTTGTTATGTTTCAATTAATACTATATACGCAATCATTAGTATTCGTACTCACACTCATATTCATAACAATACGTTTTATGCTTATACTTATAATCGTATTCATACTTATACTCATACGTTTCATGCTTTTACTTATACTCATACGTTTCATGCTTTTACTTATATTCATACGTTTCATGCTTATACGTATACTCATACTACTCGTATGTGTTATGTTGATACTCATAATTACGTGCATATTCATACTTAAACTTTGTAACACCTCGAAATTTCATGTCCTATAATGTATTGACACGAGTCATAAGCTTGAACATGTGAAAGAATACTCTAGAGGGACTAAAGTTGACAAATAAAGAAACTATGTGAATATAAGGGTTCAAAATGTCAACAATGGATAAATATACTTTACAATAACACTACATGATGTTTATACCCTTAAACGAATATATCATGGATCTTACGAAGCTAATTGTGAAAGAAAGTGAGAGATTACAAACTACAGGAGTTAAATGTGTCAACATGTTTAAAAGTATACCTCTGAGTGACCTTTTAGCAAACCCGAAGCTTTGTAATGATTAATTATGCTCACTAGAATGCGTGATAAAAATTTCACCAAGTTTCGTTATCGTATGAGAAAGTTATGATAAAATTCGTGTGCGAGGGGTTAAAAGCGTCAACGTTGAAATCTATGACTTTTCGGGTAATCAAAAGTTAACCAAGGACTTAACAAAGTTGGTATAAGTCTTGAAGCCCTTAGAATTCAATTTAGAGGGCCCAAAGTGCAAGAAATAAAGGTAAAATCAAGTTTGGAAGTCCAGGGGTCAAAACTGTCAACATTTGAAAGATTCATTGTGCTGGCAAAGGCTTGCGCACCTCAACACTATGGACGTTACGGTGCGCAAGCAGGTCCCAGATGCAGCAACTCATTTATGTTGCCTGTTCAGCCCATGTAAACGTCATGTATTGCCCTTTAACACTTCATGGGCGCCCCCTACATGTTCCTAGGCTTTAGGGGCACTTGTAAATGATCTGGGATCCATGGTAGCATGAGTTGTCAACAATCTAATGGATCAAATTCACTATAAAAAGGGCCATTAGTTGCAACATTTGATCACACCTTTCCATCTGCTTTCTTGGAGCTTCCTGGAGCATAAGAGCAGACCCTAAGCATCCCAAATCGTTCATAGGACTTTGGTAAGTATGCTTAACCTTTCTTAGTTGAGATTTTACTTAGTTTAAGCTTAAAAGTCAAACCGTCGTAATTAACGGTTGACTTAGCGATTAATCATTAATGGTCCAGTGATTAGTCGAATTGAAGGTAGTTATAAGTTGGTAATTATTTGGGCAATAAACCCTTAAAAGGGCACCCACTGATTCCCGTTCTAACTAGATCAAATGTCGGGTCAAAGTTGATTAGAAAAAGTCAACAGAATGCTAATTTTCAAATTAAAACATAATTAGCAATGTAGAAGGCATGTAACCTATTTTATCACTCATATAACTTGTTAATAAGTATAAGAACTAGTCTAAGCTTGTTTGATCCGACAATGTTCTGTTTAGACCCGGTTCGGAACCGAAAGTCGCAAAACCTTGACTTTTGCTTTGACTTCAGTTCTGACCCGATTTAGTATGATTTGGAAATGCCTTAGAGCTTCCTTAGGACCAGGCTACATGTTAGCATAACCCTCTGTGGTTGGTTCATTGATTATCCGATTCGTTTACATGTTTCCGTTAATTGCTTAAATGTTGACCAATATGCCCTTTTGACCATAAAACGAGAATTTTGGAAATGTGAAAGGACAATAATCCTTATTACTAATTTATAAAGTTTTCCCTAAAATTTTACATCAGTTGGAGGTCTAGATTATGAGTTATGCTCATTAGCGTAATTATAACGCCTTTTAGTAATTAAAAGGCGCAATTAGCATAAAGCCTATCTAAACCCAATTTTTGACACCAAACCTTTTACCCACTGATGTAATATAATATTTTAGGATTTTTAAAGATTTTTAATTATTTTTAACCTGCTCATAACCTAAGGTTATGGCATTAATTCGGTAAATACCGAATATACCCTTTTCGGTCATAAAATGAGTTCTACATAGTATTTTGACACCAATCCAATTGCTACTGATTTTATTTAATAAAAAAAGTATTTTGAACTTTATAACCTGGTCAGAAAACTCAGATTTCCTGTATAACCTGGAAATAGCTTAAAATGACTTTTACGCGTATTAAACGCATAGTTTGAGTTTAAAAACCATTTTGCCATATAAGAATGATTACCAACTGATATGACCTATTAAAATAAATTATTTTACTGATGTATTCAGACCCGAATCTCAGAAACTTAAATAATCTCTTTTATAATCTTTAAAATGACCAAAATACCCCTACGGGGCTTAAATTGTGATTAAACTCGTTTTTGGGCATAATGGAAGATATCCTACTGATATCACAACATATTAAAGGCATATTAACTTAGGAAACCTATATATGAATCTTATGGTTACCCGTTACACTTCTTGCGCGTTCGGTTCAGTTTATGTAACTAGTTTGCATAAGTTAGCCGAAACGGGTCAAACCTTATCTTTTTATCTCAAAATCCAGAAGGAGTTTAGATTACCCATATTATACAAGTCTTCAAACTTGTCGGGTCTAAAACACATTCTATTCCGGTCTTCGCTTAATCATGCGTTTGAACCGTATCTTTCGGTAAGACTAACCGGTCTAAGCTTAGGCTTAATTAAAGACCCGTTAGCATTCTAATTGGTTATTTATACCATCATTCCAGACTAGAGCCTTCCGGTAAATGGTACCTACGCTTACTTAAGTGAATACGACTGAGTTATTAAATTCCTACTATTTAAGACAGGAGCTAGCTCAGGTAAATACTCTTAACTTATTTTCCCTATACTGGCTTGGGATACGGTGTTATAAAAATACCCCTTGGTCGGGTATTGAATGTTTAGTCTAATTGTGATTAAATTATTGAGGTAACCCGGTTTAATCTGTATTGTTCGAAATAAAGACCTTTAGGGGTTAATGACCATGTCCCGGATATCCTTGACATCATTGTATTATAAAATGGCCACGTCTTAGTCACTGGGTGTAGGCATACACCTGACAGTTGCTTAAGGAATAATGGTATCTCACTCTCTTGTGGGCCTATACTTGTGGCGTGTCTGTTAATCTGACTCGGTTTCTACATCGGGCCCTGAACGTACAACGAACATGTAAATCTGTATACAAGATTATAAATATAATTGTCCCAAGTTATAAAGAGTTTGTGCCACGTGCATTCAAATCAATTTTATTAAACCTTTTCAAAATGAGTCGGTTGAGTGTATTTACCAGTGAAAACTGACGTATTTTCCAAAAGGGTTAAGTGACAGGTACTGAACGAAATTGGCTGGAAGCTCAGGGCGTTAATAAGGAATCTTGCAAGTTCTAGGCATCTAAAGTCTGTTGAAAAATGTTATGTTTGAAGATCCGCCTGTGGATCCTTTACTTTCCGTTGTAATACTTTGATATTACTTTATATTCGGATTGTAATGTATTTATCTTTTGCTTCCGCCATGCATTTATATATTGTGTTGTTTGACTATAATGATATCAACTACGTCACGATACTCCCCACCGGGCCCACCGGTGATACGTGGAAAGTCGGGGTGTGACATGTTGGTATCAGAGCCAACACTGAGTGAATTAAACACTAGTCCTTTGTGTTTAATCTCAGTTACACAGTTATACATTCTTGAGTCTAGACAAGAACCTAGGACTAATCCTAATTCGTTTCATTGTCTTTTGATTGCTTCTTTTGTTATTTTCTGATTAGCCCTTGCATGGGCAAGTCATTTTCTATTAAGAAGTCCCGTTTAGGGCAACCATATACTTGTTTAAATTTTAATGGGACGATTATATTTAAAATATCATTCCTATATTATAAGATCTACCATTATAATAAAATGGCAATATCTAAAAAGGACAAGACCTAGCCATGTGTCGTTTTAAGACAGGGCCAAGACGGTAGTTCCACAATTAGATTCAGATCCTTGTTTACATTTCAATTTAGGATTGTTCTGTGTTAAATATATTGAAAGAATCTTAAAGGGTAAAACCTAGCTTGAATGTCATTAAAGACCTAGCTATGATGGTAAAACCTGTTTAGAAGAGATTCGGATTCTTGTTAACATCCGAAAACATGTTAACACTCCTGACAACAGCGATGCGATAAAAATCACACTTGTCATCCTTATAATGGGAAATTCCAAACCCTTATCTAGCCTAGTGATTTAGAAATCATGGCTTAAATCATCAAATAAAGATAATCATATTATAAACATCCATTAGTGATGAAATGCCTACGGGCCAAACTTGTTGTCCGATAAGACAACGTCAGTGGTGGTCTTTGACCCCCGTCTAAAGATGTTGGACTACGTCCAAGCATAATAGTTTGTATCATCAATGCGATCTTGACTAATATCATCAAATGAAGATGATCATATTATAACCATCCATAAGTGATGAAATGCCTACGGGCCATACTTATCGTCCTAAGGGACAAAAGACAGTTGAAGTTTTTGACTCTCTGTCAAGAAAAAGGTAATGAACTTTGATTCAAACCTAAATGCCTCGATTCTCTGAAATCATGGCTTGTAAATTTAAAACTATCCTAGTGACTAGGCCATTTGCGCCACCTTAATATCCTTAATGTTTTATAACTAGGATAAATTATAATGAAAATGTTAATTAAATATAACTAACAAATTAACCAATATGGTTCATATTACCATGGTTAATAAATCGTCAAGAACGATAGTACTGAATGAGCTTCTAAATAAACCTTGCACTCATTTTCTTTTTGTAGCAATTAAGACTACATGGCTGACTCTGATGAGATAAACAGTCATCCTCTGGAAAACCGCGATGATGATAAGATCAATATAACCAGAGGGGAACTTCGTACACTGATTGATACGGCGGTATCTAAAGCTGTAGCGGAGCAATTCAAGGAGTATAGTGAGACTCATAGTAAAGCCTCATCTGTACCCCACTCTAAGTCTATCCCTAAGACTCATTCTGAGGCTCATAGCAAGCCACCCCCAAAGAAAGATGAGTCAAAGAAAGATGATGATCGACGTTCATCTAATCAACTCAGTGTTCCATCCAAGAGGATAGTGGTCGATGATGAACCTCATACCAAGTCCTGTACCTATAAATACTTTGTTTCCTGCAAACCCCGGGATTTCACTGGGGAGAAAGGAGAAATCGATTGTATGACCTGGTTGGATGAAATGGACACAGTTGTCGATATCAGCGGTTGTGCTGAGAGGGATGTAATTAAGTATGTATCCCAATCGTTCAAGGGAGAGGCACTAGCATGGTGGAAGGCTCTCATTCAAGCTGCTGGGAAGATCCCACTTTACAACATGTCATGGGAACAGTTTGTTGCTCTCATTATGGAGAACTACTGCCCTCAACACGAGGTCGAGAGGATTGAGTCAGATTTCTTATCATTGGTTATGACAAACTTAGATTGTCGAGCTTACCTCACCAGTTTCAATACCCTGTCCAGACTGGTTCCTTACCTAGTAACACCAGAACCTAAGAGAATTGCTCGCTTCATTGGGGGTTTAGCCCCTAAAATCAAAGCCAGTGTTAAGGCTTCAAGACCTACTACATTTAGATCAGCGGCAGATCTGTCGCTATCTCTCACACTCGATGTGGTCAGAAACAAGGCTGCCAAAGCCTCTGAAGAGGGAAAGCGTAAAAGGGAGGATGAGGATTCTCATCTCTCCGATAGGAAGAGGAACTCTGAGGATAAGAAGAGTTCCGGGTTTAAGAAAGACAGCCAGCAGTCGGGTGGGAAGACCAGGTGCGAAACTTGTCAAAAATACCACCTCGGGAAGTGCAGATTTGAATCTCAGCCTCTACCTTGTGGGATTTGCAAGTCTAGGGAACATACAACCTTGGATTGCAAGAAATTGAAAGACGCAACCTATTATGGTTGCAACGAGAAGGGGCATATCAAGACCAAGTGCCCTAGAAATCAGAAGAAGCCCGAAGAGGCCAAGAAAACAAATGCATGATGAACGCCCAGGAGATGGTGCAGAATGACAATTACATAGCAGGTACCTTTCCTTATCAAACAGTTTATGCAAACATTTATTTGATACTGGCACATATGATTCTATAATGAACGATAAATGTTGAGAACTGCTGTCTCCGCCTGTTTAGGACTCCAGCCATGTAATGCGAGGTAGAAATTGGCCGATGACACTATAGAAAATGCTCCAACAAATCATAGATTGATATTTTATATCTATTAGGAATTACTCTTTTCTGACATCCTTATGGCAAGCTTTCAAGCTATCCAAATTCATCACTATAAAAAAGACAGATGTGACATTTTGATTCCCTGTCAAAAGATGATGGATTAGGACCAAAACTTTAAATGCCAGTAATGGTCTCTTGTGACCTAGGCTAAGTATAATTGACATATATTAAATAACGTTCATTAAGAATGTTAATGCTATATTGGCCTGTATGGTTTAATGAAACCATGGTTAATATATAAGGCCATGAGGATGAGGAATATCAGTTGTCGGATCGCAACCAAGAAATTGATTCATTTAGTAATAGGAACCATTTCTTCTGTTCCTGTCAGAAATCCTTAAGTCATAAAATTTTAATGTACCCTCTCTATAGATAAGGGACATTTGCGTGTAATTGACATCTCTTTAATCCTTATTGATTGCTAATACCAAACAGTATGATAAAAAGGTCCATATGAGGATTGGTGTATCTTAATAAGTTCCATAGATTGCTTCCATGCCTGATCAGTATGGAGGTTTAATGCATGGAACCAAAAAGATATCCCAATGATCATATGGTACTAAAGTCAACTAATAGTATTCAAAGGAGATATCCAGAATGGAATTGTCCAAGTAAATGTTCCTGATTAAGGAATTCGTGAACTAGTAACATAAATGTGTCACTTATTTGACACAAGCAATGATGGGTGAACGGGAGCCTGAGATATGGCAATCTCTGTAACCTCCTTGTATCTTGATTATTTTCTCCTAAGATTACCCTGTTTACCCCTGGAAGGCGGGTAGAATTAAGATTTACATCCCATTAAGGCTGTATTACTATGAAATCTCCAAGACGACTAGTATCATCATTGGAAGAATCGAAACCCTGATTAACTAAGTTTAAAATAGAGGGTTCATATAGCCTAACTTAATATTCTGAGAATTCGATATAGTTAATTATGAAAGACGGATCATTTTGCTTATGCATTATTACCGCAACCCTAATTAGGCAATGATTAAGAATTTCCATCAGCTACTCAGGATCGTCGAGTTATTCAACTAGCTATAAGGATTAACTATTCCCTAAGACTAGTTTTAAGCAATGGTTGGGATAACCATCTCACCTTAAGATAAGCTTTTCCTAAATAGTTGTATATAAGTATCAAGGTGGCTCCTTTGAAGACCTTGTATAGATGGAATGTTAAACGCCTATTGATAGGACAATAGATTGGTAAGTCCAATTATCAGGATCTGAAAGTTGCATTAGAAGCAACAAATAAGATCACGCAAATACATAATCATCTGTAAGATGCCAGTATTCGGCAGAAAATCAAGGATTAATGAAAATAGCAAACCTCCTAAATTCTTGTTAAGGATAAGGTTCAACAAAAGATATCACCCAGGAAGGGGTGTGCCAAGTTGTTAAATTATCAGGCTAGTTAAGCACTGAATATATAGAATCATTCAAAGGAAAATCGAATGTATCAAGATCAAGTAGCTTATAAGCTAAAACCTATTTAAGGAGTTTGACGGAGCTCGCAATACATTGCACACTAGTGACTGAAGGATGTGTTTCGCCAATAAGTCAAGAAGCACTATCACATAATGATATGTAGATTTATGATGTGATGAGCATCCTGTATCGATTAAGGATCGACGGGTTAAGAAGCTCCAAAAGGATACATGTACATACTATAGGGGTCACTTTAGGAGCTTGGAAAGACTCCAGATATGTTGTAGAAGTGAAGTCCATTATGCGACAAAAAATACTTCCAGCATTTTAGCAAATCTCGAGGTCGAGATTTCTTTTAAGGGGTAAGGATGTAACACCTCGAAATTTCATGTCCTATAATGTATTGACACGTGTCATAAGCTTGAACGTGTGAAAGAATACTCTAGAGGGACTAAAGTTGACAAATAAAGAAACTATGTGAATATAAGGGTTCAAAATGTCAACAATGGATAAATATACTTTACAATAACCCTACATGATGTTTATACCCTTAAACGAATAAATCATGGATCATACGAAGCTAATTGTGAAAGAAAGTGAGAGATTACAAACTACAGGGGTTAAATGTGTCAACATGTTTAAAATTATACCTCTGAGTGACCTTTTAGCAAACCCGAAGATTTGCAACGATAAATTATGCTCACTAGAATGCGTGATAAAAATTTCACCAAGTTTCGTTATCGTATGAGAAAATTATGATAAAATTCGTGTGCGAGGGGTTAAAAGCGTCAACGTTGAAATCTATGACTTTTCGGGTAATAAAAAGTTAACCAAGGACTTAACAAAGTTGGTATAAGTCTTGAAGCCCTTAGAATTCAATTTAGAGGGCCCAAAGTGCAAGAAATAAAGGTAAAATCAAGTTTGGAAGTCCAGGGGTCAAAACTGTCAACATTTGAAAGATTCATTGTGCTGGCAAAGCCTTGCGCACCTCAACACTATGGACGTTACGGTGCGCAAGCAGGTCCCAGATGCAGTAACTCGTTTATGTTGCCTGTTCAGCCCATGTAAACGTCATGTATTGCCCTTTAACACTTCATGGGTGCCCCCTACATGTTCCTAGGCTTTAGGGGCACTTGTAAATGATCTGGGATCCATGGTAGCATGAGTTGTCAACAATCTAATGGATCAAATTCACTATAAAAGGGCCATTAGTTGCAACATTTGATCACACCTTTCCATCTGCTTTCTTGGAGCTTCCTGGAGCATAAGAGCAGACCCTAAGCATCCCAAATCGTTCATAGGACTTTGGTAAGTATGCTTAACCTTTCTTAGTTGAGATTTTACTTAGTTTAAGCTTAAAAGTCAAACCGTCGTAATTAACGGTTGACTTAGCGATTAATCATTAATGGTCCAGTGATTAGTCGAATTGAAGGTAGTTATAAGTTGGTAATTATGTGGGCAATAAACCCTTAAAAGGGCACCCACTGATTCCCATTCTAACAAGATCAAATGTCGGGTCAAAGTTGATTAGAAAAAGTCAACAGAATGCTAATTTTCAAATTAAAACATAATTAGCAATGTAGAAGGCATGTAACCTATTTTATCAATCATATAACTTGTTAATAAGTTTAAGAACTAGTCTAAGCTTGTTTGATCCGACAATGTTCTGTTTAGACCCGGTTCGGAACCGAAAGTCGCAAAACCTTGACTTTTGCTTTGACTTCAGTTCTGACCCGATTTAGTATGATTTGGAAATGCCTTAGAGCTTCCTTAGGACCAGGCTACATGTTAGCATAACCCTCTGTGGTTGGTTCATTGATTATCCGATTCGTTCACATGTTTCCGTTAATTGCTTAAATGTTGACCAATATGCCCTTTTGACCATAAAACGAGAATTTTGGAAATGTGAAAGGACAATAATCCTTATTACTAATTTATAAAGTTGTCCCTAAAATTTTACATCAGTTGGAGGTCTAGATTAGGAGTTATGCTCATTAGCGTAATTATAACGCCTTTTAGTAATTAAAAGGCGCAATTAGCATAAAGCCTATCTAAACCCAATTTTTGACACCAAACCTTTTACCCACTGATGTAATATAATATTTTGGGATTTTTAAAGATTTTTAATTATTTTTAACCTGCTCATAACCTAAGGTTATGGCATTAATTCGGTAAATACCGAATATACCCTTTTCGGTCATAAAATGAGTTCTACATAGTATTTTGACACCAATCCAATTGCTACTGATTTTATATAATAAATAAAGTATTTTGAACTTTATAACCTGGTCAGAAAACTCAGATTTTCTGTATAACCTGGAAATAGCTTAAAATGACTTTTACGTGTATTAAACGCATAGTTTGAGTTTAAAAACCATTTTGCCATATAAGATTGATTACCAACTGATATGACCTATTAAAATAAATTATTTTACTGATGTATTCAGACCCGAATCTCAGAAACTTAAATAATCTCTTTTATAATCTTTAAAATGACCAAAATACCCCTACGGGGCTTAAATTGTGATTAAACTCGTTTTTGGGCATAATGGAAGATATCCTACTGATATCACAACATATTAAAGGCATATTAATTTAGGAAACCTGTATATGAATCTTATGGTTACCCGTTACACTTCTTGCGCGTTCGGTTCGGTTTATGTAACTAGTTTGCATATGTTAGCCGAAACGGGTCAAACCTTATCTTTTTATCTCAAAATCCAGAAGGAGTTTAGATTACCCATATTATACAAGTCTTCAAACTTGTCGGGTCTAAAACACATTCTATTCCGGTCTTCGCTTAATCATGCATTTGAACCGTATCTTTCGGTAAGACTAACCGGTCTAAGCTTAGGCTTAATTAAAGACCCGTTAGCATTCTAATTGGTTATTTATACCATCATTCCAGACTAGAGCCTTCCGGTAAATGGTACCTACGCTTACTTAAGTGAATACGGCTGAGTTATTAAATTCCTACTATTTAAGACAGGAGCTAGCTCAGGTAAATACTCTTAACTTATTTTCCCTATACGGGCTTGGGATACGGTGTTATAAAAATACCGCTTGGTCGGGTATTGAATGTTTAGTCGAATTGTGATTAAATTATTGAGGTAACCCGGTTTAATCTGTATTGTTCGAAATAAAGACCTTTAGGGGTTAATGACCATGTCCCGGATATCCCTGACATCATTGTATTATAAAATGGCCACGTCTTAAGCACTGGGTGTAGGCATACACCTGACAGTTGCTTAAGGAATAACGGTATCTCACTCTCTTGTGGGCCTATACTTGTGGCGTGTCTGTTAATCTGACTCGGTTTCTACATCGGGCCCTGAACGTACAACGAACATGTAAATCTGTATACAAGATTATAAATATAATTGTCCCAAGTTATAAAGAGTTTGTGCCACGTGCATTCAAATCAATTTTATTAAACCTTTTCAAAATGAGTCGGTTGAGTGTATTTACCAGTGAAAACTGACGTATTTTCCAAAAGGGTTAAGTGACAGGTACTGAACGAAATTGGCTGGAAGCTCAGGGTGTTAATAAGGAATCTTGCAAGTTCTAGGCGTCTAAAGTCTGTTGAAAAATGTTATGTTTGAAGATCCTCCTGTGGATCCTTTACTTTCCGTTGTAATACTTTGATATCACTTTATATTCGGATTATAATATATTTATCTTTTGCTTCCGCTGTGCATTTATATATTGTGTTGTTTGACTATAATGATATCAACTACATCACGATACTCCCCACCGGGCCCACCGGTGGTACGTGGAAAGT
This sequence comes from Helianthus tuberosus, assembly GCA_030545235.1. Taxonomy (NCBI): domain Eukaryota; kingdom Viridiplantae; phylum Streptophyta; class Magnoliopsida; order Asterales; family Asteraceae; genus Helianthus; species Helianthus tuberosus. The sequence continues at coordinate 168,615,358 of CM060371.1, read as the reverse complement.
CGGGGTATGACAAACTTATACTTATGCTCATACTTTCATTCATACACATGATTCATGCATCATACCTATACGCGAGCGTAATCCGAGGGATTCGCTTGCGTGGGTCTCGTACATACTCAAGCATGGACTTGCAGATATACTAAATTCTTATACGTACACATTCTTACTTTTTTTTAAAATTATATATACCCTGATTCATACACAACTAGTACAAGCTATGCGGGGCATGCGACGATCAAAATAATCGCGGGTGCACCCGGGATTATAGTGATTGGCTCATGAGAACCATAGGGTGTACTACTGTGTATGATAAGACATGGAACGTAACACGATACCGAATACGAAACGAATGTAACATGGTCAAAACATGGTGGATACGCCACTGGTACTTCCTATATATAAGTGTTTTCACCATGTTACCAAATTTTCGTAAAACGTGCCATGAGAAATTCAGTGTTTTGCAGACCTTTTGGACCTAATTCAAACCTTTAGATAACTCACAAACGCGTTATATCCGATTATCCACGACGAGACTTCATTATTAACACACTACTTTCATCTATCCAACACTTATGCTATTCTTATTCTTGCATTCTTTAAAGAGTCAATCATTCACTTCTATATCCTTTCGTTATTTTTAACACTGTTTACAATCAAGCCCATTTGAAGCTTTCAAATCCTAACTCACCTTCCTACCTTTAAAAACAAATTCCTATTCGTTATTCTTGTGTAAACATACTTAGTAAAACGTAGCACTTTATTTAAAGTACCAAACTTTCTCGTTCCACTCGAGAAGCAATTTTTATGAATATGTGGTCGTATACTACCTTTAAAACTTCCTATGCGACCTACCTCACTTTTTGATTTCAAACCATTATACAAAGACCTCATTCATAAATACAATACATTGGTAAAGCAACTCCAAATTTAGCTATTGAAAATCGTTTTACCTATGCACGTTCCACACATGCTTATGCCTCTAAACCATTTTAGCCAAACAAATCATTTTACAAACCTATTTTGACTATTCTCCCAAAATTTCGTACTTTTCAAAACGTTTCAAAATTTCAAAGTCTCAAATTTTTACCAAAATTCTTCAAGTCTACCTCCTGAATAAATTTCGGGACGAAATTTCCTAAAGGAGGGGAGACTGTAACGCCCTGCGTTTTCATACTTTCCACATTTAGAAACCGTTGCTTGAAACTCTATTTTTGGAAATCTTGCGTTCTTGTAATCGTTCTTTCTTTGTAACCGTTGTAAAATCCGAGACTTGGATCATAAATAAAACTCATATTTTGTTAAATACATGTTATACATACTTTATACATGCTCATACATTCGATTTCGTGAAACAATTGAGGCTTATTCGTAATTCTTGGAAACTATGTGCTAAACTTGCAAATATGTGAAACTTATGCAAAAAACGTGTTTGGATCGTAAACGATATATAAATACGACATTCATATGCTTAATTATACTTGGGTTATGTTCCTCAGACTTGATTTGCCCTTAAACTATGTTTTTATAGCGAAAATAGTCCCTAAAAGGCCTTAAAACCCTAATTTACAAACTTCAGGGGCCAAATTGCAATTTAATGAAACTTCTACCTTCCCCCTTGTCATGGCCCGTGTAAACTTACTCCATTCCTTATGCGGCCCCCTGTAAACCCTGAATCCGGAGCCAACTCGTTAACAGCCTTGGATAGGTCGCGATTTTGGTGAGTTTTGGTTGGTTTTAAGTGTGTTTCTTGCATTTAAGACCCACAACTACTAACCCCAACCCTTCCCCTATAAATACCACACTGATCCATGTCCTAAACACTTTACAAACTCCTCTAAATCACTCTCAAACACCCTCAAACAGCTGCAGATTCAGAGTTTGGACAGATTCGATACAAGTTCTTCAAACAAGCATAACTTCTTCGTTTCTTGCCCGTTTTAGCTCATTCTTTTTCCTATGTGCTTGGATTTTCCTTAGCTTCGATTCCATGGTGATTCACAGAAAATAAGTCCCTAGAACTTTGGCAAAAAGGCTCCAAAGTTCACTGTTCATTTTGTTTTAAATCAAACTTTGTTTATACTTGTTTAAACTTGAGTCTCACTCACTCAAACCCACGTCCTTATGCTTATAACCATTTCTATGGTTAGTTAAGCTTAAAAACAGGGCTGAGACATACGAAATCAGAGGTTAAACCTCACATATATTCTGTTTTGTTTAGGGTTTTTAACCCACAAGTGATGTTCAAGCTTCAAGCTTGATGAAGGTGTGATTATGGACTAACTTAGGTTGTCCAACATAAAATCCCCACATTACTTGATGATTTCTCATAGTGTAGTTTTTTACATCCTTGTATTAATCTTAGTTCATGACCCTCCTTGTATGTTTTTACATCAAGTGTAGTGGTGAACATAAGAGGTGCCTAAATGGAAGCTTGTTCTTCCTACCTCCTACATGATTTCCCTGATATTTAGAGGTACCTAAATGAAGATTGTAATCTTCTACCTCATGCTTGAACTATTGGACATATTAATACATATTATATAACCTATATAATACATCAACATATTAACCGAATAATCGAATCTTTGATGATGAACTAGTGTTCATTTGTGAAGGTACTAGATTATATCATCCTAGACTTTGATAACTTGTCACGATTCTAATGGAACCTTGTTCCATGAAAACATTTAAACTCCTTAGAGTTTCCTAGTGTCAAAAACAAGTATCATATGTACTAGGTGATTATTTTCATATGTTATTTTCGTGTTGTTTAAAAACTTTTATACTTATACTTATTCTTAAACTTGTATACTCGCCTTTGCTTTTGCATTGAATTATATTTTAAACATGTTACAGGTTGATGATTGATGATGCTATGAAAATGGACTAGCAAAGATGCCTAGATACTCACTTAGACGTTTAGGTTTAAAGTGTTGTATCAATTTTTTTATGTTATGTTTAAACAATGTTGTCATTTGAATTTCTTGTAATGTTTTGACAATTTGTCTACGAAATGAAATCGGTTGAATTAAATATTGTCACAAATACTGTTATGAAGTCTCTTGCAATCTTGAATAAGTCTCACTCCAATGATTCCGCTATTGGTTGGGGTGTGACAGTCGTCGGAGGAATCGTCGGAGGAGTCGATGATGATTACTTGATTAGCCTTTTTAATAGGACTCTTGGAGAAGAATCCATCCAAGACTTGTTTGTCGTTGATTTCTGCGGCAAAGCGATAGGTTTCTTTGATGGTAGTAGGTTTTGCAGTGTCAATAAAATCACCCACACATTCAGGCAAGGCACAGATGTACTTCTTGATAGCCTTTTCGTGAGTGTCCACTTGGCTTGGGTAGATAATGCTAAGCTGTCTGAACCTTGCTGTGAGGCCGTGGTTGTCACCACCGATTTGCTTGATTTCCCAAAATTCGTCTGCTAGTTTCTAGAGTTCGTGGGGAGGGCAGTACTCCTCCTTCATGAGCTCCTTCTGTTCATTCTAGGAGAGAGCGTAGGCTACATCGTTCCCACGTTTGTTACGCTCGGCTGTCCACCAGTCCAGGGCTCTTAATTAAAATACTCCTGTAGCGCATGTGGTACGAAAATGCTCAGGGCACCCACTCTAACGAAGGGTCACCTCGATGGCATCAAACCACTGGAGTAGCTGCGGTACACCTCCTTCACCTGTGAAGACCATTGGATCACATGCTTTGAAGTGCTTGTAGAAGAATGGAGATTGCGCCGCGTTGGCATTAGAGCCTTCCGAAGTTCGAGAGTTACAGAGAGATTGAACCTGAGCGACGATTTGAGGAATGACCCTGGCCACTTCCTTGGCCATGACTGAAACAATCCTCTTTTCGGCGCTTCGACTGGCCCTTCTCTTGGCTGCACGTCTCGAGGTGGCGTCGTTCGAAGACATCTAAACGAAAAGTGTTTCGGAGTGAGATTTGTTCATAATGATTTTGAGGTAGCGATGCGATTGAGTGCGTTTAAAATTTGTTGCAGGTAGTATAGTAATACGTATTCACATAGGAGCCACATAGGATACACAAAATTCCTAAGTTCTCACGTATACCACATGTATTCGTATAATATATATATATATATATATATATATATATATATATATATATATATATATATATATACACTTACGTACATATATGTTTGTATAGATAACGTGAGGACGCGGTGTAGAGAGAGCGAGTGAGTTATTAGACTTTAGTTTTATTGCGAACATTCGGCTCTTGTTTTAGATTGCGATTGCGGTGTGAGTTGTGCGTATAAAGCGGGGAGTGAAAAGCGATAAATCGATAAAGCGGTAAAGTCAAAAATTGTTAAAGCGTAAAAAATCGTAAACTCGTAAAATTTGTTGACTCGTAAAATTTGTTGACTATTTAAAATAGGTGGAGTGTCTGGGGTGTTAGACATCGACTGTCACACCCCCAAAATACCCCATGCGAAAACCGCTAGGCGTGTGGCGTACCAGGATCTAGCCACCAATCACATTGAACTCATACAAGATTTTAAATAAAACTTTCAGACATTAATATAAAGTGTTACAAACAGTGATTACAAATCATCGTATTCAGCGGAAGCATAAATCATTAGTTAAGTGTTTCATAAACCATATGTATAATAACCATTAGACTCGTCTCGTGATTTCCTTGTATCTCGACCCATGACCACTCCAGCTTCCCAGACAGCAAGTTCCATATCCACACATACCTATAACCTACGAGCATGCACATACGTGTATCAGACAACGCTGGTGAGTTCATAGTTTTACGAAAACGTTAGTAACCAAGTGTTTACTTCAGTTCATTGATTACAACGTTGATAATACCTTGAATACAAGACGGCTCCTGATTTACATTGCCCTTTCTCCAATGCTCCTATCAAAGCATTGGTCATGACTAGGTCATTAGTTCACACCCGTCCTCTCATGTACGGGGTGAGGGTGCCAAACCTAAGTAGCGCTACTAACTAATACCTTGTTACCTCCCAGGTAACCAAACAACATGGAGGGACTTTAAGGGTGATAGGATGAGTATATTATCCAACATTCCAGATTTATTCACAAAACGTATTCCTCTCATGAATACCCAATTGATTTACCCAAAAACTCATCCCTCTCAGGGATACCCAATGACTGTCCCAACCACCGGGACGCATGCTCAAGAGATGAACTCGCCTTAGTTTGCTCGGTAAGTGATAATGTGCCTTTACGCGTTAATTACAAATTAGATCCGTTACGGGCGACCTAATTTACATTCAATGTAGGTTAGTATACGAGTAGGGTTTTGTGTCCAAACAATAGTGTTCAAATGGGCGTGATATACTCATGCTCAAAACATTCACCTAATATTCCCACGAAAGCATGTGGGATTGATATGCAAGCAACACTTTACGATTAAAAGCAGTTAGTGGAAAGAAAAGAAAATAAAAACATATTTAATAAATTATACATTGCTAGCAATTCATCATGGTCCTACTCGTTATGACCACTAACTTCACACAAATTTGATTGCCATTAATTATAACCTTAGCCACTTAGAATTGTAGAACCAATTGCATGTGTGAACATATATCCACACTTCAAAACTAATTATAAAAAAAATGAAGTATGGATATAATGAATTGGCTGTTACATGCGGACCAATAACAATTATATGGGGACAAATTTTAGAAACTATTCTTTTAATTACTTTATATATAGGACTAAGTATCATACACATTTAAATCTTCATTTGAACATCATGTGCAACATCTTTAATTAATTGATTTTTGGGACATCTTGGATCCTCCCATGTGCGGCTCCATCATAACAACAGAATATCTCTAAATTATCAACATAATCGGCCCACTAGCATATACACATATTGTTGGTACACTTTATGTGGACGCGACTCGACTCGGTTCGATTTGGTTCGGTTCGACTCGGTTAGGTTCGGCTCAAGCCCGACGTCACGACATTCCTCCGTCGTGCGCCCCAGAGTTCGTCACGCGAAGCACGAAGCGCCGCGAGCCTACCCGACGCCACATCATCATGACATCATCATGATGATGTCACAACTTTGACTAAACTTCACAAATGTTTACAAATCTGAATTCATGTACGTGAAACATGCATTTTGGGCCAATACATCTTTGTTTGGTGACACCTCAACGAAGACTAGATAAACTTGCATGGGCCGAAACCTTCAATAGATCAACATACATATGACGAAATCACTTAGGCCCAATCACATATGACGAAAACAGCATGCGACGAAATCACATGATTTCGTCAAAGATATTGTGATTTCGTCGAACACATGGATTTCGTTAATGGGTCTTCGTCAACAACTTGATTTCGGCAAGGTGTTACTATATATACACAGCAAATAGACAGAAACACGAAGACAAGTCTGAATAGATTTGAGAGCGAACACATTCTAACACACACTGAGAGTTTACAGAGACCATTTGTAAACACCCTGTAACCGTTTTCTAGCATTAATACATTGAGTGTTAATCGTTGAATATTGTGTCTTACGTGTTCGTAACTTGGTTTAACTTACCCGTTTGGATTCCGCACTTTCGGGTTTGTCAGAAAACAGGGAATAGAGGTTACTCGATCCTCCGGGTGGACCTACAATTGGTATCAGAGCATTGGCTCGATTCCTTGTTTAAACCAAGTCGATTTTTCTTGTGTTTTGATATATTTTAAAAGGGTTTTTCAGTTTGCATTCTTGTTTAAAAATCATATTTCTGGAAAAGCTTTTCATCAAAACCTTGAAAATCTTTGTATTTTGCTATTAGTTTTTTATAAAACCATTGTTAAAATGCATGTACACATGTTGAGATTTGGTTTTTACTAAACTTTTGTGCAAAAACTTGTGTTCGGAAAGTTTTCTGGTTGCCGGAAAACTCATATATTCATCGGAGTTCATCAGAGTTCATCAGACATTCAAAGTGTTCTTGAGTTGTTCTTATTATATATCTGAGTTTGATCTTAAAATTCTGAATTTATTTGTGTTATAAATTGTTGATTGATTATAAAAACAATTGTTGAAAATTGTGTTAGAATATAAAATTAATTGTTTGAATATTGTGTACATTGATATGATGAAAGTTGGTTGAAAAGTATGACCAAATGCATGATGGTTTGAAAAAGATGTCTTGTTGTCAGAAGGATAAGTTTTGATTTTAAAATATCTTGCAAGTTGTTTGCAAATTGTCTGGTCATTTTGAAATATCACATCCTAATTTTAAAATATCACATCCTGTTTGCAAGTTGATTTTAAAATATCACATCCTGATTTCGTCATTCTTTCATCCTAGTCAACGAAAACCCATTGGTCAACAATATCAAGCTAGGCCGAAATCACCTATTAGGACGAAATCACCTTGGGTCAACGAAATCACCTTTGTCTTGGCCGAAATCCCTTCTCATCGAAATCACTTTTATCTTGGCCGAAAACACTTCAGCCACGAAATCACCTACTTCTCAGCGAAATCACTTTTGTCTTGGACGAAAACCCACCCCCACGAAATCACCATTTTCGTCCCATTATCCTCCACGAAATCACTTATCATCATTTCGTCCCAAAGTCCCAACAACCCCCACGAAATCACCATTGGATTTCGTCAAACATTCTTATTCTTGTGATTTTAAACAGAGGACTTGCAAAAGGTATCTAACTTTGTGTTTTCAAGTGTTTGACCAGGTGTTATCATTCTGATATCAAATATGAGTTGTACAAGTCCTTGGGATTGGAGTACGGATCCACAACCAGCTCAAAAACAGATGTCGATGGCCGAATATTTAGCGAGTACCATACCTCAACAACAACAAACTATTAGTTCAAGTCAATGGGCAATGGTGTCGAATCAAAATCAGAGCATTCAAAATCTTTTGCTTAGTGAGAATGAGACGGGTAGCAACAATCGCCCGCCAAAGTTAAATTACATGAACGACTATCCATCATGGAAGGGTCGTTTCCATAATTACGTTCAAGGGCAAAACACAGAATTATGGACGTGTTTCACCTCTGAATTTAGTCAAGCTCTTGAAGAAGCAGGATCAAATGCAACAACTTTCAATAATATGCAAGAAGCCGACAAAAAGGCATATGATCTGGAGAAGAAGGCGTATGCTATTCTCACTCAAGCACTTCACAGAGACATCTTTCATCAATTCTCATATTGTAAGACCACGAAAGGTTTATGGGATGCATTGGTAGCGAGAGAAGAAGGAAATGCAGCTACTAGAAAGACACGCCATGATCTATTGAAGAAAGAGTTTGAATCATTTCAGTTCTTGGAGAATGAAACTCTAAATGATATGACTTCTCGTTTTTATCATTTATTAGTGAAATGAGTTCTTATAGTGTTGCTGCAACTCATCCGGAAATGGTTGCACGATTTGCTGATGCTCTACCTCCTAAGTGGAGTCCATTCATTGAGCTTCTAAAGCATACGGGCGCTCTGGATGCAGCCAATGTCCGTCTTTATGAATTCATTCAGAAGTTGGAGCACAAGAACGAAGAGGAAATTCGGAAAGCTAAAAGGATTGCAACTGCACCTCCTCAAAACACAGAAATGTATTTGCCTGGTTTTGGTCCTTCAGCTAGTTCTAGTTTCGTTCAGCAACAGAAGCTTCAAACGGCGTTTGTGTCAAATACAAACTCATCTCCGATTCCACGGTTTAATCAAGCCCAACCACAGTGGAATCAAAGTGCTTACATGTCACAATCCATACCCAAACCTCAAGCCCAACCACAACAACGACAAGCACATTATACCAACAATCCTTTACCCCAAAACACCAACACTGTCAGAGTTGATACTTCCAATCTTTCAAAAGTCAGTGTAGAAGTTGCAAAGGAACATTTGGAACTTCTCAACACAATTTTCAGTTCATACTGTTGATTGGTAGCAGGTCAAATTGGAAACATCAATATGACCAATGAAGATTATCAGCAGATAGACCGTGATGAAATGGAGTTAATGGATATCAAGTGGGCGTTTGCAAGTGCTGTAGAAAGGCAAAGGATTTCATGACACGAACTGGAAGAACTTCGTTGGAAGGCAAAAATGATACGAAGTACGGGTTCAATAAAGATGCGGTTACATGTTACAATTGTGGCAAAAAGGGTCACTTCAAACGTGAGTGCACCCGACCAAGCAAGCAAGGCAATCAGAATCCGTTCAGAAATCAGACGAGTACTTCTAATGTAAATCAAGACAATCGTGAACGAAGGATAGTAGCGGTGAACAACAGTCAGAACCAGAACCTGAACCAGTCTGGACCTTCAAACACCAATCGAGCATTGACTGTTCAAGCTGATGAAGGATGTGATTGGTCCGTACAGTTGGGAGGAGGAAGTGCATGTTATGCGAAGATCATCAATCACATCAGGCACGTTCACAAGGAAGAATTTTCTGAAAGTGACGACAGCTCGGGTTATAGCGGGAGTTCAGATGAAGAAAGCTCGAATGCGGGAGATTATCATTCTGAAGATGGATCTTTTTCTTATCAGACTGCCTTTATGGCAAATGTCTCGGTCTCGACAAGTCAGGTAAATTTTGATCCTCCTACTCCTAGTGTTTGTAATGCTTGTGCAGAATTGAAAGAGAATCTGAAAAGGTTCACAGTCATAATCAAAATTTAATGATTGAGCTGTCTAAGTGCAAAGAGGGAAACATGGCTTTAGCTCGAAATGAAAAGGATTTTAAATCTGTAATTGAAACTTTAAAGAAAAGTGTTTCCTAATTAACAAAAACTGTTTTCAACAAACAAATTGGTATTAATAACTACATTAATATCATTGAGGAAACCAAAAAGGAGCTAGCCGTTGCGAAATGCGAGCATGATGCGATCAAGCTCAAATTGGATAGTTATTCTAACTCCCGATATGTGCTTGATCACATCATAGACGTTCAAAAGCTGAAAGGGAACGTGAAAGGCGTTGGGTATAAGTCGTGTCCACCCCCTTTGAGACACAACTATACCAGAATGCCCGATGAAGAGGATATGCCTCGTTTTGAACCCAGTGTGCCTCTTGATTATGAGGAAGTTACTACTGGCCTAGGGTTCAAATCGGACAGTTCTTCAAGTACATCATCTGAGCAAACAGAAACTTCAACATCTACGAAACAAAGTCCTCCAATCATTGAGGACTATGAGTCGTCTGATGATGAACCAGAATCAGATATGCGTGATCAGGATAAATCACTTGACAAGATGAAAGGAGTAGAAATTCCAATTGAGAATCATATTCTTTGTGTTCCTCCTACTCCTGCTGTTCAACCAGTTGTCAAACAAGTGATAGATCCTGTCAAGAATGACAAGAAATCTGTGTCTACCGTTAAGAGTAATAACGTGTTGTACACTTTAGTTGGTGATGATAAAATTTATTCAAACACAACTTTTCCAATTAAAAATGTCAATCAATCTTTGATTGATAAAGTGTTTGAAGATACTACCAGCAAGTTTTTGGAAAAAAGGGATCCCGAGAGTTTCAGTAACTCAGTGTGATCCAATTCCAAAAGCTGAAGTTAGAAGAAAATTTGGAAATCAAAAATCACCAACGAAGCAACAACCTATCGCTTTTAAGGGTAAACAGCAACAACAACGAGCTCAAAAGCCTAAGGTGACACAACCAAAGGCTGAAACAAAAGGAGCTCGTTACAAGAAGAAATGCAAAGACGTTAAGTTTGTGGCCTCCAAGGGTACTGATAAAATTGAGACTTTTGAAAACAAATCAAACACCGATTTTATCCAACAAGTCAAGATTTTAAAACGTAACAGCCAAAACAATTACACTCAACATACAAATGGGTGTGATGAAAAAGCAAGTACCTCAGGTTCTACGGATTCGACATCTGTTGGTCGATCAAATTCTCCTAAGTTTGTGGAAAGGAGAACGTGTTTTAAATGTGGGGAGTTTGGGCATATCATTAAGAACTGCTCAAACACTCCAAAAGAGAAATTTGTTGAAAGAGCACCACCTGAAAAGGTTCACCCACAACGTCGTCCTGTTTCACCAAAACATGATAAAAGAACTGTTAAAGAACAAGAAACAAAACAACGACGTCAAAACGTCAAAGAAGTTGAAAAGGCGTTAAAACCGGAGGTTGTCCAAACAAAGTCTGTTAAATTATAAATTAAAAATGAAAAACAAAAACAGATTTGGAAACCAAAATCGGTAACTGTTTCAGGGGTAGCTCAATCCATTCCGAATCATCAGGAAATCGAAGTCACAATCCTCGATGATGAAGGACGACCCAAGTCTGTTAAGGCTTGGGTCCCCCTCTCCAACTAATCTCTGAGCGAGTGTGCAGGATGTTCCAGGAGGAACTATCGATAGTCATCGGATTGTTGATAGAGGAGTGTCCATGAACAAGATCGGCGACAAAGAAATTGTTGCCTTTGATGGAGAGAAAAAGAAAAGAAGACAGAATTGTCTGTCAAAAGAAATTGAAAAGCTTCGACAAATTGAAAATCATTCCAAAGTTTGATTGTTCAAGGCTTTAATCGGGTCCCCAGGATAGATTCAATCAAAATGTACGCACCTGCAGCACGTCTGAAGTTCAAAATCAACAAGATGAACGTCCAGTGTACATTTCTTCGCGGTGTGATTGAAGAAAATGTGTTTGTTGAACAAACCAACCGGGTGTGCGGATGCCTTGGCGTGGATTGAACAACCGCACACTAATTCTCAAGAGAAAGTCAAAGACCTTCGCTGGTGCAATATGGAAGACCAGCCGGACCCAAAGGTTTCTGATCTTGTTGCTGTGAAGAGATTTCTCAGTAGCTACAAAATCGACTTTGAAATCCACACCGGGTGGATATCCAGTTTGGGAGAGCACTCAGATTCATTGCAATGCACGAAGCAGTTGCAGGATACGGTTTTAAATTTCTAATCTCTCCTATACTTGTCGATATTTAAGCTGCTTTATAAATTGTAATCCTCTCGTAGTACTCTTTGACCTGACACATTGAACTCGAATATCACCTCACACGTGATTGTTTCACTATGAAACTCGTCAATGTTGTCATGGTCCGCACCGCTTACCGATGTGCCAACTGATTTTCCCAAAATTCGATAAATCATTTCTGATTAAAATTAATTTTGGTAAACGACATTGAGGTAAAACATGAGTTAACCGACATCGGGAAATCCTTTTTGTAAATACCTTTGTGTTTTTAAAATTTATCATAGTTTGTTGATTTTAGGGGGAGTAAATCCAAATTTGAAAATTCGAAAACATCGAAAAATTTCAAAACTTAAAAACAATAGAAAAACAAAAATGAGTTTCCTGGCGAGAAAAGGAGAAAATGATAGTAAATCAGTGGTCTGTCGAAACCTCTTCGAACTGAAATGCAAAATGAAAAACGATAAGCAGCTCTATATAAGATGTATCGGTAGGCTCACAATCATTTTAAAGTGTGCAGGGTGATATAAACCTTAATCGACTGAAGACCAGGTGGGAACCACTCATTGGCATATGGTCTTAGTACCGAAATTTCGTTTGAGAGTTTGCCGAGGTTCTGAGATATTCGGTCTTTATGCTGTTTATCATCTGGGTATCATGGTTGTTTCTTTTACCGAAAAATAACGGAGACGAAGTCTAAGATCTTCCATGATACTATACATACGTGTACATATTGCATTCGACCTCAATAAGTGATCAACAATCACATGTCCCATAAAACAAGTGATAATATATCACATTTATCCGGGAGTCAAGTTCGTCTCTCTGCTGTACGAAAGTACTGACCTGTTCACGGACTTGCACCTGTGCCCTTCATGCATCTGAAAATCAAGTTCATCATCAATAAGTGATTCTATCACATAGGGCTTGTTTTCAATCAAAATAAGTGAGTTTCTCACATCTTTTATACGGTCAAACGGATGATAAGCAGTATACTCACCGGTAAGATAAACTCTCGTGCATACCTTGATACGGGAATGTGTCGTGTGTGGATGAACACCGGTCGGTAAGTATAAATCATACACTAATCGTATCCCCTCGCCATGAATACATCTGATAAGTTGAGCTTAAGTGGACAACAATACCGATAATTGTTATAGGATGCTTATCTAAATGCTAACTAATTGAACAGAAAGAGCGTTTTGGCGTGACCGTACACTGATATGATTCTCTTACCCTCGAAACTCGCAAAAAGAATGTCTGTAAATATTTGTTTACTGCTTTCGTTTCTGCATCTTTGTATATATTTATTTATTGCTTTCCATCTTTACATTTGAAAAATGAAAAATTCCAAAAAGATTTTAGGTGTGTTTTAATTTAAACTTTATAAAAGCCAAAAAGATTTTGCTTCTAGTTTATTTTTGATTGACCGATGTTGGAACTCGAGTCTATCCTACCCAAAATCCTGATTGTAAGCCGAAAAACAATTGCATCTTCATAAACTGTCGAAGTTAACAAGTTTTGAAAGTTAAGAACTAAAATTGATCATTTTCTAAACTTTCAAACTGTTGTCGGTCGGTGTTTGATTGAGATTTGATCTCATATGTGTCATTTGTTTAATTTGTCTAAATTCCAATCGGTTGTTCTCATTACGTGTTTAGTTTTCTTGTATGTGCAGATATGACATCAGAATCAGCTAAAGGCGAAGAGAACATGTCAGATGACAAGTCGTAAAGTGAAGACACAACGTTGATGCAATCAGAAAATCAAGATGATCGGGTTGCAGTTGATCTCTCATCAACACCACAAGGATCTAAATCATTGAAGATCAAAAGATTCACGAGCAACATCCAAGGGGGAGTTTGTTGTTACACTCCCTATTTGCGACACGTGAAGACCTTTGAAGATCCTCCGACATGAAAGACACGGAAGACGAACCATCACGAGTAGCGTCCAAGGGGGAGTTTGTTGGTACACTTTATGTGGACGCGACTCGACTCGGTTCGATTTGGTTCGGTTTGACTCGGTTAGGTTCGGCTCAAGCCCGAAGTCATGACATTCCTCCGTCGTGCGCCCCAGAGTTCGTCACGCGAAGCACGAAGCGCCGCGAGCCTTCCCGATGCCACATCATGATGATGATGTCACAACTTTGACTAAACTTCACAAATGTTTACAAATCTGAATTCATGTACGTGAAACATGCATTTTGGGCCAATACATCTTTGTTTGGGCCTGACACCTCAACGAAGACTAGATAAACTTGCATGGGCTGAAACCTTCAATAGATCAACATACATATGACGAAATCACTTAGGCCCAATCACATATGACGAAAACAGCATGTGACGATATCACATGATTTCGTCAAAGATATTGTGATTTCGTCGAACACATGGATTTCGTTAATGGGTCTTCGTCAACAACTTGATTTCGGAAAGGTGTTACTATATATACACAGCAAATAGACAGAAACACGAAGACAAGTCTGAATAGATTTGAGAGCGAACACATTGTAACACACACACTGAGAGTTTACAGAGACCATTTGTAAACACCGTATTGTAACCGTTTTCTAGCATTAATACATTGAGTGTTAATCGTTGAATATTGTGTCTTACGTGTTCGTAACTTGGTTTAACTTACCCGTTTGGATTCCGCACTTTCGGGTTTGTCAGAAAACAGGGAATAGAGGTTACTCGATCCTCCGGGTGGACCTACACATATTAAATTCAAAGACTTGACATACTCATGCATATCACATCTCAGCCAACTTCAGAATTCATGTATACTCACATATACATAGCCAGACCTATTAATTAATAGTTAAGTACAACTCCTTTTAATCAATATATATGCGGCCACTTTAGTCTACATATTCTAAGCATACAATTGAAATAGACATTCACATATTCTGACACTACATCAATTCCCAAGTTCAGACTTCTTTAATTGTTTCACATATTCGCACACACTTTAACCCATTTGTTAATTAGGATACAAGGTCAGACAGTTAATGATTATACATGTTCGGACCCTATGCCCTCGATTTTGACATTATAGTTAACTTCTGAATCAATAACAATTGTTGTCATCATGATTGATTTAGTGTCATCTTTGCTATTATAATACCCCAACCATTAATAATCTATCAATGATATGCCGACACTAAGTAGTATACAATCGGAACCCTAGTTTATGCCACCGATGCACATGAACGCACAGACAACACACTCATGCATGCAAGCTAAAACCAAGTATGAACATGCTAACCGATTTCTGTTACAAGAGATATGAGGGGATCCGCAGGGAAGAACTTCGATCAATACAAGTTTCCGTCGATCCAAGAGAGAAGGAGTGAGTATTAGGGTTTGTTACTGTTTCCAAAAACCACGTAACATACTACCCTCCCTTCATGTATACGCATAACACGTTTCTTGGCCAAGAAGTGTGTGTGTGTCTCAAGAAGATTTGCGACCCAGTTTAGTTAGTAACACGTTTCTTAAATAATTAACCAACACATATAAACATTTAACGGTTCCACAATAATTAACCAACACACATAACCATTTAATGGTGCACGAGTGTAACCAAACAAGTCTCACATGGTCGCAATATATAGGCAATTAAAAGTAAACACACATGCCAAAGGTTGTGGAGTTTAAGTAGTGCTAACCTTAATGATTCGGGTTGTCACATCATTCCCAACTTGAAAGGAATTTCGTCCCGAAATCCGATAAGCAATACAGAGTAGCGAAATGATAGATCAGGATGATTGCGGATTTTCCTCAGGTGCCACATCATTCCCAACTTGAAGTGGAATTTCGTCCTGAAATTCACCAGTTGCACCAGAATTAGATTGGTCATCAGGGAAAAGTTGAGGATACTTGAGCTTCATCTGATCCTCGCGCTCCCACGTGAACTCCGGTCCACGTCTTGAGTTCCAACAAACTTTCGCGATTGGAATCCGACTGTGATAACGAATCTCGACTTCCTGGTTCATGCTTTTAATAGATA
Organism: Helianthus tuberosus; assembly: GCA_030545235.1. Lineage (NCBI taxonomy): Eukaryota > Viridiplantae > Streptophyta > Magnoliopsida > Asterales > Asteraceae > Helianthus > Helianthus tuberosus. Next base: position 168,599,425 of record CM060371.1, on the reverse strand, counting down.
TCTTGACAACTGTAACTTGTCGTTAACCTTAGGCGCTAGTAAGGGCATCACAAGTGTTTCATCGAACAACACTTGTTAGATTCGAGACATAAATGACATGGTGAACATTACTCGATTCGTCAGGTTAGTCGAGTTTGTAGGTCACGTTACCGATTCTGACTAGATTTTTGAATGGTCCAACACAACGTGAATTAAGCTTGTCATGCTTCCCAAAGCGCACCGCACCCTCCCAGGGTGAGACTTTCAATTATGACACATTCGCCTGTAACGAACTCCCAGCGTTTCCTAAGCTTATCAGCTTTTCCTAACGGTCACGCGTTGCCGCCAATGATTTCTGATCTAAACAATCTTCCCAAGAGTTCCGAGTATAGGTCCTGGACCTGTGATTAGGTTGCCATCCACCTTTTTTCAACAAGGAGATCGACATTATCGTCCATGCAATGCCTCAAACAGAGTTGTCTAAATACCAGATTGGTGTCTGCGGCAATAGGACTCATCTAAAGGTGAGTGTCCTTCCAATTCTTATTATGATCATCCACACACATACTCGCAGCATGTCTTGGAGTGTCAGGATAGTTCGTTCATTCTGACCATCTGCCTGAGGGTGATAAGTAGTGCTCACGTCTAAACGTGAATCACAGGATTTGTGTGCTATCTGCCAAAAATCGGGTATAAACGCGGATCACAATCAGAGGTGATAGAAGTTGGCACCTCGTGCCTAGAAACCGCCTCTCTCAGAGGACTATTCGCAAGCTGCGAAAACTCGTCAGTTTCCTTGATTGCAAGAAAGTGTGCTGGTTACGTGAGACAAAAAATGTCACACCCCGAATTTCCACGTGTCAACGGTGGGCCCGGTGGGGAGTATCGTGACGTAGTTGATGTCATCATAGTCAAACAACACAATATATAAATGCACAGCGGAAGCAAAAGATAAACATATTACAATCCGAATATAAAGTAATATCAAGTATTACAACGGAAAGTAAAGGATCCACAGGTGGATTAAATATACATAATCATTTTTCAACAGACTTTAGACGCCTAGAACTTGCGAGATTCCTTATTAGCACCCTGAGCTTCCAGCCAATTACGTTCAGTACCTGTCATTTAATCTTTTTGGAAAATACGTCAGTTTTCACTGGTAAATACAATTAACTGACTCATTTTGAAAAGAGTTTAAGAAAATTGATTTGAATGCACGTGGCACAAAATATCTTTTATAATTTGATTAAAATGCACAAGGCAAAATTAATCTTTTATACTTGGGATAATTATTTAAAATATATAATCTTGTGAATGAATTACATGTTACTTTTGCGTTCAGTAGCCCGGATCGTGTCCGGGTTAAAGATCAATAGACACACCACAAGTATAGGCCCACATGGAAGTGAGATACCGTTTCCCTTAAGCAACTGTCAGGTGTATGCCTACACCCCGTGCATAAGCCGTGGCCATTTTATAATACAATGATGTCAAGGATATCCGGGACATGGTCATTAACCCCCCAAAGGCTTTAAGTAAACAAAACTATTTAAACGGGCCGATCAAATTATTCAACTACCCACCAAACGATGGAGATTTAATGCCCGATCAAGCGGTATTTTATATACCGTACCCCAAGCCCGTATAGGGAAAATAAGTTAAAAGTATTTACCTGAGCTAGCTCCTGTTTTAAATAGCAAGAATTTAATAACTCAGCCGTATTCACTTAAGTAAGCGTAGGTACCATTTACCAGAAGGCTCTAGTCTGGAATGATGGTATAAATAACCAGTTAGAATGCTAACGGGTCTTTAATTAAGCCTAGGCTTAGACCGGTTAGTCTTACAGAAAGATACGGTTCAAACGCATGATTAAGCGAAGACCGGAATAGAATGTGTTTTAGACCCGACAAGTTTGAAGACTTGTATAATATGAGTAATCTAAACACCTTCTGTATTTTGAGATAAAATCGTTGAGGTTTGACCCGTTTAGGCTAGTTTATGTAAACTAGTTACATAAACCGAACCGAACGCGTAATAAGCGTAACGGGTATTCATATGAGCCATTTACAGGTTTCCTAAGTTAATATGCTTCATATATGTTGTGACATCAGTAAGATGTCTTTTATTATGCCCGAAACGAATTTAAACACAAACTATGCCCCGTAGGGGTAGTTTGGTCATTTAAAAGTTTATAAAAGAGTTTAAGTGTTTGCTCGAGTTACAGGTCTGATGTAAACAGCAAACATACTCAATTTAATAAGTTATATCAGTAGGCTAAAGTATATAAGTGAAATTTATCAATTATAACCAAACTATGCCCCGTAGGGGTATTTTGGTAATTTCACATAAGCCGAAAAGCTCAAAACTGAAGTCTGAGTTTATCAACCTTTGCTTACTGTTAAAACATTATAATTTGCCTCAAATATCAGTAGGTATCAACACTTGTATGTTTAAAATAGTTTTAGTACATACAATGCGTTAAAAACGCTTAAAAAGGCGATTAGAGGCCATTTCCGGGTTTGATACATAAATCTGATATTTTTATATTTCCAGAAGGCTTAAAATAATTTATTTATCATATGTAATCAGTAGCAAAAGGTTTGGAGTCAATTAGATATGTAAAACTCATTTTATGGCCCGTAAGGGCAAAACCGACAATTACCGGATTAAGCCTACGACTATAAGTTATGCTCAGCCTAAAATTAATTAAAAATCTTCAAAAATCCCAAAATAATATATTACATCAGTGGGTAAAGAGTTTAGTATCAAAATGTATGTTTAAATAGGCTATACGCTAAATACGCCGTTTAATTAACATGAAGCTTTCAATTTACGCTAATGAGCATAACTCTCAAACTACACCTCAAACTGATGTCAAACTTTGGGTACAAGTTTATACATCAGTGACTAAGGTTTTTACTCTTTTACATTTCCAAAAATCACGTTTTATGGTGAAAAGGGCATAATGGTCAACATATGGGCAATTAACGGAATCATGCGTATAAATTGGTTAACTAATGAACCATGGTGTATAATAACAGAGGATTATACTAGCATGTAACCTGGTCCAAATAGAGCTCTAAGGTATTTCTAAATCATACCAAAACGGGTCAGAATTGAAGTCAAAGCAAAAGTCAAAGCTTTGCGACTTTCGGTTCCGAACCGGTTCTAAACAGTAAATTGTCGGGTTGAACATGTTTAGACATGTTCTTACACTAATTACCAAGTTATATTAATGATCAATCAGGTTGTATGTGTTCTACATTGCTAATTATGCATAAATTAGAAATTAATTATCCTGTTGACTTTTTAATAACAAGTTTGACCCGACATTTGACCTAGTTAGAGTGGGAATCAGAGGGTGCCCTTTTAAGGGTTTAATGCCCACATAATATAACAAAATTTGCATCGTTAAAATTTTACCGAGCCTCGTGTTGACTGCGTTGACCAGCAGTTGACCACGTTTGACCGATGTTGACCAGGTTTGACCGAACCCAAAACTGAACCGAGGCACTAAAATGACCCAAAACTTCCCCTTGACCAGTTTTGACCACGTTTGACCTGTTGACCATGTTGAGCCGAGACCGAGAGCGTCCCGAACTTAAATTTTTCACCCGAGTCGAAAGTGGTTCGATGGACTCTACGGGTCACTAGGAGCCCAAAAATATATTTTTCGTCGAAAACTGACGGCTGGAACTCGCCAGAACCATGTCAGAAGTCGAGCCCGAGAGCGTCCCGAACTTAAATTTTTCACCCGAGTCGAAAGTGGTTCGATGTACTCTACAGGTCACTAGGAGCCCAAAAATATATTTTTCGTCGAAAACGGACGGCTGGAACTCGCCAGAACCATGTCAGAAGTCGAAATTTCGCCGGAGAATAGAATTTCTTGAAAATGTGCAGAAATGCTCCTAAAGTCCCGATCTAAGCATCTGCAAAGTCAAAAGTTCAAAACGGACTCGCCAGAATTTGACCGGAAGGTCGCCGGAGTTGCCATAGAGCTCAAACCGCTAAGAATTAGCTAAAACTAACCTCACCACGCGATCCGGAACGTCGGATATAGTCGAAAAAGTGTACTCTTGGCCGGAAAACGGCCGCCGGAAAAGTCGCCGAAAAAATCGTCGGTCGCCGGAACTCCGCCGGAAGTCGGCCGGAATTCTCGCCGGACTTGTTTCTGGAGAGAGAGAGAGTAGAGAGAATTATGAAGGTTAGAGAGAGAAAGTGTAGGTGGAAATGATGGATTTTTTGGGTTGAAATCCTTTATATAGTGGGGGTTTTGTGGGCTTGGGCCCAAGGCCCACAAGCCCGTTTCTAGCATTTTTGAAAGGCCCGATCTCGTCTTTGAAGCCCGTCTTCGCACCTGAACATCATGGAAGCATCGTAGAGCATAATTTTTAATACTAAAATACGTAAATTAGGATCGGTAATCGATGATTGCGTGTTCGTTCGTCGGTTGCGTAAAAATCGCGAAAAAATAAATCGTTGACGTTTTTTAACCCCTCGTATACGAATATTTCCATATATTTCTCATACCTTAACGAAACCTTGTGAAATTTTTATCACACATTCTCGTGAGTATAATTAATCATTACAAAGCTTCGGTTTTGCTAAAAGGTCACTCAGAGGTATACCTTTAAACATGTTGACACATTTAACCCCTGTAGTTTGTAATTCCTCACTTTCTTTCACAATTGGCTTCGTATGATCCATGATTTATTCGGTTGAGGTTATGAACATCATGTAGGGTTACTGTAAAGTATATTTATCCCTTGTTGACATTTTGAACCCTTATATTCACATACTTTCCATGTTTGTCAACTTTAGTCCCTCTAAATATAATTTCACACGTTCAAGCTTATGACACGTGTCAATACATTATGGACGTGAATTTTTCGAGGTGTTACATCCTCACCCCCTTAAAAGAAATCTCGACCTCGAGATTTGCTAAAATGATGGAAGTACTTTTTGTCGCATAATGGACTTAACTTCCATAACATATCTGGAGTCTTTCCTAGCTCCTAAAGTGACTCCTATATTTGGTACATATATCCTTTTTGGAGCTTCTTAACCTGTCGATCCTTAATCGATACAAGATGCTCATCACATCATAAATTTGCATAACATTATGTGATAGTGCTTCTTGACTTATTGGCGAAACACACCTTTCAGTCACTAGTGTGTAATGTATTGCGAGCTCCGTCAAGCTCCTTAAATAGGTTTTAGCTTATAAGCTACCTGATCTTGATACATTCGATTCCCTTCGAATGATTCTATATATTTAGCGCTTAACTAGCCTGATAATTTAACAGATTTGGCACACCCTTCCTGGGTGATATCTATTGTTGAACCTTATTCCTTAATCAAGAATTTAGGAGGTTTGCTATTTTCATTAATCCTTGATTTTCTGCCGAATACTGGCATCTTACATATGATTATGAATTTGCGTGATCTTATTTGTTGTTTCCAATGCAACTTTCAGATCCTGATAATTGGACTTACCAATCTATTGTCCTAACAATAGATGTTTAACATTCCATTTATACAAGGTCTCCAAAGGAGTAGCCTTGATACTTATATATCAACTATTATAGGAAAGCTTATCTTAAGGTGAGATGGTTATTCCAACCACTGCTTAACAAATTTTAAGGAATAGCTAATCCTTACAGCTAGTCGAACAAATCGACGATCCTGGGCAGTTGATTGCAAATTCTTAATTGTTGCCTAATAAGGGTTGCGGTAAAAATGCATAAGCAAAAAGAACCGTCTTTCTTAATTAACTATACCGAAATCTCAGGATATTGAGTTAGGCTATATGAACCCTCTATTTTAAAACTTAGTTAATCAGGGTTTCGATTCTTCCAATGATGGTGCTAGCCGTCTTGGAGATTTCATAATAATACAGCCTTAAATGGGATATAAACCTTAACTCTACCTGCCCCTCAGGGGTAAACAGGGTAATCTTAGGAGAAGATAATTAAGGTACAAGGAGGTTACAGAGATTTTACAAATCTCAGGCTCCAATTTATCCATCATTGCTTGTGTCAATTAAGTGACACACTTATGTTACTAGTCCACGAATTCCTTAATCGGGAACATTTACTTGGATAATTCCATTCTGGATATCTTCTTTGAATACTACTAGTCGACTTTGGTACAATATGACCATTGGGATATCTCAGGGGTTCCATGCATTAAACCTCCATACTGATCAGGCATGGAAGCAATCTATGGGACACACTAGGATACGCCAATCCTCATATGGCACTTTTATCAAACATAGTTGGGCATTCGCAGTCAATAGAAAACAATGAGAAAATAATAAAATAAAGTAATATATATTGTCGTACTCTATTCGAAGAAAGAGTACTCTTAGATTTTTCAGAAGGATCCCTTGCCGATACTTAGAAGAATCGGTTACTATGGTTTCCTTGGTAAGTTATACCTTGTGGATAATATAAAAGTTTGCTAAGCTTATGGTTTATGAAGATTTATTATTGCCTGTATTAAATCAGGACACTTAGCAGAAATTATCGTTGGTAAATGATAAGGAATGTACTTGATGACATCGTGAACTGCCTCTTGGCATTCATCAGGTGAGTTCAGGCGTTTCCTTTCTTAGCCTTTCCAGGCTTAGCTGCACCTTCTTTGGCAGCTTGATGGTATCTAGTTCTGATGCGGCCTTACTCACCACAGTCGTGATAGACTGCATTCTTTATGTCCCTACATTCATGGGAAAATGATGACCCGTTCATTTGCAGATGTCACACTGCTTTGGTCCTTCCAACTGCTGCGTCAACCACAGCTTGGAGATTAACTCCATTAATATTGAGGTTTACGTTTGTAGCTTTATTAACTTTCGTCGCCTTAATAGTATTGCGACTGTCGTCTACCTCATCCGAGTTTTCCGTACTTGAAACTTGGTACCAATCACCAAAATTTAACAATTATTAGTCATCATCCTGATGACCCGACTTAGATTAGCCACGGCATTCATAAACCGTATGGGCTATTCTGTTCCGAACATTCCTAGTGAATGTTATTTGAATGTATATCCATTATATTTAGCCTAGGTCACAAAAGGACCATCAATGGCATTCAAGGTTTGGAGTGAGTCCAATACCTACTTGACAGGGGACCATAATGTCACAATTGTCTTTGTCACAAGGAGGATTATAAATAGCTCAAGGGCTAGCCTTACATGACTTTGGTTATATATATACATATATGGCGTAGAAGCCTGTCGCGAGGGATGTAGAAAGATATGGCACAAAGTCTAGTCATGAAGGACATAAGTAATCATATGGCGCGAAGGCCTTGTCGTAATGACATTCAGATACGGTACAAATGGCCTTGTCTCTAGGACGTTATAGGATATGGCACTAAGGCCTGTCACCAGGGATGTTAACATTTAGTATGTTAACTTGTCACGAACGACGAATTATAGCACGGAGGCTTGTTATGGGTGACTTGCATTATAAGTTGTGGATTTGTCACAAGGACATCAATTCATAGGCTGTAATCTTAATAGATCAGGAGTTTTAAGGTTTGAACATAGTTCTTCACCTTTGGACAGGGAGTCATAGACTACAACTGTCTTCGCCTTGAAAGGCGATTCCCTTAACAGAAAGGTAAACTAATTAACATCACTAATGGATGTTTATATATAATTATCGTATCTAATGATATTAGTCGTGATCATATCGATCATATTGACTATTAGGTTTGGGGGTAACCCACCATTTTGAATAGGGGATCATAAAGATCACCACTATCCTTGACTTATCGACAATAGGGTAAAGTATAGCCCGTAGGCAATTTATCGCTAGGGATGTCAATATTATGATCATCTTACTGATGATATGGGTCAGGATCACCATGATCACATAGACTATGGGATTTGAGCGTAGCTCACCCCCTTGGGCAAAGAATCACAAAAGATTACAATTGCCTTGTCTTAATTGGACAATATAACATAGCCCTTAGGCAAAACATCATTGGGGATTTTTAATCATCGTACTGATGATTTTAGTCATGATCACATTGATCATATAGACTATTAGGCTTGAGCACACCTCGCTACCTTAAATAGGGGATCGTAGAGATCACAATGTTTGTGTCAAAATGGACAATATAATATGGCCCGTAGGCGAAACATCACTAATGGATGTTTATAATAGGTTCATCGTATTAGATGATATAAGTCATTATTTTATTAATCATATTGACTATTTGGCTTGAGCATAGCTCACCACCTTAAACAAGGAATCATAAAGATCAAAATGTCAATGTCTCAAATGGACCATTTATTATAGCCCGTAGGCAAAACATCTTTTCTTGACAGGGAGTTGAAGGCTACCACTGTCTTTAGTCTCGGAGGACGTTAATTATAACCCGTAGGCATTTCCCTCCTAAGGGATATTTATGGTATGATCATCTTTTCAGATAATATTAGTCGAGATCGTATGGATCCTACCGACTATTATGCTTGGACGTATTCTAACATCTTTAGACAGGGTCACAGACCACCACTGTTGTTGTCTTATCGGACAACAAATTTAGCCCGTAGGCACTTCATCACTCACGGATGTTTATAATATGATCATCTTATAAGATGATATAAGCCATGATTTCTAGATCATAAGGCAAATTAGGAATTTTAAAAAAAATTCCAATATAGGGATGACTGTTGTGATTTTTTTTTTCGAATCACATTTGTCAGAAGTGCTAACACGTTCTCAGGTGTTAACAAGGATTTGAATCCCTTGAGTAGGTTTCACCATCCTGGCCGCGTAGGCTAGGTTTCACCTTTAAGACTCATTTTTTTTTAAAATGCATACCGGCAGGGAAGGAAGGATATTTATTTTATTCAGGATTTTTATCATAAATCCTAATTTATAAGTTAATAATAGCACCAATGGCCTAGTCGCGTAGACGAGTTAATTTATAAGCCGTGATTTCAGAGAATCGAGGCATAAAGGTATACTGGCACAATAGGCCTAGTCACAAGGACATTTATAAATTATAAGCTATGATTTCAGAGAATCAAAGCATGAAGGTTTGAACATAGTTCATTACCTTTTTCGGACAGGGAGTCATCGCTATCACTGTCTTTTGGCTCATATAGAAATGAGCAAGGCCCGTAGGCACTATATTACCACGTATGGTTAAAATATGATCATCTTAATTGATGATTTAACCCATGATTCAGAGATCATTAAGTTGGGTTAGGGATCTTTTGAAGAATCCATATATAAGAATGATGTGGGTGATTTTAACGAATCACGACTGCCAAGAGTGTTAACATGTTTTCAGATGTTAACAGGAATCTGAATCTTTTAAACAGGTCTTACCATCTTGGCCAGGTCTTTATAATGACACCCAGGCTAGGTTTCACTCTTAAGATTCTTAATCATATTTAATAGGCAGATCATTATTAAAAAGGAATGATTTTTGATTTATTCATTTCATATATATATTTATGCATATAATAGCAAAAATGAAATTTATAACCTAACATTCCAATTATCATAAAAAGTACAGAGTTGCCCTAAGCGGGACTTGAAAGGAATAATGTGTCCTCGGAGGGACTGAAAGATAAATATGTCCATATGAGGACTATTAAGGAAACAATCTTCAGTAAAAGGAGTTTCTTCTTCATTTTGTTTCTGAATCCTTTCTCCTTGTATGCTCGTTTCATTCTAGCCGCGGTACGAAGCTCAGCATTTCAAGGCTCCGGGTGTGGAGAACTCCTATTACGGCTTCTTCATTTGGCGACGTGTCTAATAAAAAAATTTGCAGCAAAATTTCCAATTTAGGATTGAGAATATTCCTATGTTAAGTCTAGACTCGGAAGGTCAAGGAATGTGCTAATGTGTCATTGAGATTAAACACAAAAAGTAGTGTTTAATTCACTCAATGTTGGCTCTGATACCAACCTGTCACACCCCGAATTTCCACGTGTCAACGGTGGGCCCGGTGGGGAGTATCGTGACGTAGTTGATGTCATCATAGTCAAACAACACAATATATAAATGCACAGCGAAAGCAAAAGATAAACATATTACAATCCGAATATAAAGTAATATCAAGTATTACAACGGAAAGTAAAGGATCCACAGGTGGATTAAATATACATAATCATTTTTCAACAGACTTTAGACGCCTAGAACTTGCAAGATTCCTTATTAGCACCCTGAGCTTCCAGCCAATTACGTTCAGTACCTGTCACTTAATCTTTTTGGAAAATACGTCAGTTTTCACTGGTAAATACTTTTAACTTATTTTCCCTATACGGGCCTGGGGTACGGTATATAAAATACCGCTTGATCGGGCATTAAATCTCCATCGTTTGGTGGGTAGTTGAATAATTTGATCGGCCCGTTTAAATAGTTTTGTTTACTTAAAGCCTTTGGGGGGTTAATGACCATGTCCCAGATATCCTTGACATCATTGTATTATAAAATGGCCACGGCTTATGCACGGGGTGTAGGCATACACCTGACAGTTGCTTAAGGAAAACGGTATCTCACTTCCATGTGGGCCTATACTTGTGGTGTGTCTATTGATCTTTAACCCGGACACGATCCGGGCTACTGAACGAAAAAGTAACATGTAATTCATTCACAAGATTATATATTTTAAATAATTATCCCAAGTATAAAATATTAATTTTGCCTTGTGCATTTTAATCAAATTATAAAAGATATTTTGTGCCACGTGCATTCAAATCAATTTTCTTAAACTCTTTTCAAAATGAGTCAGTTAATTGTATTTACCAGTGAAAACTGACGTATTTTCCAAAAAGATTAAGTGACAGGTACTGAACGTAATTGGCTGGAAGCTCAGGGTGCTAATAAGGAATCTTGCAAGTTCTAGGCGTCTAAAGTCTGTTGAAAAATGATTATGTATATTTAATCCACCTGTGGATCCTTTACTTTCCGTTGTAATACTTGATATTACTTTATATTCGGATTGTAATATGTTTATCTTTTGCTTCCGCTGTGCATTTATATATTGTGTTGTTTGACTATGATGACATCAACTACGTCACGATACTCCCCACCGGGCCCACCGTTGACACGTGGAAATTCGGGGTGTGACAAAAAATGATCACCCCGGTGATGTTGTTTCTATTTCGAGTTTTAGGTAGACCAATGACAGAGTCCGTGGTAGTCTGTTCCCACTTCCATATGGGTGTTCCTGGTTGTTGATACGACCCGGAGGGTTTCGGGTATTCTACCTTGACTTTCGCGCCAGTCAGAAGTCGTTCATGTACAGTGCTATGTGGGCCTTCCTGCCCGATCATCAATACAAGGCTTAGAATCCTAATATCTCCTATCAAAATCCAGACGACTAGAATAACGAGGCTGGTGTGCTTTTCTCAACACAAGTTCCCTACGGTTTCTGTATGGTGGGATCCATATTCGTCCCATGAAGTAGCGAAGATCATCCGAATTGCCAAAAGTTGCTCCTCCATGCCCCGCATGGACTCAACTTGAAATTTCTCTTCCTTCAGTGCTTCGATGTAAACAGGGCTGTTGGTGCATATTTGTGACAACCGCTTAGATTTGGTCTTTGGATATCTTGTAATTCGTTAAATGATAAACAGTTAGCGGGTTTAGCTTTGTATTAGTGGAATAATAGAGTTTGGGCTAAACAAAACCCACATTGGGTCTAGGGGGCGAATTGGGCTTTGCCCATGTAGGAAACTCTAGCCCAAGTTGCAAACCTTGTGTTATATAAACAAGGTTATGTTTTAGGGTTTAGGTTAATCAGCTAAAACAGTTTTAGAGTGAGAATTCGTGAGAGCATTAGGGCTTGGATGAATTTGTGAGAGTTAGGGTTTTGATTGATTGTAATTCGTGAGATTGATAATCAATAGAAACCCAGTTTGATTGTGAATTGCTGATTTCTGTTTCTACTCATTCTGTGATATTCTGATCAAGAGGATTCCGCACTCTTGATTGGATTGACAATTCTGTGAAGATCCATACATCAAGGGTACCTACAATTGGTATCAGAGCCGTTGCTCTTGAAGAAGCTCGGTTCAGAATTGGCTGCTACAGAAAACTAGGGTTTTTGGAAAAATTTCGAAATTTCTGTTTTGTTCTTGGGATTTTCGAAAATTTCAGGGTTGTTTGATCTGTTTTGGAAATTTAGGGTGTGAGGAATTTCGAAATTTAGGGTTTGTAGCATGATCACAGATAGTGGCTGTGAGGTTGTGAGGTCTTGAGTTGATTGTAAACTGCAAGTTGGATAATCAATAGAAGACCTGTTTGATTGTGAATTATTGAATTCTGTTTTCTACTTGTTTCTGTAACAAGTCTGATCTAGGGGATTCCGCACTCTAGGTTAGATATACAATTCTGTTACGATCCATACGAATGGAGATTTTCGAAATTTTTGCAATTTGGGTTTTGAAATTTTGGCTGTTTTTTATAAAAAATTTCGAAATTTTTGGCTGTTTGATCTTCTGCATTGTTTGTTTGCTATTCTGAAGGTTTAGGATTCAATTCTGGTTGATTGTTTGAAGGATTTTGGCTGGAAAGGCTTGAAGATTCGAAGAGTGTTCTTCGTGTTCTTCACGTTCTTCGTTCGGTTTCTCACTGTTTTTCGAAAACTACTGATATTTTGTTGTTTCGATTCTGCAGGAAAGTGTTAGGAGAATCAGGAAAATCATCAGAATTTCGAAAAGATTGAATTTCCAAATTTACAGACCAGCGAAATTATCTGGACCTGCGAAATTAACAGACCAGCGAAATTACCGGCGAAGTTAAATCCAAAGGCGAATTTGGTAACCGTATAATTTTCCACAGCGAAATTATTACGGTTTTCGGCGAATTTACTGGTCGTCGTAATAGCGAAATAGACCAGCAAAATTGACTAGCGAAATTGACCTGACAGCATAATAACCAGCGAACTTAAGTAACCCAGCGAAGTTAATCAGAGGACATAACAACCAGCGAATTTAACCAGCGAATTTAGGTTGGCTCTTCAGCATATTAAATAGCGAAATTAAAAGGGGTGGATTTTTTGTTGGCAAGCGTCGATAAAATTTGACTGTTTTGCAAATAGAAATTGATCCGTAGCTCGTTTGACAGAACCGTCTGCACCGTTGAATTCCTTGTATTTTTAGGAAAAAAAAAATCCTGAATTCGGTTTTCGACATTAGATATCATTGGATTCGTCTTTTCGAGACGATTCTAACGGTGTAATTTGGTAACCACTGTTTTCGGAGATATTTTGTACGGTTTTAACAGTCTGCAACGTTTAAAATGTCGAACAAGTCTACTTTGAATGAGCTTTTGAAAATGGAGCATGAGGTTGGCACTACCAACAAACCGCCAAAGATGATGAAGGTGGAAAATTATTTGACATGGAAGGATCGTTTTCAATCTTTCATTGAATATCAGGACACTCGCATGTGGATATGTATTGAAGATGGGTACACAAACCCAACACACGACTTTGAGGGCAGACCATGTAGAACTGCCTATGTGAACATGGAAGAGGCTGATAAAAAGATGTATGAGGCTGAAAAGAGAGCCTTGGCTGCAATAAAGATGTCCTTACCTGATAGCATCAAGCATACCTTCAAGAAGTACACTAATTCAAAGGATATGTGGGATGCATTAGAAAAGCGATATGCGGAAAATGCAGATGTCAAGAAAAACAAAGTTGATCTACTGAAGAAACAGTTTGCTATTTTTAAGTACATGAAACATGAGTCACTTGAGGACATCATCACTCGTTACTACCATCTGATGTCGGAAATGGAAAATTATGAGATAGAGTGCTACACTGATGTAGAAAAGAATGACAAGCTGCTCGATGCCTTACCTACTAAATGGGATATCTACACTCTCATGATCAAGGGAGAAGCAGATTATGAGACAAAAGAGCTTGAAGAAGTGGTAGGAAAGCTGAGAGCTTATGAGCTCAGTATGAAGAAGAAAGACACTGGATATGATCAGGTTCAAGATCGAGGGATTTACAATGGGCTTACATCTTCTTCATCTCACAACACTTCTAGTGACTCTGCTACTGCATTTCTATCGTCTGAGAATGAGCAGGTCACAGTGAATGAGGATGGTGATGTTTGTTTAGTAGCTGCCTCAGGAGGATCAACAGGAGCCAAGAGAACATCAACATCTAAGCAGAGTAGTAGTGCAAATTCAATGCCTATGAGTGTGAAGTCTGCTGAAGAACATCTTGCTCTACTTGCTTCATTTGTTGCTTCATATGAAAACTACATTCAGGGGAAGATATCTGATCCTGCTACTTTAGATGAAGATTATGATCAGATTGACCCTGATGATCTTGAAGAGATGGATTTGCAATGGCAAATGGCCATGATTTCTAGACGAGTGAAGAGATTCATGAACAGAACAGGAAGGAAGTTTGTAGGGAGGACTGTTGGTTTCGACAAGACCAAAGTGAGGTGCTTTAACTGTCAAAGTTATGGGCATTTCGCTAGGGAATGTTTAAAACAAAAGCAAGAGACTTCGAGTCAGAGTTCTAACAACAGGAATGCATCAAACAATTCTAGCTCAAAGGCTTTGATCTCTACAGCACAAGAAGGCTCATATGATTGGAGTATTCATCTAGAAGATAATGAGAATGCCACTCAGGCATTCATGGCAGAGATCGTGCCAGTTGAGGATGATGAAGCTATTGTAGGAGATGCTCAAGCAAAAGTGGATGCTGAGGCTGAGGTGAAGATGGAGAGTAAAGCTGAAGAAGAGAAGGGTGATCAGGCAACAGATGCTGAAGAGGAAAAGCAGAAGTCTGGCCATGAAAGGGAAGCTGAAGAAAAGGATGCTAAATATAAGAGAATGGAAGCTCAGCTTGCGGCTCTCATGGCCAACCTTGACAAACAAACAAGAGAGGTAAAGTCTAATTATGTGTGTTTAAAATGTCATGAATTACAGGGTGAGGTTGACAGGTTGTCCACACAAAACCAAAGTTTGGTAAGCGAGATGTCTAACATTAAAGAATCAAACTTTTTATGCTAAAAGAAACGAATCTTCATACTTGAAGAAAATAAAACGTTGTGAAAGTAAAATTGAAGTGTTAACCTGCAAATTAAACGAAAAACTTCAAGTCATAGACTTAGCTCATGAAATGATGGCTGAGAAAACAAAAGAGATTTCTGAAAAATGCAAAGAGTTGTCAGATGCACAACTCAAAATTGTTGAACTTGAAAAGAAATTAGGTCAATTCAGGGACTCTACATTTGTAATGAAACATATGATGGGTGGCTTGAAGAAAAGTAATGACAAAACCAGTGTGGGATTCCATGGTTTCAATGAAGTTCCACCTCCTGTTAGTCATGACTATTCTTTCTTGCCTGATGAAGATGAGCTCATGGACTTTGTGTCAACATCACCAAGTAGTTCCACATCAAGTCAAGGAAATGTGTCTGAGAGTGATGATGCTAAGAAGGATAATGACAGCAAAACTGTTTTGAAAAAGAAAACTTCACATCCTAAGAATAAGAATCCAACTTTTGTTAAAAAGATTAATTTTGTTGAAGGAAGTGACATGAAAAACGAAACAGCTGTTATTGAAAACGAATCTAATATAGAGTTTGCTAAGAACAAAAACAAAGAAAATTCTGAGACTAAGCAAACTGAACCAAATCCTTCTAAGGCATCATCATCAAAACCTGAATCTAGTTCAAAGGCTTCAGATAAGAAGTCTTCGAAAAAGAGATCGTGCTTCAAATGTCACACCAAAGGACATGTAGCTAGCTGCTGTCCTAACAAAAAGACTGAAGCACAAGTGAGTAAGAAAAAGAGAGAGAAATCACCTGAGAAGAAAGGTGATAATGAGGAGAAAGTTGCAAATTCTCCAAAGAAATCTGCTCCCAAGCAACCAGAGGGTGTTGCTGTTGGTGTAGATAAGGCTGAAAAGGGAACTCCACAAGTTCCTCATTTTCAAAGAAATCAACCAAGATTTCAGCCTAAATCTCCACCAGGCAGATATGAGAGACCTAGAAGCAGTTCACCAAGAATGAACAACCATAATACAAATAATTTCAGGAGTCAAGGTCAATATCAAAATCGATACCAAAATGATGGTGGTCGAACTTTTTATAATAATGGCTTTAGAAATTACAACAATAATGCTTCTTGGAATCAAAATTCAAGGTACCAAAATCAAAATTTTCAAAGGTCAAATAGTCCAAACACATTTAGGAACCCTCAGGACCAAAGACCTAGTGGAAATCAAAATCAAATTCCATCAACAGGTCTGAGATCCAAGACTCCAGTTAGGAGTAATGGATATTGGGTGGATGTTCCAGTAGTTGGTGAATTTGGACGACCCAAGACCATTAAGGCTTGGGTCCCCCAATCTAACTAATTTCTTGGTTGGTGTGTGCAGGAGCTGCTAAGGAGGATTATCAACTTATGGTATGTTGATAGTGGCTGCTCCAGGCACATGACGGGGGATGCGCGATTGTTAACTGAGTTTGAAGATTATGATGGTGGAAATGTGAATTTTGCGGGTTCTAAAGGTGGTAGAATTACAGGACGAGGAAAAGTGACAAATGGGAAGATCACACTGGACAAAGTGAACTATGTGGAGTAGCTTAAACACAATCTGATGAGCGTGTCACAAGTCTACGACAAGGGTCACTCGGTCCATTTTACCAAGAATGAAGCATTAGTGTTGAAACCAGGTTTAGTGATTCCGGACGATTGGATAGTGATGACAGCGCCAAGGAGAAATGACACTTATGTCATGGACATGGGTGCTAAGGATCCAACTGCTGTGGTGGCATGTCTACTATCAAAAGCATCTGAAGCTGGATCGATGTTGTGGCACAGACGCATGGCCCATATTCAGTATCAAAAAATTAACTATATTATTAAAAATGAGCTAGTGAAAGGGGTTCCAATGCAGAGGTTTCACGTGGAAGATAAATGTCTTCCATGTCAAAAGGGAAAACAACATAAGAAACCTCATAAATCAAAAACTATAAATTCCATAGATGCCCCTTATGAATTACTTCACATGGATTTATTCGGTCCAGTGAACGTGAGGAGCATAGGTGGAAAATACTATAGTCTTGTTGTCACAGATGATTACTCACGTTATTCATGGGTTTTCTTTTTAGGTACAAAAGATGAGACAGCAGAGATGCTAATAGATCTTTTTACAAAATTGGAGAATGTCCATGATGCAAGGATCAAGAGGATAAGGAGTGATAATGGCATGGAGTTCAAGAATCAGATTCCGGATCTCTATTTTCTTCGAAAGGGAATTGAACATCAGTATTCTGCTCCTTATACGCCTCAACAAAATGGAGTAGCTGAGAGGAAAAACAGGACGTTGATTGAAGCCGCTAGGACTATGCTTTCAGATTTAAAGCTACCAATTCTTTTCTGGGGAGAAGCTGTGAATACAGCTTGCTATGTCCTAAACAAAGTTTTGACCGTTAAACGTTTTAACAAAACTTGTTATGAATTAATGTTTAACGAAAAACCAAACTTGAAAGGCTTTGAACCATTTGGATTACCCTGCATCATTGTGCGAAATAAAGATAAACAAAAATTCGGTGAGGTGGCTGACGAAGGCTACTTTCTAGGTTACGTGCCTGGCACACCGAATAAAAGGGTTTTTAATCTAAAACTGGTAAAATTGAGATTGTTTACAATGTTGAAATTACTACATACAAACCTCAACAATCAACGAGTGGTCCAGCTATATTATATGATTATGATGGTGTTTTTAAATCATTTGATATTCCTGAGTTTCCAAATGCAGATGAATCTCAGTTGATTCAAACAGTGATAAATGAAGATGATGAAGGCGAGTTCATGCCTAGATCGAACGTTGATATGACAGATGCTCCAAAAACTTTCAAGGTGCTGATGATACTGATTTAAGCGATAGTGAACCTGAACCCATTCAGGGGGAGGATTTCATTAATCCGTTTGAAGATCAGAATATTCAGGGGGAGATTGGATCAAACCTGGGTGATAATCTTGAAGTTGATACCATTGCTACTACACGAGTAAATAGAGATCATCCAGTTGACATGATACTTGGAGATCCTACTGTAGGTGTTCAGATAAGAAGAAGCATAGCAGCGAATTCTGGCTTATTTGTTTCGATTGAGAAGACTGGGATTGTGAACGAGTGCTTGTATAGTTGCTTTATTTCCCAAGAGGAGCCGAAGAACATTCATATGGCTCTTAAAGACAATTCATGGGTTGAAGCTATGCAAGAGGAATTGGCACAGTTTGCAAAGTTGAAGGTTTGGGAGTGAGTTGACCTTCCTAAAGGTGAAAGAGAGATTGGCACTAAATGGGTATTTAGGTGCAAGAAGGATGAAAGAGGAATTGTAACGCGAAACAAGGCTCGATTGGTGGTAAAAGGTTTCAATCAGCAAGAAGGGATTGATTACAATGAAGTGTTTGCACCAGTGGCAAGGTTGGAAGCAATTCGTTTGTTCCTAGCTTTTGCTTCATTCAAGGGATTTAAAGTTTACCAACTAGACGTGAAGAGTGCGTTTCTTTACGGGAAAGTCCAAGAAGTGGTGTATGTCTCACAACCAGATGGGTTCGTTGATCCAGATTATCCAGATCGGGTGTACAAAATTGATAAGGCTTTGTATAGATTACATCAAGCTCCCAGGGCGTGGTACGAGACACTGTCTACACATCTGATTAAAAATGGTTTTGAAAGAGGTCAGATTGACAATACACTGTTCATTAAGAGGAAGAAGGAAGATATTCTACTGGTACAGGTGTACGTGGATGACATCATCTTTGGGTCATCTGATGAAAACATGTGTAAAGAGTTCGAGCAGGTGATGAAGAGTAAGTTCGAAATGAGCGGTATGGGTGAACTGTCTTACTTTCTGGGATTACAAGTTGAACAGAAGGAGGATGGGATGTCTATTCATCAAACAAAGTATGTGTATGACATTTTGAGTCGGTTCAAAATGAATGATTGCTCTACTTTCAACACACCCATTTGCGAAAATCACAATCTTGGCCCAGATCACGAAAGTACTGAAGACGTTGATCCAACACAATACAGGGCAATGATTGGTTCTCTAATGTACTTGACTGCTTCAAGACCCGACATCATGTTTGTCGTATGCTTGTGTGCCAGATATCAGGCAAATCCAAAAGAGTCACACATGAAAGCAGTGAAGAGGATTCTTCATTACTTGAAGGGGAAACCTAAACTTGGGTTGTGGTATCCAGCTGATAGTGATATGAATTTTGTTGCTTACACTGACTCAGACTTTGGAGGATGCAAGTCAAACAGAAAGTCTACAACTGGTGGTTGTTAGTTCTTAGGAGGCAGGATTGTGTCTTGGCAATGCAAGAAGCAATCTTGTGTGTCTACCTCTATGTGTGAAGCTGAATATATTGCTGCGGGAAGCTGCTGCTCTCATGTTCTCTGGATACAACAACAGATGCGCGATTACGGTTTGGATTTCACTCGTACTCCTATTATGATAGACAATAATGCCACAATTTCTATAACTAATAATCCCGTGAAACACAGTCGCACAAAACATATTGACATTCGTCATCATTTTATACGGGATTGCGCTGAAAAGAGACTAATTGAATTACATAGAGTCGACACACTAGATAACCTGGCAGATCTTTATACTAAAGCTTTTGACAGGGCTCGCTTTGAACATTTAGTCGAACTCAACGGGATGAGGAATCCTGAATAACTGGCTTTTCATAAGAATTTTGTAAATAGTTTACTGTTTTCTTAAAAATCAAAAATGCAAAACCATTAAAAAATAAAAAACATAAAAAATAGAAAATAAAAAATGAGTTATCACTGTGTGAAAAAGAAGAAATGATAGTACATCAGCAAGTTAGACTGTCACACTGAAACTGAAATTAAAATGCTTAAGTGTGATAGCAGCTTCATCATACGATGTATTAGTAGGCAAAAAGCATGAAATAATCAACTTACCAATGTGATATAAACCTAAATAAATTGTGTATGAGTGGGGAACACATCAGTGGTGTATGGTTTAATGACCTTAATTCTTGCGTTGATAGATTGCCAAAATATGAAGTTTTGGGTCTTTATATTGTTATTTCATCTGGGGATATCAGGGTTGTCCTTTTGCTGCATCCAGATACATGCTGACCTAGGCACAACCAGGATATCTTAAAAGAGCAAAAAATGCCAAATCGTATAAATGAAGAAGCTCTCCTAGAGAGTCATTCAAAAAGTGCAAAATGCATAATTCGTACCAAAAAATGGTATTTGTCTTAGCCCTCGTTAGATATTTTGGTCTCTTTGCTATACGGAAGTACTGACCTGATCACCAATTATCTAAACGTTGAAAAACAAAACGGACGAATTCAGTATACTCACCTACTACGATGAATCTTTGTGCATACCTTGATCGTGGGGGTACATCCTGAAGTGGGACACGCTAATATATCAGAAATAAAATTACCTTAACGTATCATACGGTAATGGTACTTGAAATGTTCATGCATTTTGTTTAAGTGGACAAACATACTGGTAATCGTCTTGGACTGCTTTTCATGAAAAATTAAATAAAGAATTATCTAATAGTGTGGAAAACAGTTTGATTTTGTTGATATGATCTTCTTGCCAGTGATTCTCACAAAAATAGAGTGTTTATTGCTTTTATTATTTACTTGCTTTCAGAAAATATAAAAAATCCAAAAATAGTGTCTTTTTCTGTTTAAATTTCTTAACGTACGGAAAACTGTTATTCTTGGAGGAATTGTTATTGATAGGGGGAGACGGTGTTGGAAAGTGAGTTCAAAATTTTAAATCATGCGGGTTATAGGGTGTGTGATTAATAAGTTTTGCGTGTTGTTGATAAGTTGAAAATGCTTAATCTGTGATACAGTTTAACTATCTCTTGAAAAATAATAATTTATTTAACTTTGTTGAAAAAATTCTTATGGTTTCTCGAGATGTTTATTTTATAGTATACAGATTGAAGCAGTATGTTGCTGAGAAGTTGCTGAAAAGATGAGAGTTTGATTGGATGCATGGTAGAACCTCCTTTCTACATTGCAAACAAAGTTGAAGAGTTTGAAGATTGCTTTGGAAATGCTGAACTGGAGTTTACTCAAACGCTAAAGTTTTTGAAGATTTGGTGATTGGATGCATCAGCTTAGGGGGAGTCTCTGTTGCTGACAGAAGCTGTTAAAGCTGAAGCTATCCAAAGACCAAAGACAGTGCAAGCGTACATGAAGAACGCAAGATGACTGAAAACAAAGTTATTTTATGAAGCTATTGTCAATGGGGAGTTTGTTGGTGCATATTTGTGACAACCGCTTAGATTTGGTCTTTGGATATCTTGTAATTCGTTAAACGATAAACAGTTAGCGGGTTTAGCTTCACTTTTCTTCTCAACTTCAGCATCAAGGGCGAATCCGATCGGGTAGGCTAGAGTCGACGGTGAGTTTCAAGCTCATACGCGTTTAGGTTCCATAGTCGTATTCGCTGGAGAGTTTCATCCAGCGATGCCATCACATAATTAGCTCCCTCATAACAAAGGTACACAGGAGGCCCTTGCGATCGATCTAAATGGTGCAATTGGTACCGTCCAAGTAATGCCTCCATCTTGATTCCAAGGACCATGGCTTCTACCGCAGGTTATGACTCGTGCAATTCTTCCTGTAAATCCACTACATAAACCGTCACCTTCTCGTGCCGCATTGGCGTGTAACTGGGTCTCTGCTTTGAACCGTCATGATATACCACTAGATCACCCATACCTTCGGGTAAAGACGATGCTCAGTGCATTGAAGTGTTGGGTTTCAAAAGCTGAAATGACGTTCTCCTGTTTGTCTCCCACAAATACACAGCACCCTACTGTGCTAAAGGGATTAAAGCTGTGAAATCCTCGAAAATCCTGTGGTGAATCTACGATAGTGTCTTGCTGGACCAAGAAATTACTGTATCCCCGATGGACTATTTGGTGCCGATCAATATCTAATGAAATGGATCTTTAGCGAGATCTGCATGTATCCCCACTTCGTTGACTATGTGACCAAGAAAGTGTACCTCCCAAATCTTGAAGTCACACTTAGGTAGACTTCGCATGGAGTTGCTCCTCCCCTAGGAGCTCTAGGACAAAATATAGGTGCCATTCATGGTGTTCCTTTCCCCTGGTAGTGATTCTAAACATCATAGATAAATGCGGTCGACGAAGGCGAAACGAGATTGACGCATACTACTCATGTGATCCCTGAGGCTGCTGGTGTGTTAGATATGTTAAATAACTTGAACAGAAAATCGTAGTGGCCATACTGGATCTGTACCGCCGTGTTAGGAATCATCCTCCCCATGGTCTTCCATCAGATGACAGTCCGGTCTTAAGTCAGTTTCCGGATAGATTCTTGATTATTGCAACAGGTCAAGCAGGTTGTCGATGCGAGACATGGGGTGGTGGTCTATGATAGCCACCTTGTGGTAGTCTATACACGTACGAAAGGACTCACCCTTCGTTTCTGCAATAGAGCGCGTTTCCCCAAAACGAGGAGCTAGATCTATAAAACTCCCATCCTGTAGTTTCCTGAAGTGATTGGATCAATCTGAGACTCTACCTACTCAGTTATGGAGGTAAACCTGAAAGTTCCTCAAGTAGCACGCTTAGTGGAATCACGAACAATTGGTGGATTCTCGATCCTCTTTCCTTAGCCCAACATTAGTAACGGTTGCCAACATAGCGGAGTAGTCCCTCCGTAGACGCTCCTTGCTTTCATTGCTGAAATGATACTAACATTTACACCACACTGATGATTTAGGACAGACGACGGTTCGCCACAAGGGAGAGGGATACTCAAAATTTCCTCCTCACAAGGTACATCCGCGCGTTATCTGGATACCCAATCAACAGTAACTACTACACAAAAACTATCAAGGGTAGATGTCGAACACTTATTCCACAAGGTCGAGTTTGCATCCCTACGAACATAGGAGGTTTCTATTGACTTGCCATCAGTCGGTTCCACAACAGGTTTGGTTTCCAAAAGCTTCAAGGTTAAGCCGAACAGAGACGAAGCGATTAGTTACCAAGAACGTGCAGGCCACCACGTTGCTATATTCCTGGCATCGTCCACGCCAATCCTAAATGCTCTTCCACGAGCATCATTTCTAGTGTTGTTGTTACGGTCACGTGGATTCCCAATACGGTCATTGTTCCCTTGGTTGTTGATGTTTTGACTTAATAACAGTCAATCCCTGTCGAAGTCACCTTCGTTTCCATACTGTAATCTACAATCATGAGCACCTCGATATCACCATGACTGGTGTCTCCAATGTCGCTGCTTATAATCGGGGTCCTGTGACCTCTCACCATTAGGGTCCATCTTTTCACATTCCGTGCCACGTCCTAGGGCACTACTCACTGTGCGGGAAGTTGCATATTTCACTCTATAGTCAATGGTCGTCGTTCATGTCCCGTTTGATTTGTAAGAGTTTACTCCCTTAAGTCGCTGGCTAGGGTTAAGGATTCGATTGAAGTCAATTTGCCGGTATTCGTTGCAGGTAGTCAGGGTCGTTCTAACACTGAGGTCGGTAAGGCGCTATGCTCCTCCTCTTGTCCATCGTTCTTGCAAGTTGATTGGGTAATACACGGTATGTTGCGAGAGTGTTGCAGAAGTGATCGCACTTCGGGATCTAAGACGTCAATACATTGAGTTCCAGTAAACGAAGAGAAGTGAGAAAGGTATCGACCAATCATTCGACGCTGCGACATTTAACTCAGGGACGTTCGTACTAGCACCTAGCGTTCTACACAGTTTGCTAGGCGTTCAGATGGGTGTTCAAGTAATACTCGATAGCTTCGAGATTCGTAAGGATCCAAAGATGAGTGAAAAGATCACGTTCAAGTAGGAGGCAATCATTTCTAGGACTCCTATAGATTTGTCGTGTTTCTCTCTGATTAAATAACATAACAGAACCCCTTTTTCACTTGTTAAGGCTCACTGGGACTCTCATGCACCCCACATTATTATTATGTGTGCACCCACAATAATATTGTGATTTGCATGCTCATCTCAGTTCCTCCTAACTCGTGTCAAATGGTTCGTCAAACTCAGATATCAAATGGAGGTTGTCAAAGTAATGAAGTCACAGAAATCCAAAGTCTATGACATACTATCAACACATCATAATGTAAGCAAGCAATCTATGCCATCATGCTATAGTGACAAGTGTGTGTTCGTATGTTACGTCATAAACAAATGTGTACTAGTCATGTAATGTATACAACAAGTGAGAAGGACGAACCTTGCAATCTGGAGCTGAGTGTCATGGTCGTATTCACGTATTCAGAACTGTTCGGTTATAGTCTGGTTTTACAAAAAAAAAAAAACATTTTAAAACCAAGTTCACTATAACCAGTGGCTCTGATACCAAACTGTCACACCCCCAAAATACCCCATGCGAAAACCGCTAGGCGTGTGACGTACCAGGATCTAGCCACCAATCACATTGAATTAATACAAGATTTTAAATAAAACTTTCAGACATTAATATAAAGTGTTACAAACAGTGATTACAAATCATCGTATTCAGCGGAAACATAAATCATTAGTTAAGTGTTTCATAAACCATATGTATAATAACCATTAGACTCGTCTCGTGATTTCCTTGTATCTCGACCCATGACCACTCCAGCTTCCCAGACAGCAAGTTCCATATCCACACATACCTATAACCTACGAGCACACACACACGTGTATCAGACAACGCTGGTGAGTTCATAGTTTTACGAAAACGTTAGTTACCAAGTGTTTAGTTCAGTTCATTGATTACAATGTTGATAATACCTTGAATACAAGACGGCTCCTGATTTACACTGCCCTTTCTCCAATGCTCCTATCAAAGCATTGGTCATGACTAGGTCATTAGTTCACACCCGTCCTCTCAGATACGGGTGAGGGTGCCAAACCTAAGTAGCGCTACTAACTAATACCTTGTTACCTCCTAGGTAACCAAACAACACGGAAGGACTTTAAGGGTGATAGGATGAGTATATTATCCAATATTCCAGATTTATTCACAAAACATATTGCTCTCAGGAATACCCAATTGATTTACCCAAAAACCCATCCCTCTCGGGGATACCCAATGACTGTCCCAACCACCGGGACGCATGCTCAAGAGATGAACTCGCCTTAGTTTGCTCGGTAAGTGATAATGTGCCTTTACTCGTTAATTACAAATAAGATCCGTTACGCGCGACCTAATTTACATTCAATGTAGGTAAGTATACGAGTAGGGTTTTGTGTCCAAACAATAGTGTTCAAATGGGCGTGATATACTCATGCTCAAAACATTCACCTAATATTCCCACTAAAGCATATGGGCTTGATATGCAAGCAACACTTTACGATTAAAAGCAGTTAGTGGAAAGAAAAGAAAATAAAAACATATTTAATAAATTATACATTGCTAGCAATTCATCATGGTCCTACTCGTTATGACCACTAACTTCACACAAATTTGATTGCCATTAATTATAACCTTAGCCACTTAGAATTGTAGAACCAATTGCATGTGTGAACATATATCCACACTTCAAAGCTAATTATAAAAAAAATGAAGTATGGATATAATGAATTGGCTGTTACATGCGGACCAATAACAATTATATGTGGACAAATTTTAGAAACTGTTCTTTTAATTACTTTATATATAGGACTAAGTATCATACACATTTAAATCTTCATTTGAACATCATGTGCAACATCTTTAATTAATTGATTTTTGGGACATCTTGGATCCTCCCATGCGCGGCTCCATCATAACAACAGAATATCTCTAAATTATCAACATAATCGGCCCACTAGCATATACACATATTAAATTCAAAGACTTGACATACTCATGCATATCACATCTCAGCCAACTTCAGAATTCATGTATACTCACATATACAAAGCCAGACCTATTAATTAATAGTTAAGTACAACTCCTTTTAATCAATATATATGCGGCCACTTTAGTCTACATATTCTAAGCATACAATTAAAATAGACATTCACATATTCTGACACTACATCAATTCCCAAATTTAGACTTCTTTAATTGTTTCACATATTCGCACACACTTCAACCCATTTGTTAATTAGGATACAAGGTCAGACAGTTAATGATTATACATGTTCGGACCCTATGCCCTCGATTTTGACATTCTAGTTAACTTCTGAATCAACAATAATTGCCGTCATCATGATTGATTTAGTGTCATCTTTGCTATTATAATACCCCAACCATTAATAATCTATCAATGATATGCCGACACTAAGTAGTATACAATCGGAACCCTAGTTTATGCCTTAAACCCTACACACCGATGCACATGAACGCACAGACAACACACTCATGCATGCAAGCTAAAACCAAGTATGAACATACTAACCGATTTCTGTTACAAGAGATATGAGGGGATCCGTAGGGAAGAACTTCGATCAATACAAGTTTCCGTCCATCCAAGAGAGAAGGAGAGAGTATTAGGGTTTGTTACTGTTTCCAAAAACCACGTAACATACTACCCTCCCTTCATGTATATGCATAACACATAGGTTGGGGGCTTTGGTTAGGGCCTGATCCAATGTGTGGGTCGAGATGAGAGGGGCCCATTGGCCAAGAAGTGTGTGTGTGTCTCAAGAAGGTTTGCGACCCAGTTTAGTTAGTAACACGTTTCTCAAATAATTAACCAACACATATAAACATTTAACGGTTCCACAATAATTAACCAACACACATAACCATTTAATGGTGCTCGAGTGTAACCAAACAAGTCTCACATGGTCGCAATACATATGCAATTAAACGTAAAGACACATGCCAAAGTTTGTTGAGTTTAAGTAGTGCTAACCTTAAAGATTCGGGTTGTCACATCGACTACCCAAAGCGATTCAACTATACCCAACAAATTCGATCACGCGAGTTAGCCTAATGGACTCTACCCTCACCGAGATGCGGCTACGACACACGTCCTTCTAGTCATTAAGCGGCTCGAGTCGTTGGTACAATCGAGACTTTGGTGAGAGCTTTTGAAAACCATTTTCGTGAGTGGAACGGGTTATTAAAATGCGGGTTTCACCCCTGACTTAACAACTTCGCCCCTAGCTGTGGTTGTGCTCACCGAATAATTCCGGGAGTTCCACTAGATAGAAATGGAGAGTTTCGTTGAGATACGGATATCACTCCTGGCTCAACGAAAGTTCTCATGCTAAGAATGATGCGCTGAGTGAGCGATCTCATCGAGAGTTCTTGGTTTTCACACCTAATCTCGACGCGGTCACTCGTTGGTGTTATGCGAGTATCATCAAACTTGGGTATTGTGTCAGCCTTAGGAAAGGCAAATATATGTTTTCAGCCTTAGGAAAAGTTGTCCTTTGTGCGAAGCTGTAGTATGTGATGTTCGTGCAAAGATGTAGTCTTAGCGAGTTCAAATGAGAGTATAAAAACATGTAGGTTAGTACAAAACCCCTACTGGGTTCGCACGAAGCAACTGACCAGCTGTAGGTACTTAGACTATAGACTAGGTCAATTCTAAGACAACAAACCCAGACTAGGTCGTGTCTTTCCTAATTCCCTATAGTTATGGCTCTGATACCAATCTATCACACCCCAACCGATGGCGGAATCATCGGGGCGCGGCACTAGGCGAATCAGATTGCACAAGAGAATCTATAACAGCTATTTAGTGACAATATTTAAAGCGTTCATTATCCCATACTAATAAACTATACATCAATAAACAGTCATACAGATCTTCATGTTCTCTCAAACAATACAAATCCGACAACCTAGATTCATTGTGTGTTTCTAGACTTCCTCGCTTGATTTCGAGATAGCCTGCGATTAACCTTCAACATACATCAAAGCGACGCCAATATAAAAGTATTGGCGAGTATACAGGTCTGACATGGTAAATAAGTAGATAAAAGTGCTGCGAATTTCTACATACATAAACGAGACACACCACATATACACAACAAAACAAATACTACCAGCTAAGTCGCTCGATGCTAGCTAAGGTGGGACGTCGCGAGTAAAAGTCCTAGCACATATGTATCAAGCATCAGGTGTAAATATGTACGACAGTAATTCGCATGTGATAATAGTTTGATAAGTGCGTTTTAGATATGAACGTATGTTACACCCCAAAGTGTGTTTAAAGCGTTAAAAGGGGGTCAAGTATACTCACAGTAGGTGTTTAAGAAGTCAACACAACTTGATTGGATTGATTGAGAGCGCGTCTGATCACAGAACGATAGCATAAACGTTGAACAACGTGTAACAGTGCGTTGAGTGTGATGTTGGATCGGATGGTGGTTCGATCGGATGACTCATCCGGACGAATGGTCATCTGGACGGATGACCGTTCGGTCGGATGGTCATTCAGTTGTCAAAGTATGTTTGTGAAATGTTGAACTTTTGAAGTTTTCGTTGCAGCATAAGTAAAGTCATTCGATCGGATGGTCATCCGGACGGATGGCCGTTCGATCGGATGGCTGTTCGTTTGATAAGTTGAAGTTGCAAAGAATTAGTCTCCCAATCGGATAGTCATTCGATCGGATGACTATTCGAGTGAAGTGTGATTACAGATCTTCATGTTCTCTCAAACATTACAAATCCGACAACCTAGATTCATTGTGTGTTTCTAGACTTCCTAGCTTGATTTCGAGATAGCCTGCGATTAACCTTCAACATACATCAAAGCGACGTCAATACAAAAGTATTGGCGAGTATACAGGTCTGACATGGTAAATAAGTAGATAAAAGTGCTGCGAATTTCTACATACATAAATGAGACACACCACATATACACAACAAAACAAATATTACCAGCTAAGTCGCTCGATGCTAGCTAAGGTGGGACGTCGCGAGTAAAAGTCCTAGCACATATGTATCAAGCATCAGGTGTAAATATGTACAACAGTAATTCGCATGTGATAATAGTTTGATAAGTGCGTTTTAGATATGAACGTATGTTACACCCCAAAGTGTGTTTAAAGCGTTAAAAGGAGGTCAAGTATACTCACAGTAGGTGTTTAAGAAGTCAACACAACTTGATTGGATTGATTGAGAGCGCGTCTGAGTTAGCCTGATCACAGAACGATAGCATAAACGTTGAACAACGTGTAACAGTGCGTTGAGTGTGATGTTGGATCGGATGGTGGTTCGATCGGATGACTCATCCGGACGAATGGTCATCTGGACGGATGACCGTTCGGTCGGATGGTCATTCAGTTGTCAAAGTATGTTTGTGAAATGTTGAACTTTTGAAGTTTTCGTTGCAGCATAAGTAAAGTCATTCGATCGGATGGTCATCCGGACGGATGTCCGTTCGATCGGATGGCTGTTCGTTTGATAAGTTGATATTGCAAAGAATTAGTCTCCCAATCGGATAGTCATTCGATCGGATGACTATTCGAGTGAAGTGTGATATTCCTTGAAACATTGCAAAATTGGTTAAGTGTTGAGTTCACAAGTCACCTCATTCGACCGGACGGCCATTCGATCGGATGGCTATTCGATCGAGCAACTGCTTGTTTGATAATTTGTAAAAACCGTTAAGTTGAAAAGTTTGCGGTTTGATGGAGACGGTATGACGACGTGTCAAACAACGAGAATCACATCAAGTCCAACTCGTTCGATTGGACAGGAATCACCCCGTTCGATCAGACTCGTCTGTTCTTGACAGATTTTTCATGTTCAACCCATGAATCGGACGTCTCATTGATAGAAATCCATTCTTAGGTCGGTTCTCCACTAGAGTATGAGTAGAGAGCTCGAACGAGTCCAGTTTCTAACGGTTTTGGGTAAAAAGTGAAGAATGTTGAAGAAAAGTTTGAGTCTAGTTGAAAATGTATAGATTTAGTTGAAATCGGTGTAAAATTGTATAGAAACCCATTAGATCCGAACTATTCTTGGTGAGATGAGGTCACACTTCAATGTTCATAAGAACTCCAAGATGACGTCCCTTTGAACAACTCAAATCAGAGGATTTCGTGGTGGAAAGTTGTGATTTCTTGGAGAAAATGATGAGAAAGTGTGTAATGATGATGAAAGTACAAGATATTTAGGGTGGAAACTTACAAGAATCGCGAGGAATCGAGATAAAATAGCTTGAGAGTGCACCGGTTGAAGGGGGCTGTCACATCAAGTGAACAGTTGATGTGACTGCTGAGTATTTATATCGGAAGATGCGAAAAGACGGTGAGAGTTAATGTCACGACCCCCGACCACACCCTGGACGGGAGCCGCGAGCATTCAAGTGGTACCGGTGGTTATTTTAAAAACATGGCAGCGGAAATATTCATCAGGATCGTGAGTTAGGAAAAATATCAGAGTTTATAAAACACCGGATTTTATTTATTAAATAGATGGGATAAAACCCATGTTTTACAGAGGTAGCTTTAATAAGGGATAAACCCGAATATATGAAACCATGTTTTCTTAATTTAATTCAATTGATAAAATTAGCAACTTCTTCAAGCCTTTCGGTGCCGTATCATCACTCTTATTCCAATCTACTGTCATACCTGAAACGCGTTTTAAAAAGGTTTGGTCAGTAGGAAATACTGGTGAGTTCATTCATTTTTGTACAAAACGACGCATAGTTATAAATTACCGTATTAAGGGCGATTACAATGTTTATATCAACCAATTACCCCAAATTCGTATTTGTCACTCGACTCGTTTCTGTGACTATAGTCAGATCACCCATTGGCTAACCCGTTGTCCAATGGTGACGGGTATCAAGTAATGTATACAAAACCCCACATACCGACAGTAATTGAAGACTACAAAGACTTAATCCCCGTAATTATAACTTTAAAAATAAATAGGGTTTTGGAAACAATTTGGTAAAAAGAGAATGACTCACCTTGTTAGCATATAGTCTTGATTAAACAAGCATCTTGATTCTAAGCATCTACTTTATGGTTCTGAATCTTCTGATGATTAAGCATCCATTTTGATTGTAAGAGTATGGTGTAGAGTTTCGGGTAGTTAAACATTTAGTTTAAGATAGTGGAATACGTATTAGTGTAAAACCACATCAAACCTAACGGTGGTCACGAGATCAGAACCTTAACGAAATTCACAAAGTATAGTCTTGTTTAGACAGCACTTTGGCATTCGTTTAACGAAATTCACAAAGTATAGTCTTGTTTAGACAGCACTTTGGCATTCGTTTAACGAAATTCACAAAGTATAGTCTTGTTTAGATAGCACTTTGGCATTCGTTTAACGAAATTCACAAAGTACAGCACTTTGGAATTCGTTAGTTGGTTCCCGAATCGATCGGACAGAATATCGCATCGGTGATTATTGGTTAGAACACCAACGTATAGAGAGAAGAATAGAAGGAATGAGTAGGGCTGTAAACGAACCGAACGTTCAGCGAACGGTTCGTGAACCGTTCGGCGGGAAGTTCGTTTATGTTCGTTCGTTTAATAAACGAACGAACATGAACAAGAAATTTCGTTCGATTAGTTAAATGAACGAACATGAACAGAGGTCTCGTTCGTTCGATTGTGTTCGTGAACGTTCGGTAAGGTGTTCGTGAACGTGTTCGTGAACATTCGTTGATTTGCGTTCGTTTATGTTCGTATATTTGTGTTTTAATTGAAGATCTTTGTACTTTCTTATATTTTATTTGTACTTTTTATATTATTAAACTTTTATTTATTTTATTTCCCTAACAATTAAACTAGGAAACCCACTTTCACCTTGTTTATGAATTATTTCCTTTTCATTTCTCATTATTTACATCCACGAATACAATCGACCTCCGTTCCACAATAGGGGGTTCAAGTTCGAGTGCTACTCTCTGGGCCATCTATCTTTATCCTTCGTCACGTTCGCCAACTTTATTTGTGTTTGTTTGTGTTCGTGAACCGTTCGCGAACACGCTCATTTCCTTAATGAACGAACACGAACATAAAATCTCGTTCGGTAAGTGTTCATGAACCGTTCGTGAACACATTTATTTCCTTAACGAACGAACACGAACAAGGCCTTGTTCGTGTTCGTTCGGTTCGTTTACAGCCCTAGGAATGAGCAAAGAAAAATGAATCCTAAGTTTCCTATTTATAGGTAAGAAATATGAAATTTCTAGGAAGTTTCGTATAGCTTTTCTAGGAAGTTACCTATACATTTTCTAGGAAGCTTCCTACCCACATATATATCCTCTTACACCTTCCTAGCACCTTCCTTTGATATTATCTATTTCATATATATTTATTTTCATGTATATCTATCTTGGTGTTTAATTATATTAATCTTGCTTAGCTTAATTAATCTTACTTATCTTAATTAATCTTGCTTAGCTTAATTAATCTTGCTTAGCTTAATTAATCTTGCTTAACCGATTAATTAATCTTTCTTAACTAATCTTACTTACTGATTAATTAATCTTACTTAACTGATTAATTTTCCTTAATGGTTTAATCAAGTAATTTACTTAGCCGATTAATTAGATAACGTAATTAGCTAATTAATTAACTTACTTAGCTTGCTTAACTGCTAAGTTTCCTTAGCTCTTAAGTTTTCTTAATCGCTAAGTTTTCTTAACCGCTAAGTTTACTTAAACACTAAGTTTACTTAATCGCTAAGTATTCTAGTTTAGCAGCCTCCTGGTTATGAGTTCTAATTCTAGATACAATGGAACTCGTATTAGTGTATTAACCCAAATCTACTTTAACGATAATCACGAGATCAAACCCCATAACGAATGACAAAGTATAGCCGTATATAGGCAGCACTTAAACATCCATTGGACCGGTTTCAATCAATCGGATATAGTACCGTGTCTGTGATTAGAGTTATTACCCTGATAACGAGCAGAGCTTCGGGGTTTTAGGGGTGTTGTGAAAAGAAACGGAGATACGAGAGAGTAAGTTTGTCAAAATCGATCGAACTGGTGCAGGAATTCAAGTCCCACAGCTGCCCTTATATACCTGAATTTTGGGTCCCCTCGCGCGTCGCGCCAGACCCATATGGTCCCTGCGCGTGGCGCAACGATGGTCGACCTGGCTTTGGTCGCCACGTGTCCCACGTAGGCCTGACACGTGTCGAAGTGCCATGACGCGTGTCCTTGGCCGCCCTTCTCGTCCAATCGTGCGTTTTCCTTAATTTCCGTGCCGATACTTATCGCGAATGTTTGGGTCTTGATCTTACATGATTCGTTTTTAATTGCAAATCTAATAAGACTATTTTTATGCGATTTGGTTCGTCGAATGCCAAGATTTCTTAATCGCTAAATTTTCCAGCTTGAATATACAAGTTTTATTGCGTGCACTTCTTGTTTTGATTATGGTTTG
Source organism: Helianthus tuberosus (assembly GCA_030545235.1). Classification (NCBI taxonomy): domain Eukaryota; kingdom Viridiplantae; phylum Streptophyta; class Magnoliopsida; order Asterales; family Asteraceae; genus Helianthus; species Helianthus tuberosus. The sequence continues at coordinate 168,566,111 of CM060371.1, read as the reverse complement.
TTGTCGAGAGTATTTTTATGAGGGTTGTTACATCCTCCCTACCTTGTTTTAAATCTCGTCCTCGAGATTTGCTGGAACAAGTAAATATATTTTCTTTTAATCTCTGATTCTAACTCTCATGTATATTCAGGTTCTTCATTTTACTTTGACCAGAACTAAGCTCTTGCCTTGTGAATCTTATTTTTGACTTATATGGTCTTTCAATGGATCTAAAATTTTCATTTACCTTTATAGCTTGAAGAGGTATAATTAAAGATTTATCAGCTAGGCATTCCTTAAGGGGTATACATGAAACATATCATGTATTCATGTTATTTCTTCTGATAACTCTAGCTGATAAGCTACTGGTCCAATTTATTTAAGGATTCCGAATGGTTCAATAAATTTTAGACTTAACTTTTCTTTGTTGTCGTATCGGACTATTCCTTTTTCACGGAGAGACCTTTTGTATTATTCTTTCTCTAATTTAAAATTCTAATGGTTTGCCGATCTCATGGCCCGATAGTTGCTCTTCTCATATTTTTGCTTGACATAATGGATGGTACCTTTATCCATAAGGTGCTTCAAACGGCAACACTAATTATGGGAGAGTCATATGAGTGATAAGTGATAGTTTTACTTGCACCAATATTTATCACACATGTACTTAGCACATCTTTTATGTTTTGTAGTGTTCCTTCATACTACATCAAAATAGGTCGGGTTAAAATTTTCCTAGAAATAAGAAGTGAAATGACTATCTTGATAGATAACAGGATTTTTTGTAATGAGACTATTTTGTCTCCACACAACTTAGCTAAGTATCTTATACTAAAGGGTTTCCTTCATTGGTAAGGTTTGAGCAGACTTAGTTAGTCGATCCACAATCACTCAGATTGTGTCATTTCTTGTTTTGGGTAATTTGGTAACAATATCCATTGTTATCAATCTCATTTCCATACTGATGTCGTTGAGGTAAACCTAAAGGGTTCTAATGCTCAGCTTTAACTTGCTACTCGATTAAATACTTAGAGACATAACTTGCTACATCCTTTTTCATTTCTATTTATCAGTAATTCAAACCTCGATACCTCATATTTACTTACACGATGTATCAAATACTTAGTTCTATGGGCTTCTTTGAGAATCCTTTCTTGCAGGTTTCCTTGAATTGGTACCCGAATTCTTTATGGAATCCCTAATTTCCATTAGTTCCGTTTTCTGATTCCTTCATTATTCCTTTATAATCCTTAAGCATCATCCTTGATTGTTGTTTCTTGGGTACTCTTTAATTATTTCATTAAATCTATCCGCAATTTAATCTAAGAGCACGTACTTCATTTGACATCCTATGAAACTGTAACACCCTTGTTATTATTTTAAAGGTTTTCGTATAAATAACGAAAATAAACATGTAATTACGATGAAGTATCCTTAGAAAATACGGGTTTACTAAAACTTTTACAGTTTAAAAGTTTGACAACATATTGTATAAGAATTCGTCGTTTAAAAGGTACAACGAAACGCTGCGCGGAAGCTTGTATTTTATCGTGTTCGGTTCCTCATCGAGCTTGATCTTCATCCGGGCACTCTTGGCGATCACCTATGATCAAAACCAACTTAAAAGTTAGTTTTGGTAGTCAAATATTAAGTTCAAACAAGTACAGGGGTTAAAATGACAAAATTTAAACATTTTCCGGAGTTAGGGGCGTCGCGTGACGCCAAGGGCCTAGGCGTCACGCCTAGCCCTTGTTTTCACAGACTGTTGCCTTCAGCTGTTGCTGTACATTCCCTGCTCAACCCGATTTCACGGAAACGGCCATAACTTCTTCGTTATTGATCCGTTTTACCCGATTCTTTTTCCTACGCGTCTGTAATTTAATTCTCCATCTTATGGAGTTAAAATCCAACATCCAACATAAATAAATTTTGAGACTTTCAAGCCTTCGACTCGTTACCTTTTTATCAAATTTTACCCGTTTATGCATTTTATCAAACAAACATATTTGTTTGATTCCTACATCACCTACACTTCTTCAAATAAATGTTATATACCATATTAGGTTCTAATCACAGGTTTATTACCCAATTTAAACCCGTTTTCGCTCGTATGCTTATTTTGACCCGTTAAGGGTATTTAAGCACTTTCGAGCCTAAAATCGCTTTCATTTGTATCTAACTCTATATTTCCACATTTCTTACCAGGTAGTCTTCTACCACAACTATATTTGTGGTGGATTTAATGTGGAGATACATATATTCCGAGTATTATCCCTCGGACTATCATTTTACGGCAAAGACCCATATTGAGTCATTTGACCCAAGATTTACCCTTTTCATTCTTTATACTTATTCAAAGTATTTGCTTGATCATATAACTTGTTTTTAAACAACTCTTAAGGTTCATTTACTCGATTTTGCTTACGAGGGCATTTTGGTCATCTTAAACCCTTTCTTTACAACAAAGGACTTTTCATGTCGTAATTGACCAAAATTCCACTTTTTAAACTAGGATCTTGTTTAAATAGCCATCATGTTTTTAAAACACAATGACAATAACTTAAATCATTCGGTTTACTTAAAAGATAACCCAATGTCCATTTTAACTTGTTTAGCCCTCATTGAACTTCAAGTTCTAATGATGATTTGACCAATTATACATACCTGGCTCGAATCAATATATTGACCCGTTTTGATACCTTGCCTTAGTAGCCGCTAAGTAATAGCGATGTTAACATTCAATCGATATTTATTCCTGTAATCATGCAACTCGACAAAACATTAGCCGATATTGTCAAAGGGTGATATCTTCACCTTTTGACCCATTTGGTCTATGTGACCATTTACTTTTGCGAGATGGATTTATTATCATCTCGTCTACATAACTTGTACCGGTTTACACCGTACGGTCAATTTACTTATAAATCTATTTCTTAATACTTTTCGGCCTATTAAGGCTTACTTTATAAGTGTCATTTAAAACCAATAGTTATGGTTGACGCGTGACCAATTTACCGTTTTACCCTTATTGTTTGTTTTAGTTTACCCTATAAGGTAACCATTTAAAAATTCATTTTCCATTTGTCATAAAATGATTGAATTACCGATTTAACTCCTTTTTAAACCATCAACATGGTCTCTTGTCATGCTCGACTTTCTTGTTCTGTACGTCTACCCGTCGAAACATCATACCTCAACTATGTATTTATCTTATTCGTAACTAATACGATAAGAGAATATTCTAAAATATAAGACTAGTGTAAGCCATACTTACCTTGAATTCCGAATACGCTTTTCCTTTATGCTTGACTCGTTCGACCCGCTTTCTCCCCAAGCTTCACCTAGCTTGTTATGCGCCAACTATCATTCATTATTCACAAGGTTGTTAGATTAGTCATTCCAAATCATGACTTTCACACCTTATGATTCTTTGACTATTTTTCTCTTTAAACTCAATCATGAATCATGAGTTTAATTCTTGTGTCATGACTCACTTCTAATCAATTATGAACTCTTAACAAAATTCATATTTTGTTCAAGTAGTTCATTCATACGAGTTAGTATGGCGTTTATAAATACCAATACAACATTAATTTCATCAAATCAACTAAACCTATTTCATAGCAATTATGATCATATACTCAAACTTGTAAATTGTTCAAGTATTTTGCTTCAACTATTAAATATGATGATTTTAACATGTGTGTATCATCATTTTCACTACATAATCCAAACCCACTTGTCTAAGTGTAGTAATCCATCAAATTATTCAAATCATAGCAAATTTTTCTTCAAATTTCTACTTAGGGTTTGTTCCTAAGCAATGACACTTCATTAATTCGGCCATAGCCTCTACGATTCATACATAGATTGCATCATGCAAGGTTAATCGATTTTCACAACTTCAAGAATGTTAGAAATTCAACATACCTCACGATCCCCTTGACTTGGTGATCGTTTCTACGCGTTCATGCATTGATTTGGATCTTGATTCGAGCTTCAATTTGACCAATTTGTAGAACTAGGGTTTTGAGCTCCTTGCTCTTGTCCCTGGTCGTACGCACACACACACACACTAAGTGTGTGTTGTGTTTGATTTTTAGTTTTTATAAATCAAGTCCCTTTGTTTGCAACTTAAGTCCCTCTAATTTGGTTAGTTATTAAGTAGGCCATAACCTACTTATTTCTAGTAACATTCCCTCTTATTAACTAGGTTAATTATTCCTAGTTAGCTTACTGGGTTCGGGAAGTCATAACCCGTTTTATTTTAAGTCCCGTTAACTCAGGCTCTTATAAACTTAATTCCTTAAAACTTTGATTCGTTTTTATTTAATATTAGGATTTCTTATTTAAATCCAAATATTTGTCGGGTTATTTTTACTACTAACGGTACGTTACCCGTCTTTTAGTATTAACGGGGTTTAATTACCAAACCCGTTTTCGGGGTGTTACAAGTCTACCCCCTTAAAGAGGTTTCGTCCTCGAAACCTTTTCTTACACAATTCATTGAGTTTAAACTCAATGTATTTGATCCGATAAATCTTTTAAACATTATTTATACTTTTAACCAATTGTTAGTATTACCAGAAAAGTGTGGTAACATCTTTTTGGTTACTAATTGTCTACGTATCTCTTACGACATAGCGCAACTTGAAATAACGTAATCTCGTTATTTCCACTAGTTTAGTTAACTTAGCGATATCCATCGCTTTCAAGCAAACCAAATTTCTTGATTTGAATTGCTGACTTTAATCGGTTTCACTAACTAGACTTATTAGTCCAGTTACTTTTTACCGCTCGCTTGGTTATAATGTGATTCTACTTCACATTGCATTTCTTGACCGTGATCGTGTCACATCATGTTTAATTTATATCAACCTTTCATTTTTGAAAATATCCTCTTTCGAATATATCGTCTTGCGCCTATTAGTGTCAAGACTTGTATCTTTCATGTTTACTGTTTACACGTCTATCATAATTCATTTTTGTAGAAATGTTATTCCTCACCAAAACCGAAGTTTTTAGTTTAGCGTCTTCTCTTTAGCCTTTGTCAATTATTCATACCGGGATATTGACAATCCAAAGTTTATTCTTTTTCATTCTTTGTTTTATGCGAGAATTCTCCGTTTATTCCCTCGCTTTGTCTAATTAACCCGTAGGTTTTATCACTTATTCTATGGGCTATTTTATTAGACCTTGACCTCTTTAAGGCGAGGTCCTTATAATCTATTTCTTTCTAGTCGTGACTCGTTGGTCGTTTTAGTCTCGTAGACCTTTCCATTGTTTATAACCACAAAGGTTATGTTGATCCCGTAGATCATTCTTAACTCATGTCATTCTTAAAATACATGTTTGGTGTCAAGGAACTCTGTTTTTGTTTGGAGAATCATTTATTTTCGTCTTGGTATTTTCTTTGACCTTGACCATAGTCTAAGGCTGCATCCGTTTCCTTTCAGAAAATTTTCCGACTTTATGACTTCTCACGTCATTTATGCGTCGGTTTATCTTATGCTCACCATTATCCAGTTTACATATATTCTTATTTGGTTATGTCCCATTACCGGGCTCATTACTCTTTTGCATTTAATGCTACCTTTATCCTGCTTGCGTTTACTCATGCCGTTCGGCATAATATTATATTCGACCCGTTCAACTTTAAAATAGTTGAACATAATTTATTTCAAATTTCTATTTACTTTATCTTGTCGTCTTCTAGTTATGACTCAAAACCCGAGTCTTTTAACTTCCATTCGAGTTCCCGTTTCTCGGTCCACGCACGCGTTTAAATCCTTACCCACCAACCGGGTGTTTTACCGAAGTCGTTGTTATTGAAACCCTTACGGTATGCATTATGACTTCGTTTCATTTTTATATTCCTACTTTGTTCTCAAATTTGGCGTTTTACAAAATCGGCCCGTTAAGAGTCATATTTGCATTCTCCGGGTTCGAGTGTAAGCACACTCCTCCCAATTGCATACCTTAATCATTTTACATGTTTCTTTGTCCCTTTTCTCGGGCTCATTATCCTAACATAATACGCTTCCGTCACTCGGCTGTGCGTTTACATTATGATCAAATATTTTGCTTATCTGATTCATTTGGGTACTTTTAATTTGTCCCTTTTTACCCCGTCCTTACTACATCGGAAGTAAACGTGTCCGCCATAAGAAGTTCATGGTATCATATGCCACTACTTACTTGGCCAGAGTAAGCGATTAACACATGACACACATGACCTTTTTTATAGTTTTCACATCACGCCCTATGTAAGTAACGCCTCTATTTGTTTCTCTTGGAAACAATATCCCGGATACATTTTCTATTCGGGTTTTTCCAAGTTTTTAATCTACATATGCAACTTTCAATTTCTACTTATTTGTTGCATATTACTATTTGTGCGATTATTTAAAATGTGCACCTGATAATGTTTGCCCCAACGGGCGTTCCTTGCTATTAACCTTGTTCGCGGTCGTTACGCGATTTAGTCCTCGGTGAGCATGCTCCTCTTGTCATACTTCGGACCGTTCCTCTATCATATCCATAATTTGTTCAACCCTCGTCATCTTCAAACGCGAGTTTCCTCCAATTACAACATTCATAAAAGTTAGTAATGTCAACTTTACTAAATGCTCGTATCATAATACAAGGCTTTTCTACTATACGTGTTAACGCACGTAATTTTGTTAACTATATCTATTATTTAATTGAGGTATCGTATATTACACGATAACCCTAAGTGTTGTTTACAACACTTTAACATGCAAAACCATTAAAATACACGTACTTACCGGATTTGCGATCAAGCCTCGAACCGAACACATTTTGTCAACAGCCTTAAGCTCTGATTACCAACTTGTAACACCCTTGTTATTATTTTAAAGGTTTTCGTATAAATAACGAAAATAAACATGTAATTACGATGAAGTATCCTTAGAAAATACGGGTTTACTAAAACTTTACAGTTTAAAAGTTTGACAACATATTGTATAAGAATTCGTCGTTTAAAAGGTACAACGAAACGCTGCGCGGAAGCTTGTATTTTATCGTGTTCGGTTCCTCATCGAGCTTGATCTTCATCCGGGCACTCTTGGCGATCACCTATGATTAAAACCAACTTAAAAGTTAGTTTTGATAGTCAAATATTAAGTTCAAACAAGTACAGGGGTTAAAATGACAAAATTTAAACATTTTCCGGAGTTAGGGGCGTCGCGTGACGCCAAGGGCCTAGGCGTCACGCCTAGCCCTTGTTTTCACAGACTGTTGCCTTCAGCTGTTGCTGTACATTCCCTGCTCAACCCGATTTCACGGAAACGGCCATAACTTCTTCGTTATTGATCCGTTTTACCCGATTCTTTTTCCTACGCGTCCGTAATTTAATTCTCCATCTTATGGAGTTAAAATCCAACATCCAACATAAATAAATTTTGAGACTTTCAAGCCTTCGACTCGTTACCTTTTTTATCAAATTTTACCCGTTTATGCATTTTATCAAACAAACATATTTGTTTGATTCCTACATCACCTACACTTCTTCAAATAAATGTTATATACCATATTAGGTTCTAATCACAGGTTTATTACCAAATTTAAACCCGTTTTCGCTCGTATGCTTATTTTGACTCGTTAAGGGTATTTAAGCACTTTCGAGCCTAAAATTGCTTTCATTTGTATCGAACTCTATATTTCCACATTTCTTACCAGGTAGTCTTCTACCACAACTATATTTGTGGTGGATTTAATGTGGAGATACATATATTCCGAGTTTTATCCCTCGGACTATCATTTTACGGCAAAGACCCATATTGAGTCATTTGACCCAAGATTTACCCTTTTCATTCTTTATACTTATTCAAAGTATTTTCTTGATCATATAACTTGTTTTTAAACAACTCTTAAGCTTCATTTACTCGATTTTGCTTACGAGGGCGTTTTGGTCATCTTAAACCCTTTCTTTACAACAAAGAACTTTTCATGTCGTAATTGACCAAAATTCCACTTTTTAAACTAGGATCTTGTTTAAATAGCCATCATGTTTTTAAAACACAATGACAATAACTTAAATCATTCGGTTTACTTAAAAGATAACCCAATGTCCATTTTAACTTGTTTAGCCCTCATTGAACTTCAAGTTCTAATGATGATTTGACCAATTATACAGACCTGGCTCGAATCAATATATTGACCCGTTTTGATACCTTGCCTTAGTAGCCGCTAAGTAATAGCGATGTCAACATTCAATCGATATTTATTCCTGTAATCATGCAACTCGACAAAACATTAGCCGATATTGTCAAAGGGTGATATTTTCACCTTTTGACCCATTTGGTCTATGTGACCATTTACTTTTGCGAGATGGATTTATTATCATCTCGTCTACATAACTTGTACCGGTTTACACCGTACGGTCAATTTACTTATAAATCTATTTCTTAATACTTTTCGGCCTATTAAGGCTTACTTCATAAGTGTCATTTAAAACCAATAGTTATGGTCGACGCGTGACCAATTTACCGTTTTACCCTTATTGTTTGTTTTGGTTTACCCTATAAGGTAACCATTTAAAAGTTCATTTTCCATTTGTCATAAAATGATCGAATTACTGATTTAACTCCTTTTTAAACCATCAACATGGTTTCTTGTCATGCTCGACTTTCTTGTTCCATACGTCTACCCGTCGAAACATCATACCTCAACTATGTATTTATCTTATTCGTAACTAATACGATAAGAGAATATTCTAAAATATAAGACTAGTGTAAGCCATACTTACCTTGCATTCCGAATACGCTTTTCCTTTATGCTTGACTCGTTCGACCCGCTTTCTCCCCAAGCTTCACCTAGCTTGTTAAGCGCCAACTATCATTCATTATTCACAAGGTTGTTAGATTAGTCATTCCAAATCATGACTTTCACACCTTATGATTCTTTGACTATTTTTCTCTTTAAACTCAGTCATGAATCATGAGTTTTATTCTTGTGTCAAGACTCACTTCTAATCAATTATGAACTCTTAACAAAATCCCTATTTTGTTCAAGTAGTTCACTCAAACGAGTTAGTATGGCGTTTATAAATACCAATACAACATTAATTTCATCAAATCAACTAAACCCATTTCATAGCAATTATGATCATATACTCAAACTTGTAAATTGTTCAAGTATTTTGCTTCAACTATTAAATATGATGATTTTAACATGTGTGTATCATCATTTTCACTACATAATCCAAACCCACTTGTCTAAGTGTAGTAATCCATCAAATTATTCAAATCATAGCAAATTTTTCTTCAAATTTCTACTTAGGGTTTGTTCCTAAGCAATGACACTTCATTAATTCGGCCATAGCCTCTACGATTCATACATAGATTGCATCATGCAAGGTTAATCGATTTTCACAACTTCAAGAATGTTAGAAATTCAACATACCTTACGATCCCCTTGACTTGGTGATCGTTTCTACACGTTCATGCATTGATTTGGATCTTGATTCGAGCTTCAATTTGACCAATTTGTAGAACTAGGGTTTTGAGCTCCTTGCTCTTGTCCATGGTCGTACGCACACACACACACACACTAAGTGTGTGTTGTGTTTGATTTTTAGTTTTTATAAATCAAGTCCCTTTGTTTGCAACTTAAGTCCCTCTAGTTTGGTTAGTTATTAAGTAGGCCATAACCTACTTATTTCTAGTAACATTCCCTCTTATTAACTAGGTTAATTATTCCTAGTTAGCTTACTGGGTTCGGGAAGTCATAACCCGTTTTATTTTAAGTCTCGTTAACTCAGGCTCTTATAAACTTAATTTCTTAAAACTTTGATTCGTTTTAATTTAATATTAGGATTTCTTATTTAAATCCAAATATTTGTCGGGTTATTTTTACTACTAACGGTACGTTACCCGTCTTTTTGTATTAACGGGGTTTAATTACCAAACCCGTTTTCGGGGTGTTACAGAAACTTATGACTTAAAGCAGTAACTACTATATTAGTCTTAACTTTGGGATATAACAATCGGTGTTGTTCCTAGTCTCGGATGAATTCTAAGTTTCTTCTCATGATCGGGTGATAGTCTAAGTAGATTCTCTGGGAAACGTCGTTCGGAATTTCTTTCAGTTCCATGCCTCTAGTGTTAATGAACTCCTAGACCATAACGCTATGTCTTACTTCCGTGCATAACTCGCAGCTTTCCTCACAGAGACGAACTTTGTCGGCATTTCTGTCTTGCCTCCTTGTGGTCACTTCTCCGGTTGGCTTGCAAACTTCCAGGAGTCATCGTTTCCATTTGTTCCTTTTTATGAAGTAGATAAAATTTCCTTTATGTCAGTTCTCTCCATTTCATGGCATATGTCTTGACCATGTGTTTTGAAGCTCGGGTCTCACTATCTAAATGTCTAAATTTTTGAAGCATACATTACTTCATTTTTCTTAACATATGTACTAATGGTTATGACACTTCAGTCCTTTTAGCCCATGTATTGTTGCAGCAATTCTTTTGTTACTGGTAATCTTAGTAGGATTATAGGTGAAGAGTCTTTGTAAGTGCATCAATTCGTGGTCACTATTATCTACGCAAGAGTTCTTAAAGAAAGTAGAATTATTCTCATTAGCGTAGGTTTTGAGACGTTTAGTGTCTAGCACAACTTTAGCTACATGTTTCCTAATGCGTTAATAATCTAAGGTAACGCAAAGGGAATTCTTATATTTTCGATGGCATCCCAACATAAAGGGTTCGTATATTCCTTGTCACACGAGTTAAGAGACAGATGATCAAACGAAATAATGTTCGATATCGGAATTATAGATGTATACAAGAGATTCCAAATAAAGAAATCTAGAATTATCGTTGGTTATGAAGAACCTAGATTGCCAAGCTTACCTTACGAGCTTTAATACAATGTCAAGATTAGTTCCGTATCTGGTGATCCCGAAACCTAAAAGAATAGCTCGATTCATTGGGGGTTTAGCCCCAGAAATTAAGGCAAGTGTGAAGGCCTCTCGGCCAGCTACATTCAGATCTGCAGCTGATATATCCTTGTCCCTCACACTGGACGCGGTCAGGCAGAGATCGCTGAGGAACACGGATGCTGAGAAAAGAAAATGTGAGGATGACAACTCACGGCGTTCGGATAAGAAGCATAAGGGAAACAATGACCACAAGAAGAGTTCTGGGACTAAAAAGGATGGTCATCAGTCGGGTGATAAGCCCAAGTGTAAAATCTGTAAGAAGCACCATTTCGGGAGGTGCAGACTCGAGTCGATATCCCAACCGCAGCCAAGGCCTTGTGGGATTTGTAAATCCTCTGAGCATAAGACATTAGACTGTAAGAAAATCAAGGATGCGATGTGCTATAACTGTAATGAAAAAGGGCACATTAGGTCCAATTGCCCAAAGCTTGCGAAGAAAGCTGAGGATGGGAAAAAGACCAATGCTAGGGTCTTCCAGATGAATGCGCAGGAGGCGATCCAGAATGATAATGTCATAACAGGTACCTTCCTTGTAAATGACATTTATGCTAGAGTACTTTTTGATTCCGGCGCTGATAAGTCATTCGTAAATAATAAGTTTTGTGAATTGTTGAAATTGCCTGTTAAAACCTTAAGTGTGAAGTATGAGGTGGAATTAGCCGATGGAACCATAGAAACCGCATCAACCGTGTTAGATGGATGTGTTATATCCATTAGGAACCACTCTTTTCCTTTGTCCCTACTTCCGTTGAAGTTAGCTGGTTTCGACATAGTTATAGGCATGGACTGGTTATCTCATAACCTGGCCCAGATCGTTTGCAACAAAAAGCAAGTGGTGGTCAAGACTCCGTCTGGTGAGCCACTTACCATTCAAGGAGATACCCAGTATGGACTGCCTGAGCAAGTGTCTATACTCAAGGCATCAAGGTGTATGAAGAAGGGTTGTGTCATTTACATGGCACAAGTGACTATTAATGGGCCCAAGCCCAAGATTGAAGATATCCCTGACATTTCTGAATACCCAGAAGTTTTCCCGGAAGAACTACCTGGTTTGCCACCAGATAGGCAAGTGGAATTCAGAATTGACATCATCCCTGGAGCAGCACCAGTCACAAGAGCGCCCTACAGGCTAGCACCAACTGAAATGAGGGAGTTGAGGACTCAACTAGATGATTTGTTAGCCAAAGGTTTTATTAGACCTAGTTCATCTCCTTGGGGAGCACCAATCATATTTGTAAAGAAGAAAGATGGATCGATGCGACTATGCATCGATTACCGTGAGCTTAATAAGGTCACTATAAAGAACAGGTATCCTTTACCAAGGATCGACGATCTGTTCGATCAATTACAAGGGGTAAGTTACTTTTCTAATATTGATTTGAGGTCAGGCTATCACTAATTGAAGGTTAAAGATGAAGATTTTCACAAGACTGCATTTAGGACTCGCTATGGTCATTACGAGTTCCTAGTGATGCCTTTTGGGCTCACTAATGCACCAGCCGCGTTCATGGGTCTCATGAATCGTGTCTGCAAACCCTACTTAGATAAATTTGTCATCGTCTTCATCGATGACATTCTCATTTACTCGAAAAGCCAAGCTGACCATGAGAAGCATCTCCGTTGCATTCTGAAACTGCTTCATCAAGAAAAGCTCTATGCCAAATTTTCAAAGTGTGAATTTTGGCTTCGTGAAGTCCAATTCCTTGGACATGTTGTTAGTGAGCGTCGTATCCAAGTAGATCCCGCTAAAATTGAAGCTATTATGAACTGGCAAGAGCCAAAGACGCCTACGGAGATTCCTAGTTTCCTAGGTTTAGCAGGATATTATAGGCGATTTATTGAAAACTTCTCAAGGATTGCTGCGCCCCTAACTTCATTGACGCATAAGAATATTAAGTTTGACTGGGGCCCTAAGCAGCAGGAATCCTTTGACATTCTTAAACAGAAGTTGAGCAATGCACCTGTGTTGACATTGCCTGATGGAATAGAGGTATTTGTGGTATATTGTGATGCATCGCACACAGGTATGGGATGTGTGCTCATGCAGAAAGGCAAGGTCATTGCCTATGCTTCTCGACAGTTAAAGGTGCACGAGAAGAACTACACCACCCACGACTTGGAGTTGGGTGCCGTTGTATTTGCACTAAAACTATGGAGATATTATTTGTATGGAACTAAATGTGTGATCTACTCTGATCACAAGAGCCTTCAACATCTGTTTGATCAGAAGGACTTGAACATGAGGCAGCGATGATGGATGGAAAATTTGAATGATTATGACTGTGAGATAAGATACCATCCTGGCAAGGCAAATGTAGTCGCTGATGCCTTAAGTAGAAAGGAAAGAGTGAAGCCTATAAGAATCAATGCCAAGAGCATTGAGTTAAAGAATAGTTTGATTGAAAGGTTGTTAGCTGCACAGAAGGAAGCTGTATTGGAAGCTAACTATCCTGATGAAAAGCTAGGAGTAACTGAAGAACAGTTATCCTATGGCAAGGACGGAATCCTAAGGTTAAATGGACGAATATGGGTTCCAGTTTATGGAGGACTTCGGGATGTTATCCTCCAGGAAGCCCATAGTTCTAAATATTCTGTTCATCCTGGAGTTGATAAGATGTACCAGGATCTGAAGGCAAACTATTGGTGGATAGGCTTGAAGAAGTCTATAGCTGCCTATGTAGCTAAATGTTTGACATGCGCGCAAGTCAAAGCTGAACATCAAAAGCCGTCAGGTTTGCTACAACAGCCTGAACTTCCCACTTGGAAGTGGGAAATGGTGATAATGGATTTCATCACCAAGTTGCCAAAAACAAAGAAAGGAAATGATACTATATGGGTGATAGTAGATAGAGTGACTAAGTCAGCACATTTCCTACCCATTAAGGAGACTTATAGCTCCGACATGTTAGCCCAATTGTACGTATTTAAGATTGTATCTCTGCATGGCGTACCAGTGTTTATTATCTCGGAAAGAGATACTAGATACACATCACATTTTTGGAAAAGTTTCCAACAATCCTTGGGCACACAGTTGAATTTTAGTACGGCTTACCACCCTCTGACGGACGGACAGAGTGAGCGTACAATCCAAACGTTGGAAGACATGCTTCGCGCATGCGTAATTGATTTAGGTGGTAGTTGGGATAACCACCTGCCCTTGATCGAATTCTCCTATAACAATAACTACCATACAAGCATTAAAGCTGCGCCTTTTGAGGCATTATATGGTAGGAAATGCAGAACGCCTATTTGTTGGGCAGAAGTAGGGGAAACTCAACTGTCAGGACCTGATATAGTCTTTGAAACGACGGACAAGATTGTCCAGATTCGCGACCGCCTGAAAGCTGCCAGAGATAGGCAGAAGAGTTATGCTAATAAAAGGCGAAAACCTCTAAAATTTGAGGTTGGTGATGAAGTTTTGCTAAAGGTATCACCCTGGAAGGGGGTGATGCGATTTAGTAAGAAAGGTAAGTTAAGCCTGAGGTATATAGGACCATTCGAGACTATCGAATGTGTTGGATCAGTGGCTTATAAGTTGAACTTGCCTGAAGAGCTCAGTGGTATTCACAATGTATTCCACATCTGCAATCTGAAGAAATGTCTAGCAGAAGAATCGCTAGTCATACCACATACAGATGTGAACATAGATGAGAGCTTAAAATTTGTGGAAAAACCTTTGTCGATCGAGGATCGACAGGTTAAGAAGCTTCGAAGGAAGCATGTACCTATTGTAAAGGTCAAATGGGATGCCCGCAGAGGTCCCGAATACACGTGGGAGGTAGAGTCCACCATGAAAGAAAAGTACCCTCAATTGTTCCAGTAAATCTCGAGGTCAAGATTTCTTTTAAGGGGGTGAGGATGTAACACCTCGTAAAAATCATACCCAATAAAATAAGGACACGTGTCATGTAATACAAACGTGTTATGAAAAACGGATCCAGATAAAGATGTACGGTAGGATTTAAAAGCGTCGATATGTTAAATTATACCTCTGAACGACCTATTAATAAATCCCTAACCATGATATACTTAATCAACATCTAAATGATGTAAATAAATCTGGTTGTCCTAAATAATAAATCGATTATAACCTAAAACATGAATCCAATGTGAATTCTCGGTATTTTTGACATTTTAAAAACCTCCCACAAGATCCAAAATGTGTAAGTGCATGCAAAGTCTGAGCACTTGGTCCCTCTACTGAAAACGAAAGCATAAGATTCGGACTTGTAAGAAATGCATGATCAAAGCTTGGAAGTTTACAAATTTTTGGATTCTGGTCATCGGATACGGACCGTATGGCCTTAGGCTTACGGTCCGCAAGCCCTGCAACTGGGCGATTTAAGCAAGGGTCGGTTACGGACCGCATCCGTTTAAGCATACGATCCGCAAGAGGAGCATACGGACCGCAAGGGCTTCTGCTTACGGTCCGTAAGTCAGTCGTTGGCAGCAGAAATTGGACAGCTGCCTGTTCAGCAGGTTGCACCGCCTTATAAGAGTGGTATTCGAAAATCAGGGGCCCTATAACTGGTTTTTAGCATCATAGGGACACCTGGGTACATCTTACAACAATTGTAGACTGATTTGGAGTGATCTTATGCATTGGGGTTCACTATATCCAGGAATGGAAGTTGCAACATTTTGTTCACTTCAACACTCACTTGGAAACATTGCTCTGGAGCTTCTCTGGACTTCAACAAGTTTTCTTAAGGTCCCTAATCATACTTAGGACTCTTGTAAGTGTCCTTAATCCTTTTTAATTCAGTTTAGCTTAGTTAATTAGCTAAAAGTCAAACCGTCGTAATTAAGGTTTGACTTCGAGATTAATCAATAATTATCCAGTCAAATCTCGATTCAAAAGTACCTATAAGTAGGTAATTATGTGGGTAATAAACCCTTAAAAGGGGTACTCCCTGATTCCCACTCTAACTAGGTCAATTGTCGGGTCAAAGTTAATCCTAAAAAGTCAACAGAAAGTTAATTTTCAAATTAATGCATAATTAGCAATGTAGAAGCTATGCAACCTGTTTTATCATTAATATAACTTGTTAATTAATGTAAGAACATGTCTAAACATGTTCAACCCGACAATTTTCAGTTTAGGCTCGGTTCGGAACCGAAAGTCGCATAATTTGACTTTTGCTTTGACTTTCGATTCTGACCCGTTGTAGCATGTTTTAGAAATGCCTTGGAGCCTTAATTGGACCATGTTTCATGTTAGTATAACCCTCTGTGATTATACACCTTGGTTCAATAGTTATCCATTCATATGCACGTTTCCGTTAAATGCTTAAATGTTGACTATTATGCCCATATGACCTTAACACGTGATTTTTGAAAATGTAAAAGAGTAGAACCTTCATTACTGATTATTAGACTTCTCCCTAAAAATTTAACATCAGTTTGAGGTCTAGAATAGAAGCTATGCTCATTAGCGTAAACGAAAAGCTTTTATTAATTTAACGACATAATTAGCGTATAGCCTATCTAAACCCAATTTTTAATATCAAACTTTTTACCTACTGATATAAAATAATATACTGGGATTTTTGAAGAATTTTATTTATTTTTAGGCTGAGCATAACATAGAGTTCTAAGCTTGATTCGGTTATTGCCGATTTTGCCCTTTTGGGCTATAAAAGGAGTTTTACAAAACCTTTTGATTCCAAACCTTTTTCTACTAATCTAGTATGATAGATAAAAACATTTTGAGCCTTCTGGAATAATAAAAAGATCAGCTTTCCTTTGAGAACCCGGAAATAGCCCGAAATCGCCTTTTTAAGCATTTTTAACGCATAGTATGTATTAAAACCATTTTAGGTATATAAGACCTAATACCTACTGATATATTAAGTAAATTTTTATATTATAACACTAAGTAAAAGTCTTTAAAGTCAGATTCCAGATTTGACCTTATAAGCTTATGTGAAATTACCAAAATGCCCCTTCGGTGCATAGTTTGTTTATAAATAGTAAATTTCACATATATGTGATAACCTACTGATATAGCTTAGCAAATTAAGTATTTTTACTGATTACATCAGACCCAAAACTCAAAATTTTATTTAAACTCTTTTATAACCTTTTAAATGACCAAAATGCCCTTACGGGGCATAATTTGAGTTTAAATTCATATGGGGCATAATAGAAGATATCTTTCTGATGTCACAACATATTTAAGGCATATTTAACTTAGGAAACTTGTATATGGCTCATTTGGTTACCCGTTACGCACTTTTCACGTTCGGATCGGCTTATGTAACTAGTTTGCGTATAATAGCCGAGACGGGTCAAACCATATCATTTTTGTCTCAAAATCCAGAATGTGTTTAATATACCCACATTAAACAAGCATACAAGCTTGTTGGGTCAAAACCACATTCTAAACCGGTCTTCGCTTTACCATGCGTTTGAACCGTATCATTCTTTTAAAAACTAACCGGTCTAAGCTTAGGCTTAATCAAAGACCCGTTAGGATTCTAATAGGTTATTATAAACCTTCGTTCCAGAATAGGAGACCCAGTAAAAGCTATCTGTACTTGCTGATTTGATACGGCTGGGATTAAATTTAAATTTAGCCAGGTAAATACTTTTAACTTGTTTTCCCTTATACGGGCTTGGGGTACGGTATATAAAATACCGCTTGGTCGGACATTGCATCTTTAATTGTATGAAGGTTAAATCATTGAAATGTCCTGTTTGAAAATGTTTTGTTTGCTTAAAGCCTTTGGTGGGTTAATGACCATGTCCCGGATATCTTTGGCATCATTTTACGAAATGGCCACGACCTAAGCACGGGGTGTAGGCGTACACCCGTCAGTGCATAAATAAATAATGTGGTGTGTCAATTAATCTTTAACCCGGTGTCAATTCCGGGCTACTGAACGCATAAGAAACATGTAATTCTTTTACAAGTATTATATATAAATAATTATCCCAAGTTATAAAATGTTTTGTGCCACGTGCATTCAAATAAATTTTCAAACCTTTTCAAAATGAGTCAGTTAATTGTATTTACCAGTGTAAACTGACGTATTTTCCCAAAAAAGGTTAAGTGCAGGTACTAAGCGTAATAGGCTGGCCTCTCCTTAGCATCATTAAGAGTCTCGCAAGCTTGGATGCATTAAGTCTGATGAACTATGTTTCCCTTTTTATTTGATCTGCCTGTGGATCCGTTTCAACTACCTTGTGATACTTAATATTACAATATATTTGGTTGAAATGAATCTATCTATCTTTTGCTTCCGCTGTGCATTATTATTTGTGTTGTTTGACTATGATGATATCAACTATGTCACGGTACTCCCCACCGGGCCCACCGGTAATACGTAGAAATATCGGGGTGTGACTCCCATCTTACCCGGACAAGCTGGAGAGTCTGCTACACCATACCCAGTCTTGCCGGAGAGGTAATTGGTATTTCCCATAAATAAATATTTCTTAAATCATGATTTAAAAATGAATATTTTATTAAGGCTTTCATCAAAGAACAAGGAAATTAGTATTCACGTGACGGATCATATTCCAGAACCAAGTAGTACCAATAAATAAGAAATAACAGTGGCCAAGTGTTATCGCTTATTTACCATACTTGCAATGTTCTAGTTATCATCCTCAAGGCATACCAACACCCATCACACTTTATTTATGCAAGTAATTAGCTTATCTCGAAGCTTATACTAAGGCAAGTTTCTTAAGTTCAAGTCTAAATACTATCCTTGTTGCTACCAGTTAATAACAATTTCCTAACTCTTTCGTTTAAGTTTAGGTATTATTACAACACCCAATTGCTTAAACCAGTGGCTCTGATACCACCTCTGTCACGACCCCCGACCACGCCCTGGACGGGAGCCGCGAGCAGTTAAGTGGTACCGGTGGTTATTTTAAAAACATGGCAGCGGAAATATTCATCAGGATCGTGAGTTAGGAAAAATATCAGAGTTTAGAAAACACCGGATTTTATTTATTAAATAGATGGGATAAAACCCATGTTTTACAGAGGTAGCTTTAATAAGGGATAAACCCGGATATATGAAACCATGTTTTCTTAATTTAATTTAATTGATAAAATTAGCCACTTCTTCAAGCCTTTCGGTGCCGTATCATCATTCTTATTCCAATCTACTGTCATTACCTGAAACGCGTTTTAAAAAGGTTTGGTCAGCAGGAAATACTGGTGAGTTCATTCATTTTTGTACAAAACGACGCATAGTTATAAATTACCGTATTAAGGGCGATTACAATGTTTATATCAACCAATTACCCCAAATCGGTATTTCT